>PVLD010000841.1:85789-217393 GCA_004027595.1 Dinomys branickii
TTTTTTTTTTTTTTTTTTTTTTTTTTTTTTTTTTTTTTTTTTTTTTTTTTTTTTTTTTTTTTTTTTTTTTTTTGCTGTGCCCATTATGAGCTTATTGAAGACATTTTTCATTTTGGTTAGTGTTTCTTATTTCTATCATTTACATTTGATTTTTTCCTTAGTTTTCACCGTTATTACCTGTCTATTCTTTATGATTTCTACTTTTTGTATAAGATCCCTTGGCATGTTAGTCATAGTTGGTTTATATTCACAGCTTGATAATGCAACATTCTACGGCATCTGAATTTGGTTTTGATGTATGCTGTTTTCATACTACAATGTTTTGCTGTTTTTCTTGAAAACTGGACTTGATGTATTGAGAAAAAAGAACTGAGGTTAAAAAAAAAAAACCTTTTAGCATGAGGTTTATGTCTTTGTAACTGCAAGTTGGGCTGTGCTTATGTTGCTGTACCTGTGTCGAAAGCTGAAATTTCTCCTGGTACCCTTTTTTTGTTTCTTGTGTCATTAGATTTCCCTAGAGACTTCTTAAAGTCTGAGATGTGCAGTTATTTCAGCTGTATTTCCCTATTGTTATACCATAGCCATGATGTTGTAAAGTATGAGGGAAAATGATTGTTCTGTAGTCCTATAATTAGGTTTGAATCTTCAGTTTTCTCACAGCTTAGATGGCACAAGAAGCCTAGATGGTAATAGAGTTGGATATATCCCTTCCCCCAGGCTGGCTTGGCTCTGAAAAAGTAGTTTCCCTTGAGGTAAGCCTTGTTAAAAAAGACCAAGTGATCTGAATATATTCCAAAGTAGCTAATTTTCCTTCCTTCTTCCCTCAAGTATGAAGGGGTTTTCTTCTAGTTTTCGCTATGAAAACTCAGGAGGTCTTCTGAAGGTAAAACTCACAAGAGTCTGAGTACTACAAAATGGCTGGAGCATTTTACATTCCTAACAGCACTGTACAGCCATCCTGACTTCTCTGCATCCTCTCCTACACTTACTATCTGCCTTTTCTATTCTAACTAGCCTAATGGTTGTAGAGTGGCATTTCTTTGTGATTTTGATTTGCATTTCCCTCATGACTAATGATATTGAGCATCTTTTCATGTGCTTTTTGACCATTGGTATGTATTCTTTGGAGAACTGTCTACTCGGGTACTTTGCCCTTTTTTTTTAGTACTGGGAATCGAACTCAGGACCTTGTGCTTGCCAGTCAGGTACTTTTGCTGCTGAGCTATGTCTGCAGCCCTACGTTGTGCATCTTAAAATTATGTTACTTTTTATTATGGAGTTTTAAACAATATATTCTTGACACAACTTCCTTGTCAGATATAAGATTTGTAAATATTTTCTCTCATACATCTTTCAACTTTCTTTGTAGTATCTTTTGAAATGCCAAATCTTAACCTAATATTTTATTGCTTATTATTTTGATGTCATATATAGGAATTGTTTGTCAAATCTAAAGTAAAGGAAAATTTACCCCTATATTTTCTATGAGCTTTATAGTTTTAACTTACATCATTTTGAGACTTTTTAAAAAATGGTATGAAGTAAATAAAGTTCCAATTTTTCTCTTTTATGTGTGCCTATTCTTTTCCCTATTGAATAGTTTTGTTACCCTTATCTAGCATGTAAATTTATTACTGATGTATAGGTTTAATTTTGCCCTCTCAATTCTATCCATTGATCTTTTTTTTGCCTGTTCTTGGGGCATAGGTACATTGTTTTGATAACTGTTGCCATTAACATATTTTGAAATTAGTATGCATCTTTCTTATTTGTTCTTTTTCAGTAGTGTTTTGGCTATTCTGGTTCTTTGCAATTACATAAGGATTTTAGAGTTAACTCGTCAATTTGCACAAAGAGGTCACCTGTGATACCAGTAGTATTAAATTGACTTTGTGGATCCTCTAGGGAATATTGCCATCCTAACAGTTACCACAAACATGGAGATTTTCCATTTATTTAAGTTGTCTTCCATCTCTTTCAACAGTGCTTTATAGTTTTTGGAGTGTAAGTTTTAGAGATTTTTGTTAAATTTACTCCTAAGTATTCTTTTTCATACTATTGCAAATGAAATTATCTCAATTTTAGTTTTGAACTACTTCATACCATTTCACATTGTAGCATAATTTATAAAATGAAATCCAAAGAAGTCCACGAAGATAGTACTAGAACCAATAAACAAATTCAACAAGGTTGCAGGATACAACATTTACAAAATTGTGTTTCTACATGCTAGCAGTGGAAAATCCTTAGGATTTTCTAAATATAGGATCTTATCATCTATCGCTAAAGGTAACTTTAGCATTTTCCAATATGGATGCCTCTTTCTTCCTTGCCTAATTGCCCTGGCTGGAAATTTTAGAACAAACATTGAGCTGAGTGGAAAAGCATCTACTTTTCACTAGTAAATACTATAACATAGATTATGGGCTTCTGCTGCCTGTTTTAGACCTTGATTTTAGGGATAAGTTTCTGTATCAGTAACTAGAGCATCTTTACTCTTTGTAAAGTTAACATAAAACTCCATTGTGTAGACATAGCACAATTATGTAGTCAGCCTTCTGTAGGTCCATCCAGTCATAATCTGCTTCCTGAAAAATGAGATGTTCTATTATAGCTCTTCCTTAGAGCAAAGGAGTGAACATCAGAAAAGATTTTCTGAACTATAGGAATATCAAATAACTATGGGTAGAATATGAAGGAACAAAAATTAATTTCACCTTCTCTGGAAGAGTCATGCCAAGAAGCAACAACTAGACTAGCAGCCAGTGAGACTGTATCTCACACTTTTAAGTGAGAGTAATGCATTATATATTGGGTTGAATTATTAAGTATGAGATGATTTTAGAGTGATTTTTATATAGTGATAAAGTCAAATGTTTTCGTAGATAAGAGCTCAAATCTTGATATTAACTACACTGTCTCTGCCATTAATAAGCAGTGTGAACTCGAGTAATCACTTCATCTTTTTGTATCAGTGTCTTCATCTGTGAAAATGATAAATATATCCCCCTTTTCTGAATATACATACATGCACATACATGCCGTGAATACATAGTGAGTACCTTGGTACCAAAAAAAGGAAAGCCCTCAGTAAATGTTAAGGCTCTTTCTTCTTTCTTAAAAGCTTTCTTCATATATTGCCACAAGAGTATTGAGTATTGTGAATGCTTGTGATCCCAGTTATGCTGGAGTCTGAGGCAGGGTTAGGAGTTTGAGACCAGTCTGGGCAACAGAGCAAGGCCCTATATTTTAAGACAAGGAAGGAAGGAAGGGAGGGAGGGAGGGAGGGAGGGAGAAGGAGAAGGAGAGAAGGAAGGAGGGAGGGAGGGAGGAAGGATTATTTTGCTCTTGTGAATCACCTAGAAAAAATACATTGAAACAAAAAGATGGACTTTTTAAAGTTTAGAATGTTGTATTTGGACTGTAAAGGGTCCATTCTGGTGGTAGATATAATATGCAGCTTTTTACAGAAATCTGTTAAAATTAAGTTACTACTTTTACTGCTTGACATAAAATATAAATATTTGTCATCATATACTTTATTTATGAATTAAATCTTAACAGTTGTCATTTTTCAGTCTTCAAAATGAAATAACAGACATTTATCAGAAAAGCAAGGAATACTTAAAAATTGAATCTTTTTAGTGTTCATATTCATTTCCAATTCAGATTTAAAACTCTGCTTTATTCCTGCTATGAGAGAGGATAATTGAGTTTACTAATTTGCTGTAACAGTGATTCACGGTATATTTTCTGTGGAAAGTATTGTGATATTTCAGGAGGATTCATTCCCCCAACTAACCCATGATGTCTGTTAGCATCAAGCTCAAGAACTATCTGCTCTAAAATGACTTCTTTTCTGCAATGATGGGAATCAAACCCAGGGCCTTATGCATGCTAGGCAAGAACTCTACCACTGAATTACACTCAGTGATTTCCAGACTTGAAAAATAGAAGCTTTCAGATTCTGGAATTTCCAAACAGTTTATCATTTTTTAAAATGTTAACATATATAAGTATCATATTAATATATAATTATGTTACTATTCTTTACCTTTGTTATGTTTTTGTTATGTTTAATCATATAATAAAACATAAGCACTAGCATCTAGAGTTCAAGCCTGAACTAGAAGGTCATTGGGAAATCCTGTTGGTGGGTAGAAATGGAGCATGATTTTTAGTAAGCATCTGAGCTGTTCAGTTTTTTCAGGGGTAGTTGCAAAAATGAGCTTTTCATGATTTAGGACAGAAATAAAAGAGCTCATTATATTGCATGGTATACTTACTATGAACTTCATGTATTTGCTCAGGCTGAAATGTTATCTGATTTAAGTGAATCATACCTCTAAGTATGAAACTATGAAAAAGAAATAAATGAATAAATAAACTGGTCTGGAGTGAAACAAGTAATTACTATTACTTTAATATGCTGTTGTCTTCTTAGGCTCATGAGAGGCTTGAAGATTCAAAATTAGAAGCTGTCAGTGACAATAACTTGGAATTAGTCAATGAAATTCTTGAAGATATCACTCCTCTAATAAATGTGGATGAAAATGTGGCAGAACTGGTTGGTATACTCAAAGAACCTCACTTCCAGGTAACCTCCTGTTGCTCTTCTCCCGGGTCCCCTGTGTTCCACAGTATTCTCATTTAGTAATTACATTCCAGTTTAAGGTGATTTTTCTTTTGTAGATTATTTGGGGCTGTGGTTAATACCAGTCATGGGGAACCTTTTAGGATCAAGTGCGAAACTGCAATCCAAAAGTCACTTATTTATCACAAAGTGCTGACACTGTAATTAAACCTGAATATTGAGATTTTAGTTTAGAAAAAGCAGCTCATACTTAACATCTTTTGTCTTTTAAAAAAAAAAAACACAGCCGGGCTTGGTGGAGCATGCCTGTAGTCCCAGCACTCAGGAGGCTGAGGAAGGAGGATCACCACAACTACATAGTGAGTCCAAGGCCAGCTTGAGCTATAATGAGACCCTGTCTCAGAAAAAGAGAAAGAAAAAAAGAAAAAAAGAAAGACAGACACAATAACGCATGTGCCACAGATTTGCCACCACTGTCTTATATTAATATGTAACTTCCAACTTTGGTATTTGAATATTCTGTTAAGCTGAAGATGTATAAACTGTCAAACATAACTGTACAACCTTTCATGCTGCACAGATGTACAGTATCTATTACAAAAATATATCACCATGAATTTTCCTTTGTGCAGTTAAAGAAAATAGTAACCTTGATGAACTGTCAGAGCACATTATAGCAACATTTCCTCATGACAAGAATGGATTTCTTTCGTCTTTACTACCATTCTGCTCCTCAGACCTTGGGCCCAGTAAGGAACATTCTTTAGCCGTCTTCTGAAGATTGGGGTGCTGCAATGACTGTGGGACAATAGAACTGTCTAAGGATGGAAACTTATATTACATACTGTGTGCCACAAATATTAGACCAAAATAAGTACAATTTAATCATTACCCTGTGCATGAGTTTCATAAAGAGGAATCCATTTCAGAGGAAGGAGAGAAAATTTCTTTTAAACCTGTAACAATTAAGATAATATGATACTGGGGAATGTTAGGGAAATAAATTTATTGAAGAGAATAGAACTCCCTGAAATACAGCCAGCTCTGTATCTCAACTGATTTTGTGAGAAACTTGCATTTTAATGGGAAAGAATGTTGCTAAGATAGAAGCATACTATTGTAAAGAGTCACCTCTTTTGCATTACACATTAGCCCTGAAAATCAAGTAGTAATACCCGTGTGCTTTTTCTCGTGTAAATATGTATCTCCAGAAATGGTACTGCAGAACATAAAGATTAATGGCAATGTGTTTCCCACATATGCTAGTGTCTTATCTACAAAAACATGGATACATGTCAAAAACACTTTCTTCAAGAGTCAGTTGATTGACTATAAGGTATACTAAATTACTCAGACACTATCCAGAGGCCAAGTGGAAACTTTAGAGTCAGGGAGTTATTGTTAATATGAATTTTCATCCCAGGTCTATGTGTGGCATTTGGTTGAGTGCCTGAAGAGCCTACCCTCCCCCGTATTATGATGTTGACCTATTGAAGAGAGCAGCCCACTGTCCAGGCCCACTTTGAGGATTCGTCTGGTTGTCTCCTGCTATGTTGTTATCTTTTCTGTTTCCTGTAAACAAGTTCTAGCTAAAAGGTTGATGATTCAAGTTCATTATTTGGAACTGGAATGCATCTTAAATGATGTGATGCAGCATATATTTGACTAAATTAGAAAATTTATATTACCTGGTTGCTCTGCCACTGTTGATGCAGAGATTGTTCCCTTGATTAAAGGTGATGACAGTCTCATCTTTTCTTTGAACTTTTCTAGGAAGTAATCTTTACCAAGAAGTAATCTAATGTGTTGTTATTCTGACATGATACAAGTACTATTACCTATCCACCATTTATTTACCTTTCGATGAATACAAATTAATAATCCACACCTAAGTCAATGTTTTTCATTAAAGGTTGCAATATGACACTTTTCCAATTTTCTCTTTCTACATTTATTAGCTAGTCTTACTCCTAAATGCAGAGCTTCCCATCAGCTAGCTTGTTATTTTGTAATGCATTTCCTACTGCAAAAGCAGGGAAATGATTCTCTTTACTAGTTTTAAAAGTAAAGAGTTATTTAAATGCTAGATGTAGTGGTACACACCAATGATGTCAGCACTCTGGGAAACTGAAGCAAAAGGGGTGCCAAATTCATTCCCAGGCTAGACAACTTCTTACTGTCTTGGCAAGACCTTATCTCAAAATAAAAAAGGGGTGGGGGCTGGGGATGTAGTTCATTGAGAAGGCCCTGGGTTCAGTCCAGAGTACCAAAGAAAGAAAAGTCATGATAAATGAATTTTTTAGCCTTTCTGTGTTTTAAATAGAAATGCAGACTTGAGAAATTTTCATTAATTCATTGTTTCAGTTCTGTACAATTACTCTTAGTATTCAAACTGTCATGACTTTAGCCAGTTATGGGCAGTTTTAGTTATGAATCTGAAGCTCATGAGAGTTCTGGGCCAGACATGTAAAATTGGGAGTTATTAACATTTAAGTAGTGGTTCAAGGCATGGGAATGAAAACTGCCTGAAAAGAAAAGATAGGATTAAAAAGCCAAGCAGCACAGTTTGGAGCTTTGAATAACTTTGAAGAATCCTTACGTATGGATTTGTGAGTTGCTTTTTCTTTGTGAAATTTGTTTTTCCAGTTTCTTATAAATTATTTCATAGAATCACTAGGAATTTTCAAAAAGCCAGTATTCAGATTCTTTGTTTTAAACATGCTCTTTGTTTCCCTCTTCTTGTATTTTATTTTCTGGGTTTTTTTTTTTTTTAGCTTATATTCTATTCACTCAGATTATTGCGTACTTAGCTTTATGATGAATATGTACAGTTAAAAGTACCTTACTCTTTTAGGACAAGGAATGAAAAAAATTAAATATGAAAACCAAGAAGTTCCTGGAAAGCTAGATAAAACCACCTGTAATGACAGGACATACATAATAAAAATAGAAGTTAAAAATACATTATATCTGCATTATTATTGGCTCATTTTTCCCATCAAAAATACATCTTATATAGACTAAAATTTTTTTGGTGATATAAAATTTCTCATCATATAAGGTGCTAGTATTTATTTTCTATTGGACATCTTATTAAGACACTTTATACATGTAAAAAGGATATCATATTACTAATTTAGCAATGGAACGGTAAAAATATGGGTCCTTGTCAATTGTATTTTCATGATGTGTAGTAAATAGAGATTAATGATAAGTACTAAATGTTGAGGATGACACCGATGGTAGTGAAATTCAGTGCCTTCTCTGCCCCAGACTTGGAAACTTGGGTTTGATTTCTAGTGAGCATGCCATATTAAAAAGGTATGACTGAATTCTGTCTGTTCAAATCTAAAGCAATAATATTGCTTGGGGATAATAAAACTATATATTTTTATATTATTTAAAAGATTCTATGTTTGATTTGATTCACATTTGGGAATTTGATAATGTGTGCATTGGAAATTCTTAGCACTCTGCTGGGATAATGAACTAACTAGTTATTTTTAGTAACTTATTCCATCAGTAGCTAATAACCACATGGTGTTTTGACTTCTAGTCACTCTTGGAAGCACATGACATTGTGGCATCAAAGTGTTACGATTCACCTCCATCAAGCCCAGAAATGAATAATTCTATCAATAATCAGTTGTTACCGGTAGATGCCATTCGTATTCTTGGTATTCACAAAAGAGCTGGGGAGCCATTGGTGAGTAGATAAATCAGTGCCTTCTTAAATCTAAAATATGACATTATTTGTGGCTTAATCACTAGTATAATAGTTTTTTTCATACTGTATTAGTGTGAACATTGTGTTCATGTATGATTTATCAGACTTTTTAGTCTATATTGAAATACATACTGATGTTCTGTTAACTTAATTTGTTTTATAAAGCAAAGCCAAAATGAAAATTTAAACTGAATTAGAAGCTAGAAATAAGCCAATGGGTAGCAAAAAATATTCAAAAGATAATTACTCTATTGCCTCTAATCTTTTGAAAAAATGAATTTAGGTTGTTTGCCAATGGTGCTATCAAAACACAGAAGAAAATTATACTCAGGCTGAAGCCATAATAGGGCCCTAGAAGGTAGTGAAGGTTGCTGTCCCCTGCTAAAATGATATATTTGTGGATCCCAAGAAAAGTTAAATGGAAAAGCTGGAAACTAGGTAGAAGTCCATCAAAGTGAACAAATACCTTCACTTGCTTCCTTGAGCTTCCTTTTGTCTTGTGGAATACAGACCAGATACTAGTGTGTTTCTTTTTTTAGAGTTAACCTTACCATGAAAACCAATTTTTATGTTGTCATAGCTGCACATAATTTAATGGGAAAGAACATGGGAATAGTAAAAACAATGCCCTTAACTAGTTTGAAAATACTTTATTATATATTCATGTATGTTTATATGTTTCTTCTTAATAAAATAAGTAATTATTGTTTCCTATAGGGTGTAACATTTAGAGTTGAAAATAATGATCTGGTAATTGCTCGAATCCTTCATGGAGGAATGATAGACCGACAAGGTTTACTTCATGTTGGTGATATCATTAAAGAAGTCAATGGCCATGAAGTTGGAAACAATCCTAAGGAATTACAAGAATTACTGAAAAATATTAGTGGAAGTGTCACTCTAAAAATCTTACCAAGTTATAGAGATACCATTACTCCTCAACAGGTTAGTAATAAAATTTTGATAAAATTAAGAATACTGTTTTTTCTCTGATCACAATATTGGATATCAGTGGTTGCTACTGTTTTGCTAAGGAAAAAAGAAATCCAAATGTCTGATTTAATTATTCTGAACTGATTTGTTTTGTCGTGGGTTTTTAAAAAGTAATTAACATTTATTGTATTATTAAGAAAATAGTAAGAACATTTCTTTGTGAATACCATGAAACCCAGTCATTACAATAGCCTGTAGCTAGGTAACAAAAAACCATGAAGCCTTTTAATTATTAATCTCTTAAATATTTTTGACATCTGTTATCTTCCAGGCACTGTATTCGGGTCTTTGAGAGAATATGGTTTAGATCTGCTTCAGCTTAGTATTCATGTAATAGGCTAAGTGAAGAATGAAGCCAGAAAAAAGGATTGATACAGATTGAAGAAAATCTTGGACACTTACTTTGGACACAGTTGATTTGTATGTTATGTAAAATAGCTGAACAAAGGAATCTTTTACTAGAGACCATCAGCGTCCACAAGTGGCTGTTATTGCTGTGATGGCGATGGTAGCAGTGGTATGATGGAATTATAAAGAAAGAAAAAGAAAGGAATTGCAAAGAAAGAATTGGAACTCATCATAGTATTAGAACCAAAGAAAAGGGTTTTCAAGCTTAGGTAACAGAAATAAATGTCCACCCATTCTTTTAGATTGATACCTCTCATGTTCAGGCTAAATCCATTCATTTACTGTTTGATATATGAACAAAATTATAAGTTTTCATGCATAAGGTACTGCCAATATGTTTTATTTTCATATTGTTAGTATAAGAATTTAAAAGCCTAACTTTTATATTTCCTATACAACTCTTTGAAATAATGCTCATTGAATGCTTAAACTCTTCTTTGGAAGATAGGATAAGCTACTTATTTGTGAATTCTAGATGTAAATAGGACTTCTGAAAATAAATAGGTTTGTAGTGAACTGGTTGAAATGAAGGTAGTGAACTTAGTTTCAAGGAAAACAATAATAAAAAATGACATTAGAACTAGGGATTACATATAACTAGTGCCTCATAGGTAGCTTTTTATTCCTTAGTTGGCAGATATCCATTTGTGACAATAGGAGACCTATCTTGGATCTAAGTTTGAACAGTAAAAGACCTATTATTTTCATTATATGTCGTGATAGAAATTATTCTTTCTATGATTAACATTCCAGAATTCCTACAGTTCACCATAGCTGTAATGACTTTATAAGCAAAACAAATTTTAGTAATATTAAATTCTTACGTAGGTTTTGTGTCTGGTGAATTATGAATGGAATAAAATACATAGATATTTAGCCTGGACATAAGCATAAACCTTTCCCCCATCCCAAACTTTCTCAAATTATGGTTTTTATTTAGCCTTTAGAGCTTGGGGAATGGATTGACAGGGGGGAAGAGAAGTTGTATAAATCTTACAAGTGGTCTTAGCCCTATCTTGTCATAAAAAAAGAATGGCACTATGATATGAAGGCTCCCAGAGAAGGGCTAACACTTATCCAAACTGGGACTTTTTTAATGAATAGGAAGCAGTAAGCACATACCAAGGTTGACCTGGGCAACTGAGCACCCATGTGCATCCTGCTTATAAGTACTATGGGGAAGAAAGGGCATTTATCTCCTTCAGTTCTTTCACTAGCAGTTCCATCATGCAGTACAGAATCCCCCTTTCATTACAGTTTTGCTTTCTGCAGTTTGTTATCCATGGTCAACTACAGTCTAAAAATATTAAGTGGAAAAACCAGTAACTCATAAATTATAATTGCCCAGCATTCTCAATAATGTGGTAAGATATTCTACCATTCAGCTTTGTTCTGTACGTTTATCCCTTTGTCCAGTGTGCCCACTTCACTCTATACACTACCTGTCCATTAGTCACTTAGTAGCTGTCTCAGTCATCATACTGACTCCCATAATATCATAGTGCTTATGTTTAACCCGTTTTACTTAATAATGGCTGGCCCCAAAGCACAAGAGGAGTGAGGATGGCAATTAGATGGGCCAGCTTAGAAGCTATAAAATGACTCCTTTAAGATCTCAATTTAATATAAAAGCAAAAGTTGCTAAGATCCACAGCAAGAACAGATCTTCTCCCTATGAAATGAAGAAAAATAAATTATTGCTCGTTTTGCTATCTCACCCCAAACAGCAAAAGTTAATGGCCACATTGTATGTTAAGTGTTTAGTTAAGGTGAATTATAGGGTTCATACCCCCCATGAAAAGCTGTAGATTGTTATACTCTGGAGCCTGTCACAGTTCTGCCTCTAGACAGCCATGAGAGCAAATGGAAGCCAGGAGTTCTCTCTGCTTTGCCCAGGGGGGTGGTGTTTTTCAAAACATGTCAGTAGGTCATCTTTGTTAGAACTATTTGAGGTATTGACTAAAAGGTCAAAATCTTTTATAGACATAAAAATCTATATTCTTAAATTTTAGAACCAAGTACAAGTTAGAAGTTGTAGGCAATTCTCAAGTTCTTTAACTTTTATAGGTTAGGTTCCCAGAGTCTGTTTACAATTCTACTTGTTCATTAAGGCAAATTGATAGGCCTTCCCTTTTATTCTTTAAGACCAGTAGGAACACCAAAACCATAGAGAAATTATAGTTTCATTTCATTCAAATATATATTGCATGTAAAAATTCTCAACAAAATATTAGCAAATCAAGTTTAGTTATGTATAAAAAAGATACTAGAACACATCCAAGTTGGATTTATTACAGATATGCTAGCATAGTTTCATAGTAGAAAATCCATATATTTAACTAAAGGTATTAATGTATTAAAAAGGAATAAACTCAGTAGACAATTTGATAAAATTCAGTACCTAGTCATATTTTGTTTTAAGATTACTAAAGTTGGAATAAGAGAGAGCTGATTTTATCTACCAAAAAATGTTTTTTCTTCAATAGTTGAATGTTAGAAGCTTTTCCTTTAACATCAGAAACTGGTCTCAGCTAGTCTGCCTTTAATGCCAACTCTGGCTCCCTGTGAAGCCCTATTTCCAAAAAAATAAAAGAACCCATCATAAACTAATAGAAACTTGGCAAATATCAGACACAATTGTGCATTGGTAAAAAGGAACTATTCTCAAGTGATATAACCAACAATCTCTGTTATAACATAATAAATATCCCCCTTTCTCCTTTACAAAATTAGGAACGGAGGGAAAGAGGTTGAAAAACAGGATTAAGATTTGTTATGTGCAGTATACCAACTCCCCATAAGGAATGTAAACATTACATGCTATAAACATGTACTGTAAAATATTTTTTAATAAAGGAATGAGCAGTATCCCTGATGTTCAGTATGTAATAATACTTGCGTACCAGGGAATTGATCCATTTTAATAATCCTAGTGTTCAGACACCGCTGGCAACAAATGCTTTCACCATTCTCAGCCATGCTGAGGCAAAGCAGCTGACAAATATGTCACCCAGGATCTTAAACCAGCTTGGCACTAACAGGTTTCAGAACATTGGCAGAAGCTGGATGGAAAAGCACCCTTGCTAAAGGAAGGATGGTGATCTTGTTCAGAATTCTGATGAGACCTCCAGCAGTGAAGCAAAATTAATGTATTCAACTTTAAAAAATTGTGTCAATTTTACTGCATTTAAACTTTTGGTTAGTATATGATGAAGTATAGGTACATAATATTTTAAATGTTAAGGCTCTAGGACACTGATGCTTTTTAATTATTGCTTATACTCAATTATTTGTTTGCTGTTAATTAAGCCAGAGAAGCCAAAAGTTTAAAACAAAGATAAAGGTTTTGCCTATTTAAAAAAAATACAAAACAGGTGTGGTGGCTTATGCCTGTAATCCCAGCACTTGGGAGGCTGAGGCAGGAGGATTACTGCAAATTCAAGGCCAGCCTGGATTATAAACTAAGTTCAAGGCCAACACAAAACCAAAAATTAAATAAATATATACATACATATATACATACCCAAATAAATAAATAAAATTTAATTTGAAAACACAAATGGAGTAGGAGGTTCACTAGCACCACTTAAAGTCAGTATCTTTTAAAGGCTGAATAAGCACAGGATGACAAAAAGAAATTTCAGAAATAAAAGACCTGCAAAGAAAGATATAAAACTTATTTATAAATTGATTTTTGGCATAGAAATCCCCCAATCTACAAGTTTAGCAGTGATAGTTTAGTGAAGTAATTAAAAATAAGATTAACATACAGCAATCATTTGCAATTTTGTGTCAGAGCAAACATCTAGAGATGTAACTAAGACACTGGAGCCAGAAAGTATCACATTCATGTCTAGGAACAAATCTAACAAAAGACTGAAGCCCTCTACACAAAAGAATTCTGAAGATTTGATGAAATTCCAATCAAAATTATGACAATATCCTTTGTGTCCTTTGATAGGATGACTTACCAAGACACATTTGAAGCACAAACTCAGGAATAGGGGCCTATTATTGATGTGTAGAAATTAAGATACTATGGAACTGGCATTGAAATAGATAGATATACCATGCTCAGTGAAATAGTTCAGAAAGAGACCTACATATATGTATGTATTACCTTGGTATCTAACAAAGGTATATTTTTCAGTAGGAGTGGAGAAATTATATGAGGAATATTGTTCATAGGGATAATATGTGAAATTGTACTCCTTTTTCACTCTGTACCCAAAACCATAAAGTTATTTGAAGTAACTCAGACACACAAGCTTAAATATCACGTGGTTTCCTCTTATATGAAAAACACATATATATCTATGTATGTGTTTATATGGTGATGAAATAGAAGGCAGATAATAGGAAAAAAAGTTACTGTAATCCAGAATGGATAATATATCTAAAAGTGTACCTTGACTTAATATAATTGTCTTACATGTTTTGAATGTTTTTTTGGCCTTTTTCTGGTATTTAATCTGTATATATGATAACTTTATAAGGTCTTATAAATGAGTTAATCTGATGCTAGCAAAATGAAGGAGGGTAGCAGAAAAGGGAAAAAGAATTGAAATGTGTTACGTACATATATAATATGCTCTACAATGAATGTAACCATTATGTACTATAAACATGTACTAATAAAAGTAAAAACAAAAAAGCACTGGGGAGCACAAAAAACAAACAAACAAGTAAAACCTACACCTAAAATTTGACCTTGGAAAGAAACTACTAAAAGTCGCAATGTGTGGTGCCATGTTTTACGATCACCTGGTTGTAGATGCAAGTCTACCATGTATCACCTATATTGCTGGTGGCAGTGAAAATTAATAAAACTACATTGGAGAAAAAGTTTAATTATCTCTTAGAATTGCATGTTCAGATGTATCAAGACATGGTAATTTTCTAGAGCGATTCTTACATACAGCTGGAAGCATGTTAACAACCATGTAAATCCCAGAAGATTGCATGTGCATAGCATTTTTAAAAATAATTTAAGTACATATTTTTAAAGAGTACATGTAGATACATTTAAATCTGTATGTAGAAAAAAAGCAAAGAGTTTGTTAATGCAAGATTCAGGGTAAGGCTTACCTCAGTTGGGGAAGGTATGATGATGGAATTAGATGAAATAAGGGCAGGAGGGCCATACAGGTTTCTGACCTTTATTTAGGTGGGAAATTCATTATTGTTTATTACTAAAACTAAATAAATGTAGTCTTTGGATGAATGATTCAAGTGTGATATAAATTTAAGAATTATGATTAGTGTAACTTTGACTAGCCTAGGTTAATACATTCTGTTCAATAACATTTTTTTATCTCACCAGCTAACACTAAGTTTGTGGCTCCAACATAAATATTTACCAAATAGGAGCATAAATTGTCCCTTAAAGATTTTTATAAGAAAACATTTTTTCTAGGCTCCCTGCTGATCTCAAAGTGTGTATATGTTTAACCAAGTAGACCAAGTTCATACAAATCTTGAAAATCTTCCCCAAAAAAAGAACTTCATCACCTGAGCTATTATCAGGGAGAAGTTCTTACGACTTGAATCACTTTGTTCACCATCTGCCACAATGTCTTCACATTTATTAATCTTTCTTCTACAATCTTGTTAATCATGTTTGATTTTATTTTTCATCTCAGACATTTTGAGTTTCAGCTCTAATTTCAAATTGAATCTTATTTATATTCCCTGTGTGTTTATACCTAGTATATAGCCTACTTCAGTGATGGCAAACCTCCTAGAGCATTCAGTGACGAACATTCCACTGTGGCAAATGTGCCTTGGGTTCACTACCACTGCTGTAGTTTCTTGAACTTATGGATATAGTATGTAAGGTTAAAATAACTATTGTACTGGCATTGTCTTCTAATTCTATCACAGCTATCATTCCAAGGCCACTCTTAATTGACTTCTCTCTCTTGTTCTAGGTTATAGTTTCCTTGTTCCTTGCATGTTTGTTCATTTTTATTAGTTGACATGCATCATAAATTTTAAATTATTGGATACTGGATTATTTTTATTAGAAATAACCCTAAGCTTTTCTCTAGGGTGCAGTATGTTCTTTGGGAGTAATTTGATCTTTTGATGTCTTGCTCCTTATGATTTGATAGATACAACTACAAGATTAAGAGATTTTGTTTTCATTCAGTCTGAGGAGAACAAAAACTATTCATGACCCTATGTGGTGACCTAATACAGTTCTCTGTAATGCCTTGAAGTGATTCTTATCCACCAGTGAGGAAAGAGCCACTGGGTAGCATTTCTTTTTCTTTTTTTTTTTTTTTTTTTTTTGTGCAAGGAATCAAACTCAGGACCTCATGCTTACCAGGAAAGCACAGTGCCACTAAGCTAAATGTCTGGCCCCAACGTTAGCTTCTTAATGCACATGCATTCATCATGCTTAGCTAAAGATCAGAAATCGTGTTGGTTCACCAGCCCTCTCCTGTGCAGCTTTCCTCACTGATACTCTAAAGTTCCATGAATTGTTCCCATCTTGCTCTCGCTGGTATCCCAGATCTCCTCAACTAAAAGAGACCATCAGACTCGAACGAGAATCTCTCTGAGTTGCAGTGGAGGAACTGTGCCCAGTTAGCTAGGGCAATTGTGCAGTTTATTTTGTTTCCTTTTATTAGAGATCCTTATTTTCATTGCCTGGTTTTTAGGGTCTTGAGAAACATTGTTTCATGTTTTGTATGTTTTTTTAAAGATGTTTCAGTTTAGATGGTCCTTGTTCTGTTAAAAAGTAATTTTAGAATAAATGAATCATTCCCATGGTTCAGAAATTTTTAAAAAATACGTATTCAGTTGTCTCTCCCCGATCCTTTTCCACTACCAGCCTAATCCCCAACGCCCCAGTAAAAAATTAGGCTATTAGTTTATCATTCCGGAGTTTCTTTGTATCCAAGTAAATAAGTCACATACTATCATTCCCCTTCTACCACGTTTTTTGTAAAAAATTTACATGCTATTTTGAACCTTATTCTTTTTAACTTGACCATGTATCTTAAGGATTTTACATTATTGGTACCTAGATTGCCTCTATACACACACACACACACTCACACACACTCACACTCACAATGTTTAGCAGTTATGTAGTGTTATATTACCATCAGATGTTTGACCAATTCCCAATTGTTACAGTTAAGTTCTTTCTAATCTTTTGCTATTAGGAATAGTTCAGTAGCTAGTAGTCTTTTGTACAAGTTTTTTGCTTGTATCTGAGTAACACAACTTAAATCCATTCCCAGAAGTTGATTATTAGGTCAGAGGGTTTAGGCAGTGGTAATCTTGATAGCTGTTACCAAATTGTCCTCCCAAGGGATTAAACCATTCTTTCACAAGCTTGTTAGAAAAATGCCTAACTAACCCATGGTTGTATCTGCAGAATGTATCAAATGTTTGTATTTCTGTTAGATAGGAAAAAAAATGTTTTCTTATGATACAGTTTTATTTCTACTATGAATCAGATTGAAAAGTGTCTGTTTAAAAGCTGTTTGTACTTCCCTTTTTCTGTTTCTATCTACTTTGTTGGTCATGCAATTCTTTAATAATAGTAAATTTAAGGATATTACTAGATAATGTTCAGTAATGAATTAACAGTTAATACGGATACTCTAGAAGTGAAAGATTTTAAGATATATTTAATAAAATATAGTTAAGCTAAGTTTAATCAACGTTTTAGTGATTCTAAAGTTACAAAATACTTAGATCAAAGGTTGGGTTAATTGATTTTTCAGAGAAATTTCACAAGTAAGACAGGTTAATCTGAGATTTTTAGCGTAAGGGTAATGTTCCAAAATTAGTTTGATAAATGAAAAAAGAATCATTGCTTCTAGAAATCTTCTATATTTGAGAGATGTAGTTTGTATTCCACAAACAATGGCAATTTCTAGAATAATGTGAGGGAAGTGGGCAAAGAACATTTGAAATTCATATTAAACATAACTTTATGGTTACAAAACATATTTTGTCCCAAATATAAGAACTAATAAATTTATGCTTATATGACAAAATATAGTTCTTCATTCATTGCACCTTTCTTGAGAAATATGGACTATGGAGGATTTTTCTGTAACTTTTAAAAGCCTTTTTCCTCTGTTTCATTGAAAATGCCTTATTTGCTTCTATAATTTACAACTGATGGGTATTACAGAACCTGTGGACAAGTAATTAGGGAGTTGTTGCTTTACCAAATGAGTGATGTAATAAAAATACACCAGTGTTTAACTTAGTATATATACATTAGAAGTCTGGTTTTATTAATGCAATTTAAAATATATTTTTAGAGTTGCATCAATATGGAGAGGCTTCCAATACACATCTGTCAAGTATGGTGTTATTCCAGAATATTCTGTGGTATTATTTTTAATTGGTTAAATTTACATTGGTTAAATTTATTTTTTTCCATTGCCAAAACGTTGATCCAGCATGCCATTGTCAAGTTAGACAGCTGTCACATTTTAACAATCCTTATAGTCTTTGAATACTTGCTTTTAGATACTTATAAAATTGTGTATTAGGAAAAAGCATTGATTTTTACCATTTTCAGAGTTATGGAAAATGTTCTTAATCCTTGCTATTAAAATCATCTAATTGTAAATAACTAAAATGTTATCATGGCCCCAAACTTATTGTAATTATTTTAGTATGCATCAGTCATGTTTTTACCACACTAATGACTGCTTGTACTATTTGAATTTCTTCGCTGGTTATAGTTATAGAAGTATGATAAATAGAAAAATAACATTGGTATTTTTGACTAACCATGTGCTTTCCTGCTTCTTAAGGTTTATTGGCTGATTAATGCTGAAGCTGTTTAGAATGTAACATTGGAACCTATAAATATGTATGAAACTAGCATATCTAAGAAAGTAATTCATCTGAACTTACCATCAAATCTCAAAGTGTTTATGCAATATATTTAAGTAGAATTCAAATGGAAGTTAATAAAGTATTTCAAATATTAGAAACCTTAACCAACAGTTGTAACTGACTTTTAATAAAACAAATGTATAAGATGTGTACATATTTAAATGAGTTTACATTGGGGAAGAGTTAAAAGGCTATTTTCAATATTTGTTTTACAATAATTTTATACTGATCTTTCAAATTTAATTGTATAAATCAGAGTGAAATAATTTCAAAAGAACATTTTGTTATTATTTTGGCCAGTGTAATTCTGCCTTAAAAATATTACTAGAGATTAAGGTTGAGTTTTTTGCTGGGTGTAATGGCACACACCTATAATCCCAGCACCAGGAGGCTGAGACAGGAGGATCACCACGAGTTTGAGGCCATCCTAGACTACATAGTGACTTTAAGATCAGCCTGAACTGCATAGCGAGAAAGTTGAGTTTTTAAGTTTTTTAAGGTTACCAAATATATTTTATATCTCACCTCAACAGAACATGTGTTAATTTTTATTTCAGAGCCCCTTCACAAAGTCAGCCCTAAAATGTTTGAAATATATGACTTAAATCAGCTGAATATATTATTTCACGATATTAATTAGAAAATAACATTTATTTGCATTATAAGTTACATAGTGGTGATTAGGTACTCAAGTGGAAAAATAGTGGAATAGAATGATGGTCAAGCTGTGGACACAAAATTAGAAGCTAACATATAAACACTTGTTCTGATACATTATTCTATTAATCTTTTAATAATTTGAGTTTATGAGAGAAGTTATCAGAAGTACAAAACACTTGTCAGTTACAATTAAATCACAGTGGTTTGAAAAGGATTTCAAAAGTGCAGGGACAGATGATACATCTGTAGTATTTTTCATTGTGCTGTGTGTTTTAGGTATTTGTGAAGTGTCATTTTGATTATAATCCATACAATGATAACCTGATTCCCTGCAAAGAAGCAGGACTGAAGTTTTCCAAAGGAGAAATTCTTCAGATTGTAAACAGAGAAGATCCAAATTGGTGGCAGGTTAGTATACTTCTCAAAAGTTCCATAACTGCTTTTCTATTTTTAATCTTAGATCTACCCAGTATCTGAGTATTCAGGAAGAAGGTATTAGCATTTGTTCAGTGATTTTTCCAGCATGAACAGCTCCTGCTTCATGGCTACTAACTTTGTGGACAGAAGACCAAATTGAGAGGGATTTGTGAGTAGCTTATAATAAATGCAGAATTAACCTACCTGTGGTACTTTCCTGCTGGGTTAGGGATTTGGCAACTTTTCGTGTGAGTGACTATATTAACTTAGGCTCTTATGCAAGAACAACTTACTTGGGGTCATCCTTTATCAATGTTTGGTTTTGGTTCAATGAAAACTATTTGTCTTTTCTGCCTCTGTATATGTTCATGACAAATTTTAAAGCATAATTTCTTAGGATCATAAATCTGCTTGCCCACCTCTCATTTATTGAGAAATGAAGGTTTGCTCCATCAGTTTTGTTTGACTTGGATTATAACCTGTGTATATGGATAGAGATACATATTATCATTTCTCCCTACCCCATTTTCCAGAAATCTATGTGAAGTTTTTTCTTTCACTTAATATTGTTTTAAGAAGTCCCTAGAAGGGCTAAGTCTATTTTGGTAATTTTTTACATAAGCTGACAACCACAGTGTTGAGAATTGGAGAAACTGACAAGTCAGAAATCTTTTGAACTATCAGAGCAGCTAGGGATATAGCTCAGTGGCACAAGCACCTGCCTGGCAAGCATGAGGTTGTGAGTTCCATTCCCAGTACCAGGAAAAAAAAAAAAACCTATCAGAGCGAATGAGAATCTCCCTAAAGAACAAGGTGTAAGAGGAAAGGACAAGGACAATGTAACACTAAGCTCTAAAATTAACTGAGATACTGCTGGAAACTCATATTAGCTCTAATACATTGCATTTACTTCTAAGGGGAAATAGTTCACAAAATAATCTTACTAGTGTATCTGAAATTTAAATTATTATATATAAGTGTACTATGCGATGAGTACACTTATGAAATGGACCAATTAAACAGAATCATGATTTTTAAGAGGGATCCACTAAATTTCTTAGAATTATCATTTAAAAAAATGTGCTTTCTGTGGCTGTTCTCTTTACTGAATTTTTCCTCTCTTTTTTTTCTATGAATGGTTATTTCTTAGCTTTCATTTCTGATCCTGTCACCATTATCTCAGTCTTTTCTTCCAGTTTAGTAGTCTATTATTTTGTCTTATTTTCAGTATTGCTAAAAATGACATCAGATTTTCTATGCCACTAATAAGGATAAGACACTAACTCTGTGAGATAAGCCACTAACAGCCAGTTCTCAAGCCACCTTTCCTACCTCATAAGATATTCAGATTCTTGTTAGTGTGAATTAAAATATTCTCTCTGCATTCCTAATTCTGTCTCCTTTTAATACACAGATGATTAAGGTTGTCTCACTAAAGAATGCTAGTTGAAATTTTGTATTAATACATCATACTATAAAATAGCATTTATGTCTTTCTCCTCTTGGACTAAGTCTTATAAATAAAAACCTGTAGGTACTTTGTATTTTGGTCTCAAAATTCCACTAGTAGATGCCATATACAATACAAAGAATATTAGGTGCAAATTGATTCCTCAATCCTAAAATGTTTAAATATTTTAACCAACAATACCATGGGCTTAACTCTAACAGTTGTTTTTAAAAGAAAATGTGACTATTTTTTTCTAGCCACTGCCTGCCTTACTAGAACTAGAGAATGGTTTCAAATTTTGTTGACTGAGATGTAAAATGCTTTGATTTCTTTCTAGGCTAGCCATGTGAAAGAGGGAGGAAGTGCTGGTCTCATTCCAAGCCAGTTCCTGGAAGAGAAGAGAAAAGCATTTGTTAGAAGAGACTGGGACAATTCAGGTGATGCACTCCATACAAGCAACAAGCAGCCCTTTGTGCTTACCTTTTTTCGCCTCTTTTGTCTAAGTAAACAAATGAATTTATTTAAAATATATCCAGAATGAATCTCATCGGCTTTCTCTCTCAAAAGTAGTATTTTTTATCCCTTTCTGCCACCTACTGGTAGAATAACAGTAATCAGTGGTTTCACCTACCTTGGGCCCTTGGGGATCTCCTAGGATGAGACATTGGGAAAATTATTTTCCTTATCATAGAATATGACAGGGCAATTTTATCATATTATTTAAGTGACACTGGTCTTATCATTCCTCAGGCCCTTTTTGTGGAACTATAAGTAGCAAAAAAAAGAAGAAGATGATGTATCTCACAACCAGAAATGCAGGTAGGTTCTAAATACTTTTTTGGAAAAGTCTTAGTAGTTTATATTGTTCATTAATATGGTATAAGCTCTAAATATGGAATTTAAAATGAATGCAGATCAAATTAATATCTAATTGCAAGGATATGGCATGTGAACAATAATAAAAGGAAATTAAATCTTGATATATATATATCAACAATGTGTTTTATTTTGTGAGTATAGTTTATAACAGAATGCAGTGGTTGGGATTTATACTTGTGTTAATGGAGGAGCAATCTCATAAATACTGAAACTGTCCAGAGAATTTTGAAAATAGTAATTAATGACCATTTCCTAAGGGGCAGAATGCCTTTATGAAGATACTAAAAGAGCTAGGATTAAAGGCAAATAGATTTTTCTTTAACACAGTCCCTGTGACTTTGGGAAAGTAGCAGTGGGCCTAAAAGGATTCATTCTTAAATTTTTTAGTCTTGAAGATTTTTAAAAAGAAAGAAATGATAATTGTGTGGATGATGGACATGTTAATTAGCTTGATTATAGGATCGTAGATCAGTACATCACGTTGTGTACTTTAAGTATATATAATTTGTTCTTGTCAAATATACCTCAGTAAGATGGAAAAAGTTTTTTTTTTAATTAGTAAAACATGAGACCTAGATTGGGTACACTTTCCCTGTAAAAACATAGATAAATATGGAAATTATATGAAGTACTTTTTTGCTTGAAAGCTATGTCTATACTGGTAGATTTAAAACCGATGTTTATACTGGTAATAAACTGAAGAAGCTAACACAAGGAAATAATATAGGAGGGAGGCAAAGGCCTTTTCTCTCCTGATACTGGTTGAATCTATGAAGAAATTGTGCAGAGAAAGAATTGTTGAGAGAATTGTTGATAGTAACCTAAAGAAGGAGTGTAATTATCTCAGATTAATTAACTCTAGCCATAATGATATTTTTAACTCACTTGTATTATTCAGTAAAAATGTGCCCCAAAACTTTTTGCAAAATAGAAAATTTATAATTTTCCCATTGACTGAGATATTTTGGAATTTGTTTTTACTGAATATAGTTTGGATCTAATATTTTATTTTATACATAAATTTTAGGATCTTAATATTTGAATATTAGTATGCTGTCTGTATGAATCTGAAACAGTATTCATTTATGTCACTGGAAACATATTCTATGCAGTTTAAGCAGCTACACTATATGTACTCCTGATATGTACTTTCTAGTGTAAATTACATGAGATGGTCCTCAATCTGTTATTTTTAATAGAACATTTTTTATATTAATAAATTGATAATGGCTTAGTGTACAGACTATTTGAAAATTAGGACTAAACATGGGAATTTCTCTGGCTTTGTTAGATAAAATTTTAAGGACAAATGATGTTTAAATCAAGATACAAAATAATTTACTGGACATTATCAAATTTGTGAAAAACAAATTTGTGTTACGTGAGTGCAATTCAAGTAACTCTTCGCAAGACTACTAAACTGTTGTTGGACAGGATAGCAGAGGGTTTTATGTATATAAAATATAATTGAATATAACATTTTCCCATTTTTTTCACAATTAGAATTTGATCGTCATGAAATCCAGATATATGAGGAGGTAGCCAAAATGCCCCCCTTCCAGAGAAAAACATTAGTATTGATAGGAGCTCAAGGTGTGGGCCGAAGAAGCTTGAAAAACAGATTCATAGTGCTGAATCCCACTAGATTTGGAACTACTGTGCCATGTGAGTCTTTTTTGTTTTCTTTGCTATTTATTGGTGGAAAAGAGTATGCTCATGGGGGAGGTGTATTACTAGTAATGATTGTGTCTCCAAATAAATTTTGATTATGTCAGTGAAAATGAGGTAAGTAGACAGTATCAAAAGAGCCAATAATAATTCTATAGCTGTCTTGAAATACTGCTCTAGTTCTATTACCTCAGCTGCCTGGTGGCATTGTCTCTCCAGACTATTCAGTCCAGAAGTATTAGTCAAATGCAGTATTTAAGAGTTGTGTAAAAACTGCGTGAATTTAATGTATTATTGTATGGTTGGTATCTATTTGAATAGTTGTATTTTTTGCCCATTGTGGTATAAAGAAAAGGAGAAAATGTAGCAAATCCTCATACCCACTCAGTATCCTTGTGAATTTATGTGGTGTGGCTTATATCTCTCAATTCTGTAAGGTAAATCTTGAGTTTTGATAGCACCAGAACAATTCATCATCCACAGCAATGTGCATTAAAGTCAGAGATTTATATATAAAATAAGTACAATAAATGAGTCGAACACTCACTTTGCAATCTTTGCATTTTCCCCTATTTTTGCATATTTACATAGAAAGTTAAATAATAATGTCAGAAATATGCTTGATGAGAATGGATTAGATTGAGAGTTGGATGGTATCACTGACATTGTAGTGAGTACTATACATTTCTTCTGTGTTTGCTCTTTCCACTGAACAAAGCAGGCAGCAAACTACGTTACCTTTTCTGTACTTCTGTTGCTGACCTACCCCCTTTAACACAGTATTCCTTTAGGTATATCAAGTCTCTTATATAAAATGGCACAATATTTGCATATAACCTATGCATATCCTGTATACTTTATATCATCTCAGTTACTTATAATACCTAAATATGAGTACTACATGAACAGGTGTTGTACTGTACTTTTTAAAAAATAATGACAAGAAAAAGGCTATACCTATCCAATACAAATGCAGTTTAGTTCTTAACTATCTTTTATTTTGAATTTTTTTTTTTTCCTGAACATCTTACAGACATGGTTGGTTGAATTTGCAAATGTAGAACTAGTGGACACTGAAAGCAGACTATTTTCTTCTGCACTTTTAAAATTTTATTTCTGTGCAGGGTACCTTTAGACCAGTCCAAGCAGGCTATATTTTTGGTGTGTGCACGTACACACATTAGTGTAGAAGAGAACTGTTCTTGCTTTGCCAAACAGAGGTGAGTACAAGCCAGCAAAACTTTTATGACATGTCATCATGGGCCTTCAGAATTCTCCTGGGAGAATAATTTTACTGTGAGGAAAGGATAAGAAGAAAGCAGTGCATTCCCTCTGAACCTATGACTCATTATGCAATGACTCCTTTTTGAATGTAAATAAGATAGAAGTGGTTGGATAGAAGACTCCAGGACCAGACTGACCGCTTTTTTATAAACTCTGAAAGATACCATTCTAGGACCTACTTGGAACTGGAACAAAACTCTTGGACTACAGTTAACGTTCCAGTCAACATTCTGTTTATTTGCATAAAGAAAGCATTAAAAAATTCTAGTGGTAGAATTTATAATTGCAGAATTAAAATCACATTGTTTGCATCAAATTTCTATACTTTTTCCCTATTTAACACTAATCTCTTTTTCAGACTTACCATTCATACCTTTTTGCTCCTTAATCCTTATGCCTAAAACATCCTGCCTCCCAGATTTTCACGTGCTTGAATTTTACCTTTTGTTCAAGTCACATCTTCTCAAACATCTTCACTGACCAAAATAGCCTTAGTTACCTGCTGGTCATTTACATTACTTACATTCTTATTTGTTACTTAACTACTCACTTGTCTCTATGTTAAAAGATTATGCCCATGAAAACAGAGAAACTTGTCTGGCTTTTTGCACCTCTGTATACACATCACCTAGAACAGGATTTGATATTTAACCCTTAAATGTTTTGATGAAGGAATGAACAAACATCATGAGCTTTGCTCACAAATCATTAAAATATCTGTGTAAACAGTAGTTTTATAATTCAGCAACAACTGCCAAAAGCCCAGTTCAGGAATAGATGAAGGGTTTGAATAGATTTTTTTATAATTATTATTGCACATGTTTGCAGTATATATGATCACATTCCTCATGGGGATTGGTACATGTGCATAGCACACCTCGATTGTTTTCTCATCCCTTTCCCCTTTTCTCCTTCCATCTTTTGATCCCTTTTCCATTTGAGAAAAATCCATATCCTTACTCCTATTATCTGTGTCTTATTTTGTCCTTTATGTTTGGGTTTTCTCATATAAAAGAAATCATGCAATAATTCAAGCTTGTGTGTCTGATTTACTTCACTTAACATTATGGTCTCAAGGTACATTAATTTTCAAATTCTTCAAGCTTATTCTTTATGGTAGAGTAGTACTCCATTGTGTAAATGCTATATTTTCTTAGTCTGTTCATCTGTTGATGGACATATAGCTCGCTTCCAAGATTTAGCTATTATAAGCTATGCTGCTATAAACATGGGTATGTGTTTCACTGTAATATAATATTATTACCTCTTTTAGGAAGATATCTAGAAGGGGAATAGCTGAGTCAAATGGACTCTTCATGCTGATTTCCATAGTGGTTGTACTAGTTTTAAACGTGCACCAATAGTGAAGAAGGCTCCTTTTTCCCCCTGCAGCCTGGCTGGTATTTATTATTTGAGGTTTTCAAGATAGCCACTCTTGCTGGAGTGAGATGGAATTTCAGTGTTGTTTTAATTTGCATTTCTCTATGGCCAGCAATGTTGGGCATTTTTTCATGTATGTGCTGGCTATTTGTACTTCTTCTGAGAAGTGTCTGTTCATTTCAGATGCCTATTTTTGATTGAATCTTTAAATTGGGAGGTTTAATTGTTTTAGTTCTTTATATAGTCTACATGTTAGTCCTTTGATGAGTAGCTGCAAAAAATGTTTCCCATTTTGTAGCATGTGTTCACTCTGTTGGTGGTTTCCTTTTCTGTTCAAAAGTTTTTAAACTTGATTAGTTCCTATTTATTGATCCTTGGTATTATTTCTCATGCAGCTGGGATTCTGTTCAGAAAGTCTTTGCCTCCACATGTGTCTTGAAGCATTTCACCTATTTTGTTCTCCAGCAGATTGTTTTAGTTTTGATGTTTAGATTTTGATTATAGTTTATTGCATGGTGAGAAATAGTAGGGCTGTCTATATTCAATCTTCAGCATGTGGATAGCCAGTTTTCTCAGCATTATTTGTTAAAAAGGCTTTCCTCCAGTGAAAGTATTTTTCATTATTGTTTATTATTATTTACTATTATTTATTTATTTACTATAACTATTATTTATTTACTCTTCAATTTATTGGTACCATTTAGGTATATACAACGATCACATTCATCATAGTGAGTTTGTTCTTGTACATGCTATATCTTGATTCCTCTGTTTTTGTTCCCCTCCCCTCCCTCCAACCCCTTTTCCTCTCCTTATTAATGGCTTTGTGTACATTTTATTCTTCTTTTCTCATTCTTTTCTTTTCCCTTTTTTCCTTTCCCTTCCCCCCTTGCCCCTCCCTAGTTCCTCTTTCCTTTTTTTATAATTTCTTCCTGTTTCACAATGTCTATTACATACTTTGATTCTTATTTATGCTTTCAATTTCTCATACCAGAAAGACAGTGCCATATTTACACATTTGTTCAATTTATTTTACTTAAGTGTATGGTCTCAAGGTCCATCCATTGTTTGTTCTTCTTTATGGCTGAGTAGTACTCCATTGTGTTAAAAAACACATCATTTTTTATCCATTCATTAGTTAGTGAGCATTTGGGTTATTTTCAAGATTTAGCTATAGCAAACTTCACTTCTATAAATATGTGCATATATAGATGTGGTGTGATGCTTTTAATTCTTCCAAGAAGAAGAATAGCTAGGTCAATTGAGACCTCTACTCCCAATTTTGGGGGACTCTCCACACTGATTTCTGCAGTGGTTACACCAGTGTGCATTCCTATTAACAGTGGAGAAGGGTTCCCTTTTTTCCCATATTCCAGCCATCATTCTTTATTGGTTGATTTCTTGATAATAACCATTCTTTCTGGAGTGAGATGGAATCTCAGCATTGTTTTAATTTGCATCTTTTGAATGACCAGTGGTGTTGAACACTTTTTCATATATTTATTTGACTTTTGTAGTTCTTCACTTGAGAAGTAATATTCATCTCAAATACCCATTTTTAGATTGGGTCTTTAAATTTGAGGGGTGTGATTCTTTTCAGTTTTTTTATATGTTCTAGATGTTCTTTGAGGAACAACTCGCTAAATTTTTTTCCCATTTTGTGGATTATCTTTTCACTCTGTTGGTCATACCTTCCGCTATAATGAGCTCCCAGTTGTTTATCTTTTGTAGTATTTCCCAGACAATCGGGATTTTGTTCATGAAGTCTTTGCCTATACCTATGTCCTCAGAGTTCTATCTTTTATTTTCCAGTGTAAAAGGTCTCTACACTAAAAACTACCTACTCTGGAAAAGGAAATCAAAGAAGATACTAGAAAATGGAAAGATAGCTCATGGTCTTTGGTAGGAAGAACCAACATAGTGAAAATGGCCATGCTTCCAAAATTGTACAGATTTCATGCAATCCCAATCAAAATTCCAATAGCATATCTCACAGAATCAGAGAAAATAGTCCTAAAATTAATTTGGAACCAGAAGATACCTAGAATAGCAAAAACAGTTCTAGGCAACAAAGGCAAGGCACAGGGCGTGAGAATCCCTGACATGAAATTATACTACAGAGCTATTGTGATAAAAACAGCATGGTACTGGCGACAACAACAACAAAGAGATCTGCATATCAGTGGAACAGGTTAGATGCAGGAACAATTCCAAACACACTCAGGTACCTTATCTTTGACAAAGGGGCCAAACACATTCACTGGAAGAAAGATAGCCTCTTTAATAAATGGTGCTGGAAAAACTGGCTTTCCATATACTGAAGACTAAAACTAGACCAATGTCTATCACCATGCACTAAACTGAAATCAAAGTGGATCAAAGATCTAAATACTAAAACAGCAAAAATGTTTGTCTCTTTTGTCAAAGATAAGGTAGCTGAATGTGCCTGGAGTTGCTTCTACATCCTCCTATTCCATTGATCCACAGAGATTTTGTGTTTTTCTTTTGTGTTGCCTAAACAATGCTGGGTTTACCACTGTAGCTTTGTAGTGTAACTTGAAGTCCTGGACTGTGATAGCTCCTGCCTTGCCCTTGTTAACCAGAATTACATTTTGCTATTCTAGGTTTCTTCTGGTTCCATACAAATTTTAGGGTTGTTTTCTCTAGTTCTGTGAGGAATGCTATTTTTATTAAGATTATACTAACTGTGTATATTGAAAGTATGCCCATTTTGACAATATTGGTTCTGCCTCTCCAAAAATGGGATATCTTTTCATTTTCTGATGTCTTCTTTTATCTTTTTCAGAAGACTGTAGTTTTCATTGTAGAGGTCTTTCATTTCCTTAATTTCATTAATTCCTAAGTATTTAATTTTATTTGATGCTATTATGAAAGGTATTCTTCTCCTAATTTCTCAGTGAGTTTATTATTCATATACAGAAATGCTATTCATTTTTTAGTGTTTCCTTAGTATACTCAATTTGTTTATTAATTCTAGGAGTCTTTTGGTGGAGTTTTGGGGTCTTCCACATAGAGGATTGTATCATCTGCAAATAATGATAATTTAACTTCTTCCTTTCTACCCATTTTCATTCTGTTTACTTTTCTTGCCTTACTACTCTGGCTAATATTTCAATAACTATTGAATAGGAATAGTGATAGCAGATATTCCTGTCATGTTGATTTTAGAGGGAAAGCTTTCAGCTTTCCTCCATTTAATATGTCTTTGGCTATTGATATGTCATAGATAGCTTTTATCAGATTGAGATAAAGGTCTTCTGTACCTATTTTATTCAGGATTTTTAGTCATGAATGGATATTAGATTTCATTTTTCCTTTTCTGCATCTATTGAGATGATCATGTGATTTGTCCTTGTTTTTGTTTATGTGGTATACTACATTTATTGATTTGCATATGTTGAACCATCCCTGCATCCTGCATCATGATGTATGATTTGGATTGTTCACGATTTTCTAGGACCTTGAGGTGCAAGTTAGGTTAGTTGAGCTCTCTTTCTTTTTCTGATGTGGGCATTCAGTGCTATAAAGTTCCCTCTTAGGACTATTTCATTGCGTACCATCAGTTCTAGTATGTTTTACTGGCATTTGAATAGACATTTCTTCAAAAGATATAAAAATGGACTATATACAAAAAGCTGTTCAACATCATTATTCATTAGAGAAATGCAAAGGAGAACCATAATGATAAACCACTTCATATCCATTTGGATGGCTACTATATTTTTAAAAATCGTAATAGTGTTGATGAAAATGGGGAAATACTGGAATTCTTCTGTATTACCACTAGAAATGTCCCGGGAAGAAAACAAAATAGTAATTCCTTAAAAATTTAAACAAAAAATGGTTAAAATGGTAAATTTTAAAACATTTAATCTTACACCTTTTTAATATTCCCACATATACATGAGTGCACTTGGCGCTTTGAAAAATAATCACTACTAAGGGCTGGAGGTACAGCTCAGTGGGCTAAGTGCTCGCCGCTGAGCACTAGGGCCCTGAGTTCGATCCCCGGTCCCGGAAAAAAAAAAAAAAAAAAAAAAAAAGGGGGAACCATCGGATGGTTCCTTCAAAAAAAATAATCACTACTGCTGTTGTACTTCTATAAAGTGATGAAATGTGAATATATAATTATTAAATGTAAAAGTATTAAAGAGTAATATAAATATTTACACTTCTTGACTTCCTAGTGCCAAATTAACTTCTAGAAAGATGTAACGTTTTACCTTTGACAGACTTCAGAGTGGAGATTCAAATCTTAATTTTCATGTAGAAAACCTTACGTATATTCATCCATACATCAATCTGCCTCTTTTTTAAAGGCTGTTACATTTTTACTTATTACATTATTAAAAATACTCATTGGTTCACTGATGGACATTTAAGTTATTATCATACCTTGGCTGAAGAATAAAGCTGCAGTGAGCTTGGGAGTGGGTGCAAATCTCTGTGGTGCACTGATTTTATTTCCTTCCAGAATATATCCAATAGCAGGATTGCTGGATCTTGCCTAATTTTTGATAGACAATATTGTGCTACACATTGTCAGAAGATATAGATATCACTGCATTAAGCCAGTTTAAAATTTTAATACATATAAAATGATCCTAAAATATAAAAATTTAGTTGTTCAGGGGTATAAGCTTTTTAATATTAATAACAAATAAATTATTTCTTTGTTTATTTTTTCCTACTAAAATTTATAATTTTTTCAGTGCCAAAAGTTTCCTTCTATGAAATCAGATTTAGTCCCTCAGCATGTAAGCCTAAGGGATCAGTTGTAGTGAATTCTAATCTCCCTGCTCTAGGAATGGAAAGGGGTATTTAAATATGTGGAACTATACAGATGGGGGTTGTAATAGAGAATGGAGTTGTAATTAAAATTAACTTAAAATGTTGTAATTAAAAATGACTTGAAAACTAAAGAACATTTTCCTAAGAGCTAAAATTTTACCATTGTGTTGGGAGGTGATACCTAGGCAGGTATGTGTCATGTTTTTTATAAAACAGCACATTTCATGTATGACTTCACTGTAGTGCTACACAAAGAAATAGCAGTCTTCTAAAATTATGTTCACAGATATTGTGCCAAGTTTTAGCATTTACTTATTTGGGGAACTTAAAAGTGCCTTAGTAGGCTTATCGTAACAACTTTGCTGAATAATTCCAAAAACTTAGGTCACATAATTTTTAGTGGAAAGCCATGACAACATCTTGAAGATTCTTAAAGTTAGTTACAAGTGCCCTCTACAGTGATCTAGAATGACAACCTTGAGATTGAGGCAGAAAACAAGGGACAAAAAGGAACCCAGTTATGCACAGTGATCTTATAAATTAATTCTTATTTTGGGGCTTGAGTTGAAGTACATTTTTTTCTTGAACTTCAATTTGAAGTTCAAAATTTTCTTTGTGCCTTATGTTCATTTCCAATAATTTGCATCAACTTAATTTGGATTACCTTCTAATTTTAATTTCACGTATTTAATGATTTAGTCAAGCATTCTACTTTTATAAGTACTTACTGAAAATTGATTTTTTATACATAGCCAGCCAAACTCAGATGAGTGGCAAGCTTGAAATAACAAACACAAAACATAACTTCTCTTCCTGAAAGCTAATGTTAACAAAGTTGTTGGAGAGTACACCTTTGCAATAGTTTGAAAGATAGTAATATTGTCCATTTTTAGCACAAAGTATTCAAAGCTCTAAAATATACAAAAGAATCCTCCTCTTCTGAGTTTTGACTGGGACTCTTCACTGTCCTTCAGAATACAGGTCTAGTCAGAGTAGACGAGCCTAACAGAAGATAATATTAATGAGGTAGGTAACTTCATTTATCTCCAGTGTAAACTAGAATATAAATGTTTGAGAATATCAGTAAGCAGTAAGCCAAAAGAAATTTTAGGTCTTTAGATGGGATAAAGGATAGATAATTTGTGAATAGAACTATACAAAATTCATATTTACCAGCTAAGAATAAGTGAACTTTGCCCACCTTTTGGGCCTTAATTAGGAAATATTAAAGTAGAAAGAAAGGAAATAATAGGTTTCTTAAGGAAAAAAGGGCCTGCTGCTCAGATGGCAGAGATATGTGTAATAGGCTTTATACTTAAGATCTTAAGATACATATTTTTAAGTTTCAAAAGGACTTTCTTATCAAGAGGACTTCTAAAAACACACTTTTGAAACAAATTTTAGATTGGGAATTACCTTCTAGACAGTTTTCTAAATTAGGGGTCAGCAAACATTTTCTGTTCACGGGCTATTGGGTAAACATTTTAGGCTTTGCAAGCCATACAGTCTCTGTAACAACTACTCCATATTTTAATGGTAAAGAAGCCATAGCCAATGCATAAAAGTGAAGGCCATAGTGTGCTAATAAAACTTTTACTCATTAAAACGGGATAGTTCAATTTAGTCTCTGGATGTGATTTTGCCAACCTTTGTATCAAAAAGAAAAATGTAGTTACCCTGTGTATTTCAGTCTATTTTTTATGCCCTGCAATCATTTTGTACAAATTCTTAACCTTATTTTTAGTTACTTCACGGAAACCGAGGGAAGATGAAAAAGATGGACAGGCATATAAATTTGTGTCACGATCAGAGATGGAAGCAGACATTAAAGCTGGAAAGTATTTGGAACATGGGGAATATGAAGGAAATCTCTATGGAACTAAGATTGACTCTATCCTTGAAGTTGTCCAAACTGGACGGACTTGTATTTTGGACGTCAACCCACAAGTGAGCTGCATGGATTCCAAAGATGTTTTTAAAATTGCATTTCCTGATGAGGTTTTGTTTGTGTGTATATATGGGGAGGGGGTAAGAATGTTTGTTTTGTCAAAGTGGAAAGTTGGCTTTGCCTTTCTTACCTTTCGGTGATAGAGAACCTTATTTAGCTAGCTAGCCAAGTAGTACAAACCATGTAATTGAATCTGTGTAAATTTAGTATTTATTTCTTTCTTCAAGTAATACATAAATACCTATGTTAGGAAATGCTAAATGAAAAACTTAAATATATATGGTTACAATCTAAAAGAATAAAAAACTGAAGTAGTTCCATCTTCCACCTCACACACACACAACATTCATTTCATTTCCATTCATCCCTTCCTACCCCTCTACACTCAGCCCAACCTCACTTCTCTTCTCCGTGATAAATGTTAATATTTGGTATTAGTCATTTCTTGTCATTTTAGTATGCCTTAAATACAAACACATATAAAACTTAATGGCTTTTCTCCTGTGCTTTGCTTTTACATCAATGAAAGAGTTTTGTATCCATTCTTTAGGGTATTTTTTCCTTAGGTTTTTATTAAACAGTATTAAAGCTCTTTTCATGTTAGTTACTAAAGAGATATTTTTAGTCTTTGTAAACTGCTGCATAGTATTTCATAGTATGAATGAAATAGTATGAATCTATTCATTTATTTAATTACTTTCCAGTTAATCAGCATTGATGTTATTTCTACTTTTTCAATATTAACAGACTTACAGTAAGAGCTTATGTCACTCATAATGATTTGGGGATCACTAAATTTTATACTTCCTTTAGTTCAAGAAGAACAAAAAGTAATGAGACTGAGTTTACAACAAAGTAAATGTATCAGTGTTTTAGAAAAACTCTATAGTATCAGAAAAGCAGGAAACATGTAGTAAAATATGTCCTTAATCCATAGAAGGCAGATAGATTTGATTTATACTAAAAGAATAATTCAAGTACCAATGTTAAACAAATTGGTTTGTGTTATTCTTCTACACAGGCACTAAAGGTGTTGAGGACTTCTGAATTCATGCCATATGTGGTATTTATTGCTGCTCCAGAGCTAGAGACATTACGTGCCATGCACAAGGCTGTGGTGGACGCAGGAATCACTACCAAGCTTTTGACGGTGAACGTTTCTTTTTAATCTAATAATTTTATTTTTGCTAAATTGTTTCCTTTTCCTTTCTTTTGAATATGTATAATCTTATCTAGTTGTACTTAGGAAATAAACACAGTATGTAAGATATGATAGAATGAATAATTTATTCAGATATAATAAGAACAGTGGCTTTTACTTTGAGAGTGCTTGTCCATTTTTTAGTGTTTATGGGTAAATATTTGTGACACATATGATTACATTAATCATGGGGAGTTGGTACATGTATGTAACACATCTTAATCCTTCTATTTCCCCTTTCCTCCCTCCTTTCACTTTATTTTAAAACAAAAGCATAATTCCCTTTGTAGAATGAAAGGGACCAGTATTAAAATATAAATATTAATCCAGCTGTCCCATTTTGTTAATGCCAAAATGGTCCCAATAGTATTAACAAGCTTGTTCATCATACAGGTTGAAGTAATACTGGTTGAAGTAATTGTTCATTTCTGTTACATGCGTTCTCTTTTCCTCCCTCTTTTTTCATATTATAGAAAATTTCAGATTGTATGTTCAAAAGAGGGAAGAAATCAACCTTCATGTTAACACCACCTAGTTTTAGGAATACATGACCAATCTTGTTTCAGTTAGACCTATCTCCACTTCCACCCTCACCTTGAATTACTTTCAGACAAATCTTAGGTATCATACCATCCATAAATACTGTAGTATTTATCTCCAAAAGAGTAATTTTGAAAATATGTTCGTAGCACTATTTGTGCACAAAAAATTAATAAGCAGTATTTTAATATTACTAGTATGCAATCTATATTTGAATTTCTCCAAGACTTAAACAATATTTTTTAGATGATTTATTCACATCAGAATCCAAACAAGATCAACACACTGGGCTAGGGTGTAACTGAATCATGGAGTGTTTGCCTAGAATGCATGAGGCCCTAGAACTGTAAAAAATAAAAAATAGAAAAAAGGAATGAGTTGAAGATGATAATGTTGGATTTACTTAATGTCTTTTCAGTCTTTTTTTCATCTTGAGTTATAAATGACAAAAAATGGTCATCTTGGTTGCCACACCAAACCACCCCTCTTCCCACTGTATAGCTAATGATATACCTTGAAATCAGATCTTAATAGTCCTCTTAGTTCTTTTTCAAGTTGCTCCATGTCTGTACTTAACCTTTTGAATATGTGAAAAAATAGTTACAACCTTTTAGTGTCATCATTGTCTATAGTCTAACATTTTTGTCTGCTTTTCCCCCCATGTTTTTTTGAGGCGGAATCTTCCTATGTAGTTTAGTTGTTGTTAACCTCGCTATGTAGCCCAGGGTGGTCTCAAATTCACAGCTATCCTCCTGCCTCAGCTTCCCAAGTGCTGGAATTATAGGCCTGTGCCACCACACCCAGCTTGGGTCGGTTTTGATTGACTTGTTTTTCTCATTTGGATCATGTTTTTCTGCTTCTTTGCAATTCTGATATTTTTTTTTTCCTGCCAGACATTATGAGTTTTGTTCAGAGATGAAGTTATTTGGAATAGTTTAATCATTTCAAGTCTTGCTTTTTTTTTTTTTTCAATAAGACCCAAGCAGTTGTCATTCTAGAGCCTATTATTCTTCATTGTTGAGGGAAGACCTATTTGGTACTCTTCCAAATGATACTTTTAGTAATAAGACTTTCCGTTGTGGTGTACAATTCCTAGCTCAGTGTAAATATCTCCAGCCCTCTTGAGTGATTTCTTTTTCCAGCTTCCAGGCCATGCTCACCGTGGACCACCTCTTCCCACTAGACTTCACCTCCCAACATCACACCCAGCTATAAACCCATCAGTGGAATAATCCAGTATCATACTCCTATGATCCAGTCACCTCCCAAAAGCATATGACCTCATAAGTCCTTGGGGGAACATCTAGTGTTATGGTTTGTGTCTAGAAATCCCCGGAAAGCCTCATGGGGTTTTAGGGTTTTTTAAGATGTGGTTGGATCTAGTGTGTGTGACTGATTTGTGGCAATGCTGGGATTAAGGGTGGATGATTGCTGGATCAGTCCACTAATTGGATTGGCATCACCCTAATCCTGGTAGACTGGATACAATATAAGGGACAGAAACAGGTTTGTCTCTTGCTCACTTAATTGCTTTTGCTGTTCTCCACTTCCATGAACTGTTACTCTTTCGCTGTGTGTCACTGTGCTGTGGAGCCAGCAGATTATAGGCTAAAACCTCTACAAACTGGGAGCTAAATAAACCTTTCCTCTCTTAACTTGTGGGTGTTGAGTATTTTGTCTCAGCAATGAGAAAAACTAATATAGAATTTGTTACCAGGAGTGAGGTCATTGTGACTATATCTGACCATGTGGTTCAGGAGCCTTTGGGAATGGCTTTGAGGGAAGAGTTTGGAAAGGTTTGGAGATACTGGCTGAAAAGTACAGATGGAATGCCAGAGGTTATACAGTATGAGAGATTGTGGTCAGAGCTCAGAAGGCCAGAAGGCTCATGGAAATCCTACCAATAAAGACCAGCCTCTGGAGGTTTCTGCTGGGAAGGACGGCATTGATTGTTGGACTTCAAACGATGTGTGTTATGCCTTGGCAGAAAGTTTGTTTGCATTTTGCTCACATCCAGACTTTGCCTGAGACTGAGGGTGATGGACTAATTAATCTTGTATAAGTAGTTTCAAAGCAATCTAATGTTGAGTCATTTGCATGGCTACTACTGTTGGGGGCTTCCAGCGAGATCTATGTTAAGAATAAAGAGCAAAGATCTTAGCAGAATGATTTAAAACCTTGTGAGTTTGGTCAGAAAGGAAGCTCCAGTAAAGCTGTGGTCTGCAAAGATAGAGCAGAGGAGAAGGAACAGAAAAATAGAAGATGGCTGGAGGGCGTGATAAGAAGCAGCAGGACTCTACCCTTTGCAGCCTCAAAATTGCAAAAGTCTTTGAATTGAGAAGACACCCCCAGAACCCCATGTTCCAGGATGGTGGCAGCATGGAGAATTTGTTGCTCAGAATTGAAGTCAGAGTGCTCATTGATCCAGGCACTCAACCCTTACAGCCAAGAGAGAGGGAAGCCTGGCTACTGCTCTAGTTGGCAGCAGACTTTGGCTTCATTCACATGGCACTGGTTTTAGGTGCATGTAGAATGGCAGAGTTCTAGGGTAAGGAAGGCTTCCACCCAGATTTCAGAAGGCCTTGAAGGCTTAGTGTGCCTTGGAGAGTGGCATATGTGAAGCTGTGAGTGTGAAGCCAAAGGTACAAGGTAGACCCCAGAAGTTTCAAAAAGCCAGGAATGTGGATCATCTGAGGAAAACTGCAAGGAGAGAGCAGAGCAGGCCCAACAGAGAAGCCATAGGAGCTACAACCCCAGAAGTACTACAGTGGCAGAGCCACCCGAGCCCTTTGGACTTTACATCTTGCGACAGATTACTTCAGATGCTGGACTTGGAACTACAGGACTTACTGTTTGGCCTGCTGGATTTTGGACTTCCTTTGGTCCCATTCCTTTGTAATCCCATTAGTAACTTTAGGGATGGAAATGTCTATCTTATGCCATTAAATGTTGAAAGTGTTTAACTTTATTTGTACAGGGTCTCCCAGCTAAAGGTTTGCCCTAAATCTCAGAGGAGACTTTTGATTGAACTTACCAGCAATGCTAAATTGTTAGGACTTCGGCAACTCTTGGAGATGGACTAAATGCCTTTTACATAAAGATATGTGCATGAATCTTTGGGGGGGCAGGGTAGAATGTTGTGGTTTATGTCTAGATGTCCCCCTATTGCTTCATGGGGTTATAGGATTTTTTCATAGGTGGCTGAATTTAGCATGTGTGATTGATTTGTAGTGCAATGCTGGAATAAAGGGTGGGTGATTGCTGGATCAGTCCACTGGTTGCATTGGCACCACCCTAATCCTGGTAGCCTGGACAGAATATAAGGGAAAGAAAGAGGCTTGCTTTTGCTGTTTTCCACTGCCTTGAACTGTTGCTCTCTGTCATGTGCCACCCTGCCTTGGAGCCAGAAAATTATGGACTGAAACCTCCTCAAGCTGGGAGCTATAAATAAACCTTTCCTCCCTTAATTTGTGGGTGTTGGATATTTTTTCTCAGCGATGAGAAAAGTAACTAGTACATTCATATAGAAGCCATAGCAACCATGAAAGTAAATACTGGGGTAGCTCATTGCACCAACTTAGTTCTAAACCAGAACCATGGAATGAATTCTGCGACCAAAATGGCAGAAATTAAATTTGTGAACTGAGATATTTCAGTGGATTTATTTGTATCAATTCAGGACGTCAAGGCAGCCAGCACAGTACAACTAAAAACAAAAGATGACTTCCAGAACCGCTTCATAATGTAGCAAGAATGATGTGTATTCAAAGCAAAGGGGAGCATTTTATTATATCCTGAGTATATGTCAAGCTGTGTCATTTTTTATGATAAGGCTGAGGAGTGGGTTCAGATGTTAGCCTGATTTATAAAGTTCTCCAGTAACTTTTCTTCTAATGATTTTAGCAAGTTTTTTATTTTTTCCTGGTTCAGATATTCTCTTTTAAGAGTGGCAAAGTGGTAACATTCTAAGTTACCATCTGCCTTTATATACTATTATTTTCCTCATGAACTAGTTCACTACTCTGAGGTACAGTTTATACAGAAAAGGCAGGGCACTTGTCTAATTAATAACACTCCATTATGGATCAGTTTTCAGAATAATGGTATCTCTCAGAGCCTGAAAGAGACACATGACGAATGAGGCTTGTTTGTTTATGTTTATGAGCACATGGGCTCTCAAACTTACTTGATATGCTTTATATTATTGCAGTTATTCTTTTTGTTGCTGGGAAAATTGTCCTATCTTTGACCAGTAGAAACTCATTTTAGTTGGCACTTGAGAACTTTTTGGCTTTTTTTCTTTGTGTGTGTGTGTGTGTGTGTGTTTGTGTGTGTCAGACAGACAAGGTCTCACTATATAGTCAGGCTTGCCTTGAACTTGCTAGCTAGCTGTATAGCTTAGGATGATCTTAAACATGTGATCCTCCTGCCTCAGCCTGTTCAATGGGATTACAGGCATATGCCACCACACTCTGCTTTTAAGACCTTCTTTTCTTTTCTTGAGCTTGATAGTCTTGGATAGCTTTCTTCCTATCTCATATGAGATGTTCCATGTTCCTCTTGTGAGTTTCCTTTTCTAGGCCAAGAAGGAAGCATTTTTTCAGGAAGCCTAGGTTCCTTTTAAAGTAAATAGTATGTTTATACAGACCTAGGATATATGCTTCTGTTTGTATGTTTAAATGAAAATGTATCATAAAGCCATACTGCATACTATATTCATACTATTTCCCATTCTCTTTTATATGTGTGATTTTTCTCAGGGTGAGTATCAGAGTTCTCATAAACACCAGATACGTTAGATTATCATATAATTGTTCATTTGCTTTATCCACAGTATGAACATAACAGTCTGAGAATAAATATATTAACACTCCCACCAGTGGGTATGGCTACTGTGAACAATCACACACACACATACATACACACAATTCTTTTTATATGTAGACTGTATCCTTCTGTGTCTAAGCCTTTTGAATACAGTGGACCCTTGACTTTCATACTCAATTCGTTCCCAAGGGCTGGTTGTAATTCAAGTTGTCAATAGAAAGCTGGGGCTCCTCTACAGAGCTTTCAAAGTTTCTCTCCTATACACAGGTAGATCTCAGTGTCCTTAGAGAGACATTGGCTCAGGATTTCTCAACCCCATACAGGAAAGGATGTTGTAACATTCCTTCCAGAACTCTTTAAGGATTAAATCTGTGTCTGAGGCCATCTGGAAGCATAAGTGACCAGCATTTGGGTCATAACTCAAGACTTTGTAAGTTAAAACTAAAATTCCATTCATACCCCAAATTGTTCATGTGTCAGGCCAGTCATAACTTAAGGGTCTACTGTACAACTTCCTCTCTGCTTATTTAGGTCAGTTATTAATCTTACTGATGTTCAAATTATCCTCTCTTCAGCTAATAGAAGTCTTTTTAGCTTGGCTTCTCATTTTTTTAAATACAATCCCAGTAGTCTTTGAGGATTCTTTGCTCCTAGTGTAACAAGCTATTCCAGATTATTCTTACATATTTCCTGGTCCAGAAGTGGAACCAGCCATCCCAACATCCTGTTTTCTTTTAGTGAAAAATGGTATCTAGAGATAATCTAAGCACTGAAGGTTTGCATTCAACTCAGTTGAACATTGTTCTGGGCCTTTCTGTTCAGAGGGAAGATATATTTTTAAGAAAATAGGCATCATTAGTTCAACTTTATTAGTTGTAGTTCAAATTTTATATTAATTTTTATGCTACCATGCATTTGCCTTTTTCCTTCTTATGCAGAATGTCTTGGTTCCTGATAACAATGATTTCTTATTTTACATCTATATAAGCCTAAATGAAGTAACATACATATAATTTCTGAATAGTATTATCAATATTAACAATATGATTATTGAAAAGCTTTAAGTTTCAGGCTTTTTAGTTGTCCTGAGGCTATATCCTACTAGATATCAAATTATTTAGTTTTAAAGTTGCAGAAATAACTCCTTTGTGTGACTAAGCCATCAACTTGAAACACAAGTTTGTTTCATTTTGTTTTTTTATGTATTCTTTTTTCCATTTGAATTGAATTTTTTATAATTGTATACAGCATTTTCATAGTTACAAAGTAAATCTTTAAAAAACGTCTAGCTTTTCTCTGTCTTTTCCATTCTTTTCCTCCAACCCATGTACATAGAAATTTTTGGTAACCATTTTTACCATTAGGAGATATGTATGTATATACTATACTTCCTGTATTTGTTATATAAAACATAACTTTCTACATAGTAGTTTGTCCATATTTTTCATATATTAGCATGTCCCAGAGATCACTCTGTAGATCTAGGGATTCTCAATGCCGTTTTCTACCTTTATGGCATACTCCACTTTTATTATAGGATCTTTTTTTTAACAAATCAGATTGTTAGTAACTAAGTAAAAGTTGCTTTCAAGTTGAATTAGACCGTTTCATAAATCTGTGATCCAAGGTATTTTAGTTGTTCCTGACTTAGAAGTCTCAGTGGAAGTACTGGTAAGTATATGGGTTTCATGGGCCTAACAGTTGAACTTATTTCTCTCTATATTCTTTCCTTTAGTGAAACCACTCACATCCATTGCTACACTGATGATTTATATAGCTAGATAAACTAGAGCCCAGACATGTCAACTGTTTTACGTCTCTACTTTTGATGTCTCACAGACATCTTAAACTTGTTATAAAAAATACAACATTTTATTTTTCTCAAAAAAATCATGCTTTCCTTGCTCCCCACCACCCAAATCTTCTACAGTTATCTATTTGCTCAAGCTAGAAACCAAAGAGCTAGCCTTGATCCATTCATTTCTTCTTTTTCACATCAGCTAATCCTGATGATTTTAACACCAGAGTAAATTTCCAGGCTTGTGTCCTTCCTATTTCTTCATCCTAGTCCAGGCAGCCCTTCACTGTGACATGGATCACTGTCATCATGCACTCATGTCACATTCCCCTTGAGACCCATAGGTGTCTTTTTCACACTAGGTCCTCCATAACCTAGCCACAAACCTCCATCCTCTGGTCTTCTTTTAATCTCAGGTATACCTGAGCTATTTCCCTCCTCCTGATTTTGCCCCGATGTTCTCTGTACCTAAAAATGTTCTTTCTCCTGCTATATACATGACAACTGTCCTATTTCCCTTTGCTTTTTAGCTTAAGTGTCATTTGCTTGTGTCTTTCCAGTCATCCTAAAGTAGATATTTTAAAATCGTTTGTGCTTGGTGTGTTTCTTCTACAACACAACTTGTAAAATTTTTATGTTCATTTGTCTTTTTATCTGTCTCCCTCACCCTGAGGTGAGCCCCCCTTTTAATCACTGTTATGCCTACCAGTTCTGAAACATAGTAGTCACTTTAATAGGAGCCCAGTAAAAATTTTTAGAATACATAAACATACAGTGAATTTCATACACTTGGAGTTTTTGAAGTCTTACCCGCTCAGGTAGAACCCATTACATAGGTGTTCCCTATATCATCCCAAAAGGACTAGAGCTAGTATAAAATATAAATAGTACTAGCACAAAAATGTAACTGAAGTGCATGACTGTGTGCTTCGGTGGTAGGTAGGAAGCTTGTATTCTTCAAAACATACTTTTAAGGACTTTCTTACTGATAGGTGGCAAATTGACTTTGAGCTTAACAGCCACTACAACTCTGGTCCCATGACTTATACAGGCCATAAAATAGAAATGTTTTGATACTGGAGGTGGTGGAGCCTGAATGTTATCCCAGCACTCCAGAGACTGAGGCAGGAGGATCCCAAATTCAAGTTTAGCCTTGCCAACTTAGCGGACCTTCTCTCACAATTAAAATTAACCAATACCCTTTTTAAAAAAGAATCTTTCAAAAAAGATATACTTGAGCTAAATACCAGTCACCTGCAATAATTACTGTAATACCTTAGATTTACCCAAAGATTATTGTCAGTCCTTTAACTAAGAATCTTATCCTAACATTGACAAAACAGAAGATATAAAATGCTCATAAATGCAAAGATGAATGTAGATGGTAAGACTAAGGTATGCACAGACAGTAATGTCTTTTGTAACACTGTAGGGTAGACTTTAATGGTTAATATCACAATTAAATATCCAAATTACTTGTTTCTTTGAGCAAGTAAATGTGTATTACCATCCAAACAATTTTTTCTTTTAAAACTCTTTTAACAGGACTCTGACTTGAAAAAGACAGTGGATGAAAGTGCACGGATTCAGAGAGCATACAACCACTATTTTGATTTGATCATCATAAACGACAATCTAGACAAAGCCTTTGAGAAACTACAAACTGCCATAGAGAAACTGAGGATGGAACCACAGTGGGTCCCCATCAGCTGGGTTTACTAATGACTCAAGAAGGTTCACAAGTAAAACTTTTCAAAGGCAACTCAATGAATAAACCTTCGACTGAGAAAATACGTGCACAGATAGAAGGTATCCACCACGCCCAGGCGTTTTTATTGTGTGGATTGAAATAATAGTACACTAGTCTGAATTTTTATATAAAACATGGTTGGGAAGGTATATATAATTTATCTTAATTTTTCTAACTTTTTATGGATGATCTTTCTATTCATATCACATAAAGAAATGCGTTGAAGCATTTTGTATATGTTTTGATTTGGTACCCTTGCCTTTTTCATCAAGAGAATTTTCAAATCATTCACTTTAACATGGTCTCACATTTTCACTGTGATAATGAATACTTGAAATAGTTTTATAAAACTGTCATTCAGTTCAGTATTTAACTAATGAAGGGTCAGTTGCTCTTATTAGAAGAAAACAGTAATATTGGCCTGCCTTCTTAATCAAATTTCTTACAGAGGCAGGATTTTAATGTCAGTACTATCATCTAAACCTGACATCAGAAATCTGTTCAGTGCCACATTTTTTTTTTTCATTTCAGAGATGTATGGCTATCCATTCTAGTTTAAACAGATAATTATTTTTCCTTTGTTTTCTCTCTTTAGTGAAAAAGACCAAAAGCAATACCTCGCACTCTCTTTTGAGGTTATATTTTTGTTTTTGCAGTGACATGTGGATGCTAATTTGACATGTATGCATTAAGGTCAGGCTGGAAGCAAGGTCACGCAGACAGAGAGTGCCTTATTCTGTAAAAAACCTTACTCGGAGTAACACTTGAAGAAAGTTTTATTTTCACATGTAAAAAATTGAACCTACTAATTTAGAGATTTTTTTTTAGGATATGGTCAGCAAAAGTAGTATGCCTCTGCAGATTTCTGTGTTGTTTAAAGATGCCTTTAAATTTATAGTTGGGGGAGTTTTTGTGAATGATCAATGTGCTTTTTGAGTAGTGATGTAATTATTAGGGTATTTGTTCTATTTGTTTTGATGAAAACCAAATCATTTGAACAAAATTTGGAAATGATTGTCACCTGTTTTATGTACACACACATATGCATTATGTAATATGTATATCATCTACATACGATAATGTTTTGTATATTTTATATTTCTGTTAAATTTATTTTTGGTTTAAGAATGGGGAGTCCTCCTTTAGATGCATTGATGTAATATACAAATTTCCATATTTATCTCAATTCATATTTTCCTTTTAGATTTTTGGATGATGTACATTCTTCCTAAAACATACTCACAGGTGCCACTCATCGCTAAACTAAGTTGATCATATTGTATATTGCTGCTGCTCGCATTTCATATTTTAAAGGGTTAAGTGCTTAAATACTGATGATAATCTTTTTCCGGTGCAAGCATCAGACACCTGGCTGCTGAATTTGTTTTTCCCCACACCAGAGCTATCACATGGAATGCCAGCTTGGAAGTCTGTCAGAGAAGAAAAAAAATATATGACAGTAAGCAGTATTTATACATTGTTTTTTAAAATCATTTCCACAATGAAAGAAAATTGTTGTGTTGTTAAAATTTGAAGTCTGTAGATCTTTAAATTTTTTAATTCTAGAATTTCAGAAAGACCCCACATTGTTTTACCTTGTCATAGGTCAGGAAATTGTTGGCAAAATGGATCATATTTTTAATAACTTTGGAAAGTTTCAGATCACATATATTTACCCAAAATTCTTGGCTTCTAGAGCAATGTGAATCAAAGCATCAATGTGATCCCATGACTTAATGTTTCAAAATACTATACTTTTTAAAAATAGCTTTGAGATAATTGTAGCAGCAATTTATCTACAGACTATTTCTATTACCTTGGTACAAGAGGTGATTTTCACTTATGTTTTTAGCCCTATGTAATATAGAAACGTATATTGTCTGAAATATAGTCTATACTTAATATTCATGGTTGACTAATACAGATTAGATTCCTCATAAAATCAAATGATGCAGTTTAGTTCAGTGTAGATGTAAATGTTGAAGAAAATAAATTTAGCAAAGTCCATTGTATATCAATGAAGAATCACTGAACTGGAAATCCAAGTTTCATCTGAGTCTGCAGGAACCGCTAGTGCTCTATGGAGGCCCACAGGCCCTACCCAGGATTCTTCTTAGGTAATATGACAAGAAAGGGTGTACTTCTCTTGTGGCAAAAGCCTAAGATAACAGACTTACTTAAAATAGCTTTACTGAAAAGAAAATGGTTTACAGTGTTGTTGAGTGATTGGTAATAAGTAAAATATACACATACATGCATGTGTTTGTGAACCAAAATGGTCTGACACATAAATACAAAGGTTCCTTGTTGACAGATAAGTGTTCACACCCAGCATTCAGGGCATGGTGTACAACTGAAGGTTATATTTTTCATGTTCAATGTACCAGTAGAGGAAATGGTCCTATCTGTAACTAGTAGAATATATTTGATACCCTACAAATAGAATGTTCATCTTCAGTACAACTATGCTTTTATTAGGCAGTCTCCACTTCTGTTTAGATAATACTAAATGTCAGATAACAGGACTATTTTGACCAGCTCTATACAATTGCTGACCATAGCTTTCTAAAAGGTAAGTCATATCAAAAATTCAGTATGACTACAGTGATAGCCTAAACCATAGATTCTAGAATCTAGTAAATTCATTTATAAAAGCCTGTAAGTTTTCTTTAAAATGGCAAGGTACCAAAATAAATTTAGAAGATAACCCAAATTAACAATAAATCTCAATAGTATGACAGATGATGGCCAAATACTGCTTTGACCATATCTCAGCGATAATAAAAGATGATCCTTTTAAAATTCATTAAGAGGGTTCTCAGTTTTATGTATAACTAAAGTGTCCGGATCCAGTGATTGGAGTTAATTTTCAAGATGGATAGCCATAGAGTTAGATAGTTATTTTGAATTGGCAAACTCTAAAGATAAGTTTTGAAAATTGTTCAAAGTAATAATATCCTTACATTTTACTTTTATGACTTCGGAAATAATACTCCATTAAATCACAGGCTAGAGAGCCAATAATTTTGTAGTAATGAATCTTTATACTAAATGTGGAAAAGGCAATCCTAAAGTTTATGTACATAAATAGCTCATTTTTTAAATGTGGACTTGCTATATATATGTGTGTATATAGATATATATACAGCTATGCGTATAATCTGTAACATGCTCCCAAAGTACATGAATAATAAAATTATTCACCCACATTATAGCTACTGTTCTGAAATTTTTAATTACTTACAAGTTTCTAGATTGTTTTAAAAGGCCCTGGTTCTACCTTGAAGCTGATACTAACTTCCTTTGTAAAAAATGAAAAATTAAACTCAAAATTATTGTTCATTATTATAACTTAACTTCCTTAAGAAAAAAAAAACCAGTTGTGGATGGAAGGCTGTTGGAAAATACTTAGTCAAACCTCTGAATGAATTTGTAACACAGTTGAAGAGACTTATAGATTAACACGGATACCTGCCATCCTATTTCAGGAGATTTGCTGTGAAGATTCATGTAATAACCATGTATTGTATTTTGAGTTTTGGGGGTATATTGAGTATTTTAAGTTGGATCATTGTATATCATGCAAGTGACCACTGACAAACTTTGAAGAACACATTTGACTAATATGTCAGTTTTATGTTAAGTATATGTGGTATAGTTAAAGAAGATGACAAGTCTATCGTTTTAAGGTATTTTTAAAATTGCATTTTTGCTCTAGCTTTTTAAGTGAAGTTATATTATTTTTCAAAAAGCATTTCTTATTCCCTTGTGTTACCATCTGTGTTCCTGGAATGAATTTTGAAAAATGCACAGAATCAAAAATGAGTCCTTAAAAAAGGGAGAGAGTGATGGTATCTCATTTCTAAGGTAAGAAGCATGATTTGCACCACTTTAGCAAAACACTCCAATACTGTTATAAAAAGTCTCATGATAAATTTAAAAATAGTGTATTGTTCTTGGCTATGATCCTAATTCTGAGTTGTGACCGTGTGATTTTTGATAACATTTTTATTTCCCTTTACCTTGACTATTCCATTTGTTAAATACAAATAAGTTAGTGTTTATCTTCACCTTACATTGTAAGGAGTAATTTGTAACTGTGATGTGATAAATATTTACTAGCTTTATCAATTAAATGTTTCCTTACATTGGGATTGATTATCTTTTAGTTCCTTTAAAGTGTACCTCATGCTGAGGTGATCCAATAGATGGTGAATGCCATCAGGAATCCTACCTCCAGTTTAGAACAGCCCCAAAGATATAGTTCTGTTCTGTTCTCTCAGTGGTCCTAGGCAGCAGGTTCCTTGTAATTTATATCACCTTTCAAGTCCAGACTTAAAATAGCAAATCCTTGGTGGCAACCAGTTCACTGACAAATCCACTGAACTTTAAGCAATCCAGCACACTACATCAGAATGGACTGATCTTTGCTCCTAAAGCTACTCTACTTTATTCATACACCTGAAATTCATCACTGCAGCACTGTTGTTGAACACATAGACATCTAATTCTTTGTAGGAGGAGACATTCACAGTTAGATCTAGTTAATAACCTCAAACCCAGATAATGGTTACTACTCTCTTTGTAATTGCTTCTTGGCCATTGGCTGTTAATGTAGTGGTGTAATAACTTAGACTTACCTCCACACAGAGGTCAAAACTAACAGTTCATTCTTTTTATCATGTCCCCCTTTATTGTGCAGCACAAACTAAATGAACACCTCCATAGTCAAGGTAAATGCTGCTTAAAACTTGGAATTTAACCTATTTGCTACTTTAAAAACAGTCTGTCTTTGAGTCCCATAAAGTAGGTATTGTTGCTACCACAGAAACCAAAAGGTCTTATTGGTTGACAGTGAGGATACAACCTAAGGCATTTACATTGCAGGATCTCCTCAGTCCTTTATTTTAAAAGTTGGAAGTAGTAGTCTTTATTGCACTTCAGCCAACAGCATATGCATGTGTCTGTGTATTTTTTTTTTAAAGAAGCTATACCTAAAATTTGGCTTTCCTCATATAGCGATCTGAGAACTTTGCAGAAGCCTAATGAACTAACCTGAATAGGAAAAAAGCATAGCATTAAAAACTCACCTAAGGGCTGGGAGCCACAGCTCAACAGTAGTGTATGGTTTGATTCCCCCACACCCAAAACAGAACTTACCAGCTGTATATTACTAACATTACCAATTAAAATGGATGGCTTTCATCACCTTAAATAGGAAAAGTAGGCAGTAGTATCAGTAACATTGCTCTGAAAACATAAAACCTATTCTGGTAAACATATTTCAAGCCTCTAGTCCTTAGCCTTTTCAAGAACCAGATCTGATGCACAGAGACCATCTGTATCTGGTATTGTACCTTCTTTTGACAGGTTCACAATGGGGCTGTAATTTATATGTCTTACTGCTTGATGGTTTCAACCACCTGTAGTCCATTAATTTTATTAGTGAAAAGACTAATAAAAGTGATTAGATGCATTTGTACCAACAGTGGTAGAAGCTGCCCAATGGGACAGTTATGCATTTACCACTGGTGGTCCAAGCTGAAAGGAAAGTTGAAAAGAGCTGCAGGCTGGCTCCTGTTTCTTCAGTAACCCTCATGTCTTTTTTTTTTTTTTTTTTGTAGTATCCTAGATTTTGTCACAGAATAATGACCAGTGGGCTTCAAAAACAAGTGTAATTATCTGCATGTTTTGTTGAACTTTGCTATAGCTGATGAGGAGTAATAGATGTGAAAACTTCGCTAGGGGAGCATTTTTAATTCCCTCCTGCAGTTCATTTTGGTCTATCTTTCCTCCAGACACAAACGCATGCTTTTTCTTAACGTATGGTCTTGAAAGTGATTGTATAAAGAGCAAAATACTTGTTGCAATCTAAAAGTCAAAGCTGAACAAGATATTTTAACTTTCTGATGAAAAGGTTTAAAAATAAAGTACTAATTATGTTCTTACTTGAATTATATTACTAGTTTCTGTATAAAAGAAATAGTACTACTATCTTTATAATAATATTCCTGCAGGATAATTATTATTTTCAGAAACTATCCCTGTAAATCTTCTCTCATATTTCCATATGCTATCCAAAAAAAAATTATTGAAGTTTTCAATTTTTAAGATTACATACTCTTTCTAAAATATTTTCATGTACATATAAAGAAATGTTTACTATTGGGAGAAATGTAGTGTTTTCATTTATAGGTAAAATAAAAATTTAGATGTAAAGTTACAGAACATCAGATTAGCTTTAATAACATTTTTGGGTGCTAAAAATCTTTGTTAAAAATCCTAATGTCCTTTAGTTTTTCCCACCTAAATTTTTTGCCCACTTTTATTTTTCAACAAGGAAATCCTAACCACGTATTCTTCTATCCTAACCTAAGCAATTCAAAGGCTTTCAAAGACAACACCCTCAAAATATTTCAGAGTTCGGGAAGATTGGAATATAGGATTAAGATAGCAAGGCCTCTCTGCTTAGCTGGCCAAAAAGGAGAAAAGGCCAGGTAGGTGATACAGGAGCTGACCTGCTGTGGCACACAGCCTGGCTCTCTGCCTTCAGTAAGAAGGCAGGCAGCCCCACAAGTCTGGCAGCAGAGAGGTGTGGCTTTGATACACAGAGGAAGCCTCCTCCCAAAGGAAGCTGGTTTCCAAGATTCCATACCTCGTACTTAAGGAATTGTTACCAGTGTACTTCTGATATCTCCAGAAATCCTAAGAATAGGATAAAAATCTCTCTTTGCCTCTTGTCTTAATCTTTATGTCTGTGAAACCAAAGGCATCTCTGCTAGTTTTCTTGTAAACTCCTTAAATGATTTTTTGATGCATATGAATACATGAGTAGATTCATATTACACATCCTTTTTGAAGTTGGTTTTTTATACTTCAGAAAACCAGGGGACTGGGGGTACAAGTGCCTGCCTGGCAAACACAAGATCCTGAGTTCAAACCGCAGTACCTCAAAATCAGACAAAAAGGCTTTGCATATTTTTCCAATTTAGGTATAATTTTTGTGTACAGTGGCCACTGAGACATACAGTTTTATATTCTTTCCCCACACACACATACATGTAATAAGCATTTGCATAAGACTGAGTCATTTTTAAAACTGGTGATGACAGTGTTACATGCTTTATTTCTTCCTTGTTAATGCTCATTAAAAACTGAAAGGAAGAAACAGACTAAACATGATGTTGAGATAAAACAGTGGCTTCAGGCTCCTGATGGACGGTAGATCCTGTCAGTGGATTTAGAAGCCCTGGGGAGACAGTTCAAGCCATTTATAATAGAAGGCTATCAAAACAATAAAAATCAAAAAATACACAGTTCAATATTTCCTTTGATCGAAAATGTAATTTTGGCAAATTAAGTTACTAAAATGCATAAGAAGAACACATTGTTCTAGACATAGAATTAATATATTTATCAAAGCATAGCAAGGTCAAATAATATAGCTAGACTTTCTGGGGAGTGTGTTACTACTAGATTTTTAGTATAATTTTGTTTGGCCGAAGAGTGTATACAGTCTGTAGTAGTATTTATTATTCATTTTTCAGTCACCAAATAATATACAGAAAGCACATCCAAAATTAGATTCTGCGAAGAGAAGCTGCCTTGCTAGGGCATTCACAAGTTAAAATGAATTTTTGGGTTAAAGTGTCAGAAAATGATAGATGGACCCATTCTGCAGGAAAAAAAGTCTGAGTGTCCAGCTGCTTAGAATCTCATTCTTCTGGTACTACAGTCTACCTTGGATACCAGGTGTTCACCATTTACCAGCAGGAGAAGGCCTCTGATGAGAAGAAACCATGTAAAGAGTGCCTGATGGCTTTCACAATGCAGAAAATCACCCCTAGTGGAAGTATTTTGTAATTCATTTCATTCATCAACTTTCAAAGTATTTCAGACTTAAACCCCAGAACAGTTTTTTAATTCTGGGAAACACCCAGCCTTGCTAGTTATGTGTACTTCTGTTTGACAAGACATTACTGTTTTCTGCCTAGAGCACAGAGTCCATTCAAAGTAATATAGAGAATTAGAGGGAGAATATGAGGCTCCTTCAGGATGGCAGCTCTCACAGACAAATGCTCTTGCTTGAGGTTAATGTCAGCTGCAGCAAACAGGCGCTGTACAATCCCAAACCTTTCTGCATCTTTCAGAGGGGTCAAAGTTGGGTCTTCAAGATCACATAATCCATCATCAGATAAAGCCCGAAGCTGAAATGACATATTTAAACAGCCTGTAAAATATAGAAAATCCACATAGTTGGACAGCAATACACTTCTAGGTAATTAAGGAAGAAAAAAAACCTAACTTTTAAATTCTCCAAGGGAACAGGAAAACCTTCATGATAAATAAGATGTATTTAATCCAGAGCAGGACCTCAGGACTGATTTTTATCCAATGTACCTAGAGTCCTGTCTCTGAACTCTTAACTGCAATAGATTAGAAAGCTCATACCTTCATCATATTACCAGTATTAGAGTTTATTGAGGGTTTTTAAAATTGAGACATATTTGTACATCTTTATGCATTACATTATGAAAATTGACAGTACATATATGCTGGATGTCATAATTGGATTAATAAGCATTTCCATCTCTTCAAATATTTGTCTTTTTATGTATAGGGGAATTCTATACTCTTCTAGTCATTTTGAAATACGGGTTTTAACTAATAGTTAGCTCTACTGTGTTAAAGAACAATCTTTAGTGACCATTATCTCATTCCATTATTTTACAAGATTGACTTAGTAGTTACCACAGTGTGTGAAAACATATGTTATTTGCTTTTCACTTAATGACTCAATTCCATCCATGTTACTACAATGACAGAACTTAATTCTCTTTATGGTTGAATAGTATTCCATTGCTTATATGCACACTTTACTCATCTACTGAAGGACTTGTGAGCTGATCCTATATTTTAGCTACTGTGAAAAGAGCTAAAATAAATATGGAAATGCAAGCACTTTTTTGGTATGATTTCACCTCCTTTGGATATATATATATATATGTATATATATATATATACCTAGTAGTAGGTAGTAGGACTGCTAGACTGTTAATTCTTTTTTCAATGGTTTTAGGACTCCCCTTACTCTTTTCCATAAAGGTTATGACCACCAACAGTGTATAACAGTTTGCTTTTCTCTGCATCCTCTCCACCATTTGTTATTTTGGGGTTTTTTTACACTAGCCATTCTAACTGAGGTCAGACAATAGGTCACTGTGGTTTTTATTTGCATTTCTCTGGTGGTGAAATAGCATTTCTTCATGTACTTGTTGGTCATCTGTATGGCTTCTCTTGAGAAGTATCTAGTTAGTTCCTTTAGCGCATTTTTCAGGTTCCTTGCTATGTTCTGGATGCTAATCCCTTGTCAGATAGTTTGTAAATATTTTCTCCCATTTTGTATGATGCTGTCTTTTCCCTCATTGTATGTGTCTGGTGCCTTTGAATTTGCAGTTGGCTGTAGGAAAAGGGATTGATTTCTCAGCTCCCTATTCTGTGCCACTGGACTATGCGTTTGTATGCCAAGCCTATGTTTAGAAGTCACATTTTGTGATGCTTCCAGCACTATTTCTGATATGGTTTGCTTTTACCGTTTTAGGTCATTTGTGGTTTTATGTGAATTTTAAGATTTTTTTCGTATCTCTGTAAAGCATTGGCATCTTTTCATTTTTTTCTGGTTTTTTTGAGACAAGATCTTTGTATGTGGTCCAAGCTGATGGGATCTTCCTGCCTCAACCTCTTGAGTGCTGGGATTATAAGTGTGTAATATCATATCTTGTTACTCACATTTTGATGGTAATGGATTTTTAAAAATTATATTAGTATATATTTGTAATCTCAGGATATTGGTACATATACATAACAAATCTTGATCCTTTTTATATCTATATGTGTTATATCGTGTTTATTGATTTGCATATGCTAAACTCTCCTTGTATGCCTTGGATGAATCCCATTTTGTCACAGTTTATGATCTTTTTTATGTGCTTTTGAGTTCAGTTTGATAATATTTACAGACAGTCTTTGCCTCTGTGTTCATAAGGGCTATGGGTCTCTGTTTTGTGTTTTGTTGTTATATCTTTGCCTGGTTTTAGTATCAAGATAATACTGACATTGGTGGCAGGTAAAAAGTTTGGCAAAGTATCTTCCATTCTTCTTTTTGGAATAGTGTAAGAACAACTGAAACTCCTTTATTGTGTGGAATTCCACAGTAATGCCGTGAAGTCTTGGATTTTTTAAATTGGGAGATTTTTAATTACTGCTTCAATCTGATTACTCATTATTGGTCTGTTTATATATTTTTACTTCTTGACTCAATGTTGGTAGATTGTGGTCAGAAGTTTATCTACACTTTGCAGCTCACCTTTTCCAGTTCTCTTCCTGGGTCGGGGAACCGGGTTGAAGTTGTGAATTGCTTTGTTCTTTTCTCTAAATTGTCTTGCTGGCTTTTAGTGCTGTTTAGAGTTTATATCATTACTTTGCTAATTTCTAGCGTCCTTCAATTGCTCTCCTTGTAACACAGATCTCCCTGAGTGCCCTGATTCTTCTCTGTCATAATCACAAGCAGGACACCTCTATTTTGCTATCATCTGGTTTTTTATTTAAATGATGTTAGAATTTCTTATATATTTACAGGAACCCCTCCAAGGTAGGTATCATTTAGCTATGCTTCCTACCCTAAGAACATTTGCCCTTACTGTTCCTTCTACCTGGAGTAGTTTTCTGTCTGGATTTGGCAGTTGCAGTGCCTCATCAGAGAGCCTTTCCTAAGCCACTCTTTACCTATCCACCCCATCCCATATCCCAGCCACTACTACATTATTCCACTATTTTACAAAGTTTACTGTATCTGAAATTTTCCCTTACTAGTCCCTATTTAGTCTGTTTCCCTTGACGAAACACTTAACTGCTCTTGAGAGCAAGGATCTTGTCCAAGGTGGTCACCATCTAACCTGCTTAAAACAGATATTCACCTTTGCTTGGAATCTGCTTTGAATATTGTTCTAATTCTCAAAATAGATTTAAAATAGTTAAGTTGCTTTTAGGGTCTTGAAGTTTTTAAAGCACAAAATTTTATATGCCTACTTCATTTTTGTTTTAAATATAAATGAATTAACTGAAGGGAATCCAAAAGAATTCCAAAATTCTACTTAAAGGAATGTGGGTTTTGTAAAACCTCCCTCAAAGTTATAAGTTATTCTTGTCACAAGACAAGTTTTGTGCCCTATGGAAAGCACACGATAATCAGGTTGCTTAGAAGGCAGGAGCCTGGCTGTCTAAAAAAAAACAAAACAAAAAAACTACTGGAAATCTTGAAAGATTATATCAAGAACCCAGAAAGATCTTTTTTCAAAAATGACTCTTATGTTTCCTAAAAGGTAAACAAATGCCTCTGTAGATAGATAGTTTAGTGCACAAGCAGAATGCCCTCCACTCTGGGCTCCCAAGTGTTTCCTACCAGCTACTCTGAGATACTGGCAGAGGGAAACTTGAGGACAGCTAAAGGTAAGAAGCTGCAGCTAATGTTCAAGAAAGATGACAACCAAGTGTGAGTGTGTTTGGGAAGAATTACCTAACAATGGCCTGGGCAGGCTTTTCTTTTGTACATACTTTTTGAGGTTAAGTCTATAAGTTCTTGGGAAGGGCTAACTTGCTAAGTGCTGAGCTCTCAGTTTCTGGAAAAGGAAGCAGGGCTCTGAAAGCAAAGCAGTCATTTTGCTCATCATTGCACCAGTTAGGATCTCATAGTAGTTTCTATAACCAGACTGTGCCACTGCCCTTTAACCTCACCTAGTCCAGAACGCATATGCTGGCACATTTTCAAGTAATTCAGTGTTTGCTGTCAGTATATAAGAATGCATTGTTCTCTGGGCAAGTAAAAATCTAGATGGCTCCTTGGGATAGTGCCATGCTACGTATTCTTCTGCTGTCTTCTCTGTGCAAAGGCACCGGCTGCACTGCTCACTGTTCTCAGAGTAACTGCCCAACACATTTCGGGCTCCTATCTAGGTGGTCTGTGCAATACCTGCTTCCCTGATCTGAGAACAGCTCTGAGCTATAGTTCTTTGGACCAGCAAACCAGGCTACCATAGTAATCAGACCTTTAAATGAGTGGGTCGGTTATGCTCTGTTCTGCCCCTGGCTAAGCAACACCCACAGAAAGCTGCATCAGAGTAGCTGGCCCATCAGGGTGGTTCCAGGGCTGCTTTATTTCTAGTCCTTCTATAAATGGCCCAGTCTGTAATTTAAAAAAGAAAAGCTTAACCTTCATTCTTTAGGGCTACACTGATCATTACCTAACTCTTGCTCTTATACTATTTCCAGAGGAGACCAAGCTAATGGTATTTCTAAAAGATGATGAAAGAAGCTGACAGTGTCTCCCTAAGATAGACCAGTCTAAATGCCTCCTATGAGTCTCAATCTGATGCAGAGCGGAATCAAGGCAGTCGAACTGCAAAACTGCCACTGAACACAACATGGCATCAGCTCTGTTCCTCCAGTGCAGCCCCTGTGTAGCCATAGTACTCTCTAAACAATGGGAAAAGCTACACTTTGGAGTCTTAAAGGTGGCAGTCCTGGCTCTGCTGGTCAGTTCACTAAATATTTATTTCCCTTTGTGTCTCAGCCTTCAAGAGTTGTGCAGTGTGTATAAGTTAGGGCTAATGCAACAGTTGCTGTGGATGCAAAAAATAGAGGTAGGTATTTTGTCAGCTACTAAAAATCTACCCCTCTTCATTTCCCCATTCCTGTCCACCCCAAAATCCCTCCTGAAAGGTTCCTTACCAAGTGGTACAGTGAAGGAATAATCTGGAGTTTACAGCAGATGCCCAGCAGAGCTGCAGTGTTATCTGGCATTTCTGGAGGAGAAAAAAGTCACAGTCACTATCAAAAAAAGTTCATAGGGAACAGAAGCCTGTGGATGTTACCAAATTTATATTTCAATAGCACTTAGTAATTGTTAAATAATGAATGAATGATGTTAGCAGCAAAAATGTTTGACATCTGCCCCTCAGGCAGTATGGCAAGACTGCAGAAAAGGGAATCTGCATGGGAAAGTAGACCCCCCACTGGGCAACAGAAGAGAGGTACTCCAGCCCCTCCGCGCAACAGGGTTAGGACTTTATTGTGCCTCCCTTTGCTCATTTGACTGGTTGTTATTGTTTGGAATTTGGCACATGTCAGAGCACTGCATAAACCACAAAGGGCTCCCCCCCCCCCCCCCCCCCGTGTCACCAGTCACTTCAAAGAGGAAGTTTCTGTGAGTCCTAATTGAGGAGTGATACAACCACACTACAGAGAGAGGGGGCTGCTCCAGAAGGGCCCTGCCAAGCCTAGGGAACTGAAATCCAGGCCAGTAAATTCAAAATGGATACAAAATACCTCAGACTAAAATAAATGCAGATCCTAAAAGGACCCCAGTCCCTAGGGTGCAACCTTTGAGCTGATGGGTGGCTCATGAACTCACACGCTCCACTAACAGACTTATTTAGAAAATGTGCAATGTCAGGCTGTGACCCAGTGAGGACAGTAAAACAGGGCTTGTTCCCAAGAGCATGAAGGCTGCAGAGATGAAGGGACAGCTCCCAAGGGATAACCCTGCCAGAGAGCATTTGCTGCTCTGAAGAGCCACAACTTCCCACGCATTCTCCAGGAGACCTTTAGCCCAACCAGGAAGAGAAGATGGAGTGCATATATGGTCTAGCTGGGGAGGACACTTGACACGTGGTTGAGCCACTGGCATAGCCATCTCGTGTCTGTTTCCCTTCCCTTGCTTTCCAGGGGCTCCTGAGTCTCATAAGATCCTCATGCTCATCCCTTCTTTCTGGAAATACTTCAGTTCCATATTACTCATTTAATACAACTCTGAGCATGGTACTGGACGCCAGGGGCCTCATCAACACTGAAGAGCTTACTGCCTTGTTTTACTACTCAACTCATGGCCTGGACTAAATTTGTTCTACTTCCACCCCTAGCAGTGCCTGCAATAAAGTATAAGATTTTCCAGTGTGTCTTGAGTTGAATTTTTTTTTTTTACATGAGCTCAAGGCCAGCTTGAATTGCATAACAAGACCCTGTCTCAAAAAGACAATAAATAAATAAATAAATCCATTTTACAAATGTCTATGGAGTTCAGAGCTTGTAACCTGATTATCGTCACAAAATGGTAGGAAATTTTCCAGGAGACAGGGCAGAGGATGGACTGAAGTACTGACGAGCTGTACTATAAACTCAGTATACACTGTTAGGACCCAAAAGGAGCCCATTTTCTGTTCCAGCACTTTCCCTGGATTCTTAGGAAGAAAGACTAGGCTGTGTAGGACAAGGTCAACTCAGAAGTGCCAGAATACGCACATGAAAGAGCTGTGGCCAGGTGTGGTGCACACCTGTTATCCCAGCACTTGGGAGGCTGAGGCAAGGGGACTACTGTGAGTTCAAGGCCAGCATGGGCTACATAACCAGACCCTGACACACAAAAAAAGAGCTGTGTACCAAACCTGACATCTGCTGTCCTAACTTGTCACATGTCATGAGATTCGAGAAATGAAGAAGGGCAGCCCTGGTTCAGAAGTTGGCCGCAGAGACTACCTGCTGCATGCACTAAAAATTTTAACACTGCTGAGCCAAGATCAAAGTCGATCTTGGGTTAAGTGTGAACTCAGTGGCTGCCAGTGTGCAAAATTCCCAGAGAAATAGATGCTCTGTCTAGGCTCAGAAGGGCACATGCTGCATATTTAATGTCACTGTAGATATATGTGCTGCCTATTGGGTAGCTTGTGGGTAGACAGGTTACAGGCAGTATGAATATTACCAGGTAATGGCATGTGAAGAAAGGCCTCTCTGTGAGTTGAATTCTGGCCTGTGGATTGATGGAATGCTCGCCCTCAAAGTTTCTAATACACTGATGCTAACATTGGGCAAGTCTCTAGTGGGAGTTCCACAGGGGCTTGTCCCCATTAGCCTGTGAAAACTTTTATCCATGACTTGGAGGAATACAGAACAATATATTCATTGGCACAAAGAGCTGCAAGACACAGTCTAATTTTTTAAAAATTCAAGATTCCTCAGCTACTGTTTCTGTGTGGTATTGAGAGAAATCCTGAATTCATTGGGAACTCAGGGCCCTAACAGCATCCCTTGAAGGAACCCAGCTTCCTCACTAGGCTTATAGGCACAGTGAGTTCTAGATGGGAGGGGCAGAAGTGGTGAGCAAGGCCTGTTCCTCTTCACTAACTGGATGACAGTCCCCAGGGAGGCCACCTCAGGGACCATGCAGAAGCTGTGGGGATGCAGGGCAGCCACTGCACTGCTTCCCAGCCTCCAGTGGGATGCTGTGCTGTCTCCAAGCAGGTGCCGCCATGGAGTGGGCTGGGGTGAAGTGTTAAGTTTGCAGAGGAGGAGGAAGGGGTCGGATGGAGAGAGAGAAATGCTAAGGGAGATCAGCTACCAGTGAAAGTCCCTACCACAGAGCACTGCCAGAATCATGGGTTCTGTTGGAAGATTGATTTTCAGGGTTCATGAGGGAGCCCAGAGAGAAAGAAGCCTCTCCAAGAGTGGAGGAAGCACAAGATGGACAGAAAGTCCTGCTTCACACTTGAGTCTCAGATTCTGCATTGGCCTGCCAATTGTTATCTACTCTGTATTGGAAAGGAGGGACCTATATGTACCAAACTGCCCCAAGTGATATCTGTGTCTGCAAAGCATGCAGAGGAGGTGGCAGTTTCCAAGCCAACATCAGCCATTTCTTTTCTTTGGTCTTCGTGTCCATACCTGCTAGTGCGCTGACCAGGAAGTAGGCTGTTGCAAAGAGTTTCCGGTTGTTGACCTCATCCTCAGGGCCAGGACACTCCCCTTGTATCCTGCATCCCACCAGCTGCAGGACGGCCATGAGGTCCTGCTGCTGAGGGGGCTTCAACTCCCCCATTGCCAGTGCTGCCTGCTGGGACCAGACGCCGCCAGCCATGTCATCACACTGCAAGGCAGGGGGACAAAAAAAGGATGCTGTGGTGCAGCCAGAGGTCCATGACGTGCACCCAACCTGGGTGCCCCACCAAACCCCACAAACTCGCATCTGCCTTTTCTGTGATGTTACCTATCCTCAGGTTTAAATTTCTCCAAAATGAAACAGTAGCTGAGTGTTGCCCAAGTACTGTCCTTTTGCATAGAGGGAAGGAGGCAATGTGGGGACTGTTGGGGAGACCCAGACAAGAGCAGAGTCTTTTAAGTCACATGAGTCACAAAGGATAGTTTGTATACACAGAACTGATAAAGGGCACATAAAAGCATCCACCTCCCCTGGTCCTCAAGCTCTAAAAATGCAGTCCTCCTAACTTGGCACATTCCAGCCAGTCCTAAGCAGCCTCATATATCCTCAGCGGGCCAGCTGTGGGGGCAGGTTGCCTTGCCAGGTGAGTTCTGACCACCCAGCCAGCTCCCCATCTGTGGCCCCCATGTCTAGATCTACATGTATGACAGTCTGCCCTCTACCACACCAGCAGCACATTCCTCCAGCATCTAACAGCATCTAATGCTCTTGTCACAGAGGGCTGACCTGACATTTTCCTTTCAGGAGCTATTTTTGGAAGTAAAAAGCAACAGCCTTTTTGAAATATGTGTGTACACCCTGGGGCTAAGCTCAGCATCCTCCAGAATGCAAAAGTGTCCTGCGTTGTTGCACTATTTCAACAACTGCAGGTTCCATCTCTGGTACCTAAGCTCTTCCAGCACAGTCAAATTTCAAGAAGAAAAAATAATGTGAATACTTTCCTGGAAACCATAAAGTAGTCAACCAATTATTCCAACTCTCCTATTGAAAGAGAAAAAACAAAAATATAGAAAAAAACATTTCTAAAACCTTGGCCTTTTTAAGTGTGGGAAATCTGGGCATTTGGAAAGTAAACAGCTGGTATGTCCCTCACCATTTGCACAACTAATACTTAAGAAACTTGTTCTCCCAGGAAATCTCGCTGCTGTAAAACAGAAAGGTGCAAGGGCTGATTCTCCCTGAGCTTAAAAGAACAGGTTCACTTGGACCTCTCCATATAGCCCCCAGAATATATTTACTTGTGACCTTATTTGGAATAGATGTTGTTGCAGATACAATTATGGTGATGATCTCAATGAGATTATCCTATACTGGGGTGAGTCCTGGGTCTACTGATGGTACCCTTACAAAAGAATAAGGGAACCAGGCTTGGTGGTACATCCCTGTAATCCCAGCACTCAGGAGGCTGAAGCAGGAGGATAGCCATGAGTTTGAGGCCAGCCTGAACTACACAGCAAGGCCCTCTCTTTCTCAAAAAGTGAACAAAAAACAGAGTAAGGAAGCCAGGCCTGATGATGCAGGCCTATAATCCCAGAACTCTGGCAGGCTGAGGCAGGAGCAATGCAAGTTCAAGACCAGCCTGGGCAATTTAATGTCTTAGCAAGACTATTTCATCATTAAAAAGAGCTGCACCTCAATTCAGTGCAAAGGCCCTGGGTTCAATACGTAAGTCCCAATACTTAAAAAAAAAAAGTAGAGGGAAGAGCATATGAAGACAGAGCAGAGACTAGAGTGAAACAGCCACAAGGCACAGGTGTCAGGAGACATCAGACACCGCAGAACACAAGGAGGGATTCTTCCTGCCAGCACTTTGATGTCTGACTTCTGGCCCCTAGAACTGTAAGAAAATTAACTCCTGTAATTTAAGCCCCAAGTTTGTGGTCATTTGTTGCAGCAGCCCTAGGAAATATACATCCTCTCTCCCTGATGTCAGCTATCTTTCTGCAGTTAGAAAATTAAAGACCTGTAACTAAGACTAAAAGTAGACAAGGTCTAGGGCAAAACGTGGGAAAACCTCATATGGTTTCATTCTAGGTCAAAGCCCTGGCCTAAGAGGTGTGGCCTGTGCACATTTCCATATCAGCCGGGTGAAAACCCTGCCTGGAGAGGTCCCTGTCTCACCACTTGCTCCAGGACCACCAGGAGTTCCTCATCAAACAGGACCGCCTGCAGGAGGTTGCGCAGAGCCATCTGCTGCTGCGCTGGCAGCTCCGTGAAGGGATGGAAACTCCTCTCCAGCGGCAGAGTGGCTGTGAGAACAGAGCAGACCCGGTGTTGTGACTGCCGTGCGCAGCTCACATCATGAGACAGCATCGCCTGCTTCTCACTGCTGTCACCCGCGGTCTTGTAGATATTTTCACCTATAGATAGTCAGTCAGTGATGGAACCTGGAACTAAAGGACACTGAGGTAAACATTATCCTTCATGTTTTACTACAACCAGGAAAACTATACAGGAAGGGAGGGAGGAGAAAAGAAGACCCAGTTTTAGACTTCAGGCTTTGCTCTTCTCTCATGACTTGCTAAATGTTAACTAAGCCTAATCAATTTCTAGAACAGTTGTTTAGGCTCCTCCTCAGTAAGATTTTTGTAGCATTTAATTCTCAAGGCTGAATTAGCAAAGTCTACTTTCACAATGCTTCACAGCCATGCACATTCTAAAATGCACACATTTTCATGTCTTTTCATGAAATACATTGCGGATTTCATATCCTTTCACACTTGCTGCATGTCTTGCAGAGGGGCTGGCATCCTGTGTTCATGGCAAACTCAGCTTTCCCTCTTCTCCCTCCCATCCTCCTGCACACATGCTCAAGTTGCGCCTGGAGTCCATTCTGCTGTGCTACTCACATCTTCTGCAAGATGCTTGGGAACCTCTCCCCTTACAATCCTCTTCTCTCTCTCTTTCTTTTTAAAATAGGCTGTAAGATTCTTCTAGTAAATTAAGCCCCGTGGAAACTTTCAAAGATTTGCTAAAACAATGCTTTCGTACACATCACAGCATATTAATACCTAGATGCACTCTCTCTGCAGATCTTGAATGGCAGCAGTTTTAGAAAGCCCCAGAGAGATATGTAACTGTAGTATCCAACTAGGTCTTCACCAGCCACAGCCTGAAGGAAAGAGCTGACCTGGTTGGTCTAGAATCCAGGCACCTCTAGGGTAGACTCGACGGGCAGGTTTATAGGGAAGGATGCAGTAAGAAAGCTGAAGCCTGGGGCTTGTCACTTCTGTACAGTGTAGCTCCAGGCTGCACAGCTGTTGCTATTGTGCTGCTACACCAGAAGGTGGCCAGGAGTCCCATTCAGCTGCCTCCCAGGGAGATGTTGAAGACTGGACTTCCATTTCCATGTCTTCTACCACAACATACTTGCCCTGAGGACTCACTGAAGCCTCACTGAGGAGTCTCCCTGCCTTCCTCCCTTCCCCTACGGGGAAGCATGGGGAATGGCTCCTGGCTCCTTTTCCAAAGCACTTACCAAGTGTGTTTCTCCTTTTCCTTGCCCATCTCCTAGCATACACTCTACTCCCTTATAGCACCAAAGCAACCATTTAAAACACAGCATGCTGTGGGCAGAATTGTTGCAGTCACCTCATGAGTCCTGCCTCTTCTCCGTGGCTCACGTGGCTCGTGCCCCATGAATAAGGAGCCCCCAAGAGGCTGACGAAGCATGGCTTGCCTTGACAGTGAAGCCTGGAATATGACACATGCAAACCTGAGTGCTGTACCCCTGCTGGCCAGGTAGGCTTCTGTGTCACAACGAAAGAAAACCCCAGGCTCTGACTGCTTCACTCCTCTGTCTCCCACTGCCACCCTGTCCTCAAAACGTCACCCAAGACCTGGTGTTCGGTAAGATCTGACAGGAAACTCTTGCTGAGGGGGCCAGGGTTCAGAGGCAGAGCCACCCTCTTTTCAGATGTTGTCCATGAGTCCTTGAGGAGTCAGTGATCCGAAAGGGCATGCCATGTCTTGGGGTTCAGTGTTCACTTAGCCACCAACTGGCCACTTCCCACTGGTCGCCTTACCTTGTTTTAAGACACTTAACAGTCCATCCTGAGGAGACATCCCGTGACTGGCATCTGGCACATCCATGAAAGCAAACTCTCGATAGGCCAGGTAGTCCAGATAGACAGGGTCAGATCTCCGCTCCTGCTCGAAGCCACCGTGCTTCTCATGGAGGAGGCAGAATTCTATAGTGCACATGAGAAGGATAAGCCAGGGTCAGGGTTGGCCCAGCCAAGGCACGTGTTAGTCCCTTCATTACCTGGCTGGGGTGCAGCAAGAGGCCCATCACCTTCCCTATAAACCATGCTTACTGCTTGACTGAATACCAAGGCATTTGTTAAAAATACAAAAGCAATGGCTGTTCTTCACATGAACCTTTCTGGGGTACATTTTCTGCAAAGTAGGAAGCAACCTTTCATTCACTGGAAACACTTCACTATCCTGCTCTGAAAAACTAATCAGACAAATGAAACCCAGTATGTATAAAACAACTGGGGATATTTGAACGCTTAACAATATTAAGGAATTATCATCACAGCTGGGACTGGTGGCATATGCCTAGAATGCCCGTAGTCTGGTAGGTTGAGGCAGGCTTGAGTTTGAGCACAGCTTGGGCAACCTAGCAACTTAGTGAGAACTATCTCAAAATAGAGACTGGGAATGCAGCTCAGTGCAAAGTCTCTGGGTTCAATCTCCAGTACCTATCTACATAACACACATACACACATCAGTATATTTAGGCGCACACAGAGTTACAAGGAGTTATATGCTGATGTTTATAAGGAGTCTTAACTACTCTTAATAAAAAGAATGACACACTGCAATAAAAACTACTTATTTCTGCAATTATCTGAATTAATCTCACAAACATTCCCTTGAGTGAAAAAAGCCAGACATAAAATACTTTCTACATGTATCAATTTATACAAAGGCAAAGTAGTCTTTTTCATAAGCTTTACTGCTTAAAGGTGATGAAATATATATGAATATATATATATATATATAGATAGATAGATAGATAGATAGATAGAGAGAGAGAGAGAGAGAAAGAGAAACAATATAATGCCTAGGATTTGCTTCAAAAGAATCCAGTGGGAAAGGCGGAAGGGAAGTGAGGAGCTGGTTCCTGACGCTGACCAGTGAAGGTTCACTGCAGTATTCAGTACAGTTCCGTAGTAACAACTCAGCTAAAGTATCTAAGCTGTTAATAAAAATAAATTGTTACGTGTTTTATTGTTCCAAAAAAGTGAGCTCAAGAGTCAAAATTTATGCTTCTGTTGCATACTTTGGGCCCTTAAGCAAAGGCTAAAGAATTAAAAATGTGGCTTAGGTTCATGGTGGAACCTAACCAAAGACAGATTAGTAACTGGTCAGATTAAGGACCTGTCAGATTAAAGATTAATGAGTGAAGCACATAAATCCACTGGAAATCAGTTTCACACGTGTAGAAGCCTTCCAAAGGGAATTCAGAGCTGAGAAAGCGGCAGCGGAGGGTTTGTGCACTAGGGTTGATGAGGAGGGGAGTTGAGAACCCCACAGGAGAGCGTGACCTGTGGTGCTGAGCTGAGGGGCCTGGCACGGCCAGTGTGTGCAGACCCTCCTCCGTGCCGCTGCACCTTTCCTTCGAGCAGAGGGAGGGCACCCCTCACACGAGGATCTCTCACCAGCAGAGGGCAGGATCAGAAAGATCCTCCTAGGTTTGATCCCCTGGTTCGGGCATCAGAAGGGTGACAGTGATCTTCCCACTTCCTCATTTTCACAAAGCCTTCACTTGGCTTCTCTGCACTGTTTCCCACACAGGTGATCTTCTCAGTCACTGTCCAGTGGACTCGGAAAAGTTGGAGGACTACACAGGTGCAAACACAAAGCCCGGCATCATCTCCAGTGCTGGAGAAGGAGACTGTGCTTTATGCAGTAGAGCCCTGTGCTCTCCTACGTCACTTGGACAGAGCCCAGGGAGAGTGACTTACTAGGGTGTCCACACTGGAACGAACCCTTTTCTTCAAAGGGCTTCATGGTCTCCAGTCCTAGACCCCCAGCACCGCAAAAGAGACCCAGAAGAGGCTTTGTGATGAGCGGTGCCCAGGCAGCCGTGTTCAGAAGTCCACTGGGCAGCAGGGGCAGCCCCAGCAGGATGCAGGGATCACAGTGGGGAGTTTGCCATGTCAATGGGTTAACACTGAAGGGATCACTGGGTGGGTGGTGCTGGTGATGAGCAGGAAGGCTTCGGACCCACACGCTCAGCAGACTTCATTGTTGAGACAGAAGGAACCACAGAAGGAGTTTGAGCAGGTGAGTGAAATGATCAGACTTTTATTTTAAAATAATCCTATCAATTCCACTGCTTGGATGGAACAGATGGGGCAATATTCAGAGAAGCAGGCTGTCAAGAATGGTTGGCAGAGCCGGGGGAAGGTGCTGGTGTGGGGCAGTAGAACAGCAGAAAGGGCAGATTTGAGGGCCAGGCAGGAAACAGTTTCCCAGCCTCAGGACAAAGGATCAAAGTACAAGTGGAAGGGACACTGGCAAATAACAAACTATGCAAAAGTGCAGGGCTAAAGTTCAAAATGATAAAGGACCTTTCTGGTTGGCTATAAGTGTTGAAGAAAGGGTTCACACTGTCCCTGGGGTGGCTGGGCACCAGTTGGCCAGACAAGGAAGGGTCAGGCCTCTCGGCGTTTCAAAGGACCTCATGGTATGTCCATGTGATCCCACAAGAGGCCCTTCCAGCCCCTGCAGGTTTGTTTATGAAGCTGAATCAGAACATTGTGTGGCAAGATGACAGAAAACACAGATGGGCATGAAGAGAAGAGGAAAAGCAGGACTGGTTTACAATCAGGCTGTGCGTCACCCAAACGAGGGTACTACAAAGCGTCATGCTCAGCCCAGAAAGGGCCATGGAGGGTGGAGGAAGCCTAGGCATGGTGTGGGAAAGCAGTGACCAGATAGCCCCAGGACACCTCCTTTCAGCAGCACAAAGAGGAGATGATTTTCAAAGAGGGTGGAAGCCAACAAAGATAAAAGGCTTCAAATTGAAATATAAACACGAGCCATGCCAGCAAAGGCCTGAGAACAAAGATACCCTCCTGGGAGACACAGGCCATGCCAGGAGCTGCAGGCAGGGGCAGGAGCTAGCACAGCTGGGCCTCCAGCCACCAAATGGTCCTCACAGTGTTCATGGTCATCCTCTGGTGGGAACCAGGGTTTCAAAGGCCTTGCAAAATATACTTATTTACAGTGGTCAAGATATGGGAAAAGTGTGTCGACAAAAGAAGCACAAGAGAATAATTCTCAGCCATAATAAAGAATAAAATCCTGCCATCTAGGACAACATGGATGAATCTAGATAACACCATGTGCCAGACAGATACTATGTATATATAGATATATAGATATATTACTATATATATGGACCCTAAAATAGCCAAACTCACAGAAGCAGCCAGTATAACAGTATTTTCCTGGGGCTGGGTGGGAAAGGGGAGATGTTGGGCAAAGGGTACTGGGTTTCAGTTAGAGCAACTTCTGGGGGTCTAACATACAGACTGGTGACAACAGTTAATAAAACTATGTTGTCAGCTATGACTTGGATTCCATCTACCCAACAACAGAAGAATAAATAGAGAAACTATGGTTACAACTCCATAATGGAATACTACTCAGCCATTAATAAGAATGATATCATTTGAGACAACATGGTTAAGCTTGGAAAACATTATGCTGAATGAAATACACCAGACACACAAATATTACAAGACCTTCTTCATATGCAGCATCTAAAATCTGACCTCATAGAAAGACCAGAGCAGTGTTTCCTAGAGACTCAGAAAGGGTTGAGTACAGGGAGGTAAATGGATACAAAGTCACACTTAGGAGGACTAAGCCCTGCTGTTCTATGCACAAATGGGGACTATAGTTAACAATAGAGTGCCATGTGGACCTCTCCTTTGGTGGGTGAGGCCTGTGCATGCAATCTGCCTTGTTCCTTTGGGACATGGAAGCAGCTCCAGCCTGGGGAAGCGGTGCCAGAGTGGCCCATCTCTGTGAACCTCTTCACTGGCAGGCAAGGCCTGCTGCACAGGAGCAGCCCCGGGTTCGCTGGTCCTCTAGGTTGGAAGGTGAGGCCTGCTCTCCCCTGACCAGTGACCTGAGGATCCCAGAGCAGTAGCTGCTGTATGGCCACCATCAGATCCATGGCTGAAGCCTGTACACTTTCCATCCACAGCCTGGAGACCCTGGTACCGAAGGCCAGCATTCCCCCACCATCGCAGTTGTGGTCAGAGCCATGCAACCCAGTAATTGCCTGGGGATCTCTGGCCCGGTGGTCCACAGCCTGCTACCATCTTGGGATAAGTTTGATATCCATGTAAACTAGGATCCCTAGAGTCCTTTGGTGAGCTGCCTGGGGAGCCTGTAGGTCAGAACTTTTCATCTAACATCCAAAATGACAAGACGTAGGAGCAAAATGCAGTCTCAGAACTCAGCTCCACATGAACAAGTAGAGGAGACACTGACATAGGAGAACTTGGAAGCCACATACCTGAAATCTCTGAAATGATCACATCTGAAGTAAAGAAACAACTGCATCAGGCCATAGAAGACATCAGATCAGAAATAATCTCTCAGGAAAAAAATGAAATGGCAATCATAATGAAAGAACTGCTTAGTACATCTAGAGAAGAAATAGATAAAAAAATGGATGAACATAGGCAACAGATGGAAATGTTACATTAATGATAAGGGAATGAACTAGAATGCATGAAACAGACTCAAAGAGATTTCCAGGAAATCAAAACTTCCACTGGAAGCTTACAAAATGTGTTGAATGAAGCTGATGATAGAATTTCAGATCTTGAAGACAGCATGGGAGCTAGCAATTGTGAAAGGAAGAATCTCTTAAAATCAACAAGGATCCAGGAAAAATCAATCCAACAGCTGCAAGATGAGGCAAAGAGAAGTAACATCCCACTAATAGGAGTCAATGAAACAGCAGGAGGCAACACAAATGACATAAAAAGAGTATTTGCAGAAATAATAGCAGAAAATTTCCCAAGGATGGAAAAAGATTCTGATGTACAGAGACATGAGGCATATAGAACTCCAACCAACCATAACCAAAAAAAACCCACACCCAGACATATAATAATCAAGATCTCAGCTATCCAGCAAAAGAATAGAAATTAAAAGCTGCTAGAGAAAAGAAACAGATTACCTATAAAGGAAAGCCCATCAGAATCACAGCAGACTTCTCAACACAAACCATGCAATGGAGAAGAGCTTGGAGCAAGGTATTATAGGATCTGAGACAAAACAGCTTCCAACCCAGACTGATGCATCCTGCAAAACTGTCCTTCAAATTCAAAGGAGAAATAAAATATTTCCACACAAGAACAACTGAAGAACTTCATGAGTGCCAAACCAACATTACAAAAAGTACTAAAGATATTCTAGACAGAGAAAAAAGAGACCACAATTTCAAGAACAATAATAGAAAGGAACCCTCAAGCAGAGCAAGCAATTAAACAGATAGGAAAAGTAAGGAACCAACAGCAAGTAAATAACATGACAAGGGTAAGCCAACATATATCACTTATAACCATTAATGTAAATGGCCTCAACTCAGAAGTCAGAAGAAACAGACTGGCAGAGTGGATTAAGAAACAAAATCCCACAATATGCTGTATACAAGAAACACACTTTACTCAAAAGGAAATCCACAGACTGAAAGTCAAAGGATGGAAAACAATTCTTCATGCAACAGGTTCCCAGAAAAAAGCAGGGGTAGCTATTATGTTTGCAGACAATGTAAATATCAAACTGAAAATAATCAAAGGAGATAAAGAAGGTCACTACATACTAGTTAGGGGAAAACTACAAAAGGAAGAGATAACAATCCCAAACATGTATGCACCAAATATTGGAGCACCAAACTATAGAAGTCAAATCTTAATAAACATGAAAAACCAAATAATAACACTATGGTAATAGGGGAACTAAATACCCCTTTGATGCAGAGACAGGTAAACTAGACAAAAATCAGCAAAGAAACAATAGACTTGAACCAAATCTGCAAAAAAATGGAATTAGTAGATGTATATACAGTGTTCCACCCCAGAACATGAGAATACACATTTTTCTCAGCTGCACATGAGACTTTCTCTAAAATAGATCACATTCTAGCCCATAGAGTACACCTACCTAAATGCAAAAGAAATTAAATTATCCCATGCATATTATCTGACCACAGTGCAATGAAATTGGAAATTAATGACAAAAGGAACTCCAAAAACTCCATAAATACTTGGAAATTAAGTAACAGCCGCCTGAACAACCAATGGGTCACAGAAGAAATTTAAAAATACCTATAAACAAATGAAAATACAAATACAACCTATCAGAATCTGTGAGATGCAATGAAGCAGTCCTCAGAGGGAAATTTATAGTGGTGAACTCAAACATAAGGAAAACAGAGAGAGAACAAATAAATAGCCTAATGCTGCACCTCAAACTTTTAGAAAAAGAATAACAAGTCAGGCCAAAAGCCCAAAAAAGGGAGGAGATTATAAAGATCAGAGTACAAATTAATGCAATTAAGACAAAACACACACACACACACACACACACACACACAAATAAATGAATCAAAGAGTTGGTTCTTTTTGAAAGAATAAATAAAATTGATAAACCCCTAGCCAACCTTATCAAAAAAGGAAAAAATTCAAATTCATGCAATAAGGAATGAAAAGGATGAAATCACTACAGATCCTACAGAAATTCAAAATATCATTAATAACTACTTCGAAAATCTTTACTCCCATAGGATAGAAAACTCAGAAGAAATGGACAGATTCCTAGATATGCAAATCACCAAGGCTGAGTCCAGAAGATATAAAAATCCTGAACAACCCAATATGAATTAATGAGATTGAAAATGTAATTAAAAACTTACTGACAAAGAAAAGCCCAGGCCCTCATGGATTCACAGCAGAATTCTATAAAACATTCAGAGAATATTTAATGTTAACACTCCTCAAACTCTTCAAAGAAATTGAAAAGGAAGCAATTCTCCCTCACCCATTTCTGGAGGCAAGTATTATACTGATACCAAAACCTGAGAAAGAGCCAATGAAGAAAGAGAACTATAGGCCAATCTCCCTAACGAACATAGATGTAAAGATACTGAATAAAATACTAGCAAATAGAATGCAGCAAGTCATAAAGAAAATTATACATCATTACCAAGTTTGATTCATTCCAGGAATGCAGGGATGGTTCAATATATGCAAATCAATTAATGTTATACACCATACCAATACAGCCAAAGACAAAAACCACATGATCATCTCAATAGATGCAGAAAAAGCTTTCAACGAAGCCCAACATGCATTCATGTTAAAAACCCTAGAGAAAATAGAAATAGATGGCTTTTCCCTCAATCTGATCAAAGCCATCTATGACAAACCAATAGCCAACATCATACTAAATGGACAAAAACTAAAAGCTTTCATTTTAAAGTCAGGAACAAGACAAGGATGTCCACCGTCACCACTCCTATTCAACATAGTTATGGAAGCATTAGCAGAACAATTAGACAAGAGAAAGAGATAAAAGGAATAACAATAGAAAAGGAAGAAGTAAAAATATCACTATTTTCAGATGAGCTGATACTTTACATAGAAGACCCCAAAACCTCCATTAAAAGACTCCTTGAATTAATCAACAAATTCAGTAGTGTAGCTGGATACAAAGTCAAAAATCAATAGCATTCTTGTATACAAACAACAAACAGACTGAGAGAGAAATTAAGGAAACTATACCTTTCACAATAGCATCCAAAAAAGTGAAATTAGGAATCAATCTAACAAAAGTAAAAGATCTATTCAGTGAAAACTATAGTACTCTGCAAAAAGAGATTGAAGAGGACTTCAGTGAATGGAAAAATATTTCTTGGTCATGGATAGGAAGAACCAACACTGTGAAAATGGCCATACTACTAAAATTGTTGTAGAGATTCAATGCAATTCCCATTAAAATACCATTAGCCTATCTCACATATCTAGAGAAAACATTCCTTAAATTCACCTGGAACCAAAAGAGACCCAAAATAGCAAAAGCAATCCTGGGCAACAAAGACAAGTCAGGTGGAGTCACAATCTCTGACCTGAAATTATACTACAAACTACTGTAATAAAATCAACCTGGTACTGGCAAAAGAAAAAAAACCTGAGGATCAATGGAACAGACTGGAAGATGCAGCCAAAACCGCAAACACACTCAGCCACCTAATCTTTGACAAAGGGGCCAAACAAGCTCACTGGAAGAAAGAGCCTCTCTAATAAATGGTGCTGGAAATATTGGCTTGCCTCTTACCAAAGACTGAAGACAGACCCAAGTCTATCACCGTGCACCAAACTCAAGTCAAAATGGATCACAGATCTCAATTTTAAAACAGAAACACTAAATCTACTGGAAGAGAAAGTAGGTAAAAATCTTGAAGACATAGGGGTAGGCAGAGGGTTCATGAAGAAAAAGCAAACCACAAGGGAAATACTTCAAAGAATCAACAACTGGGACATTATCTTACTGAAAAGTTTTTGAACATCTAAAGAGATCACCAGAAGCGTAAAAAGAAAACCCACAAACTGGAAAAAAATCTTAGTTGGCTGTCCCTCGGACAAAGGTCTTCTATCTAAAACATATAAAGATTAAAAAACATCAACCTCCCCAAGTTCAAACACCCAGTGCTAAAATGGGCATCTGAGATGAATACACACTTCTCAGATAAAGAAATACAAATGGCAAATAAATACATGAAAAAATGTTCAACATCATTAGTCATTCAAGAAATACAAATTAAACAATGTTGAGATTTCATCTCACCCCAGTAAGAATGGCTTGCATTAAGAAATCAACCAATAAGAAATGCTGGCAAGGCTGTGGAGAAATAGGAACTCTTCTCCACTGCTGCTGGGAATGCAGACCAGTGAAACCACTGTGGAAATTGGTTTGGAGATGCCACAGAAAATTAGGCCTAGAGGTCCCATTCAACCCAGCTATTCCCCTTCTGGGTATTTTTCCCAGAAGATCTAAAAACATCATATCACAGCAATATATGTGCACCTATGTTTATAGCAGTGCAATCTGTGATAGCTAAATTGTGGAAGCAACCCAAATGTCCATCCACTGAGGACTGGATAAAAAAACTGTGGCATTTTTGTACTATGGAATATTAGTTATAACGAAAGATAAACTCGAGGCTTTTATAGGTAAATGTTCACAACTAGAGACCATACTCATAAGCGAAGTAAATCAGAGGTGCATGTGTAAGCAGTGTATTGTATCACTAGTGTAAGAACCTGAAAGTATGAATATAAATTAGGAGGTATGATAAACATTGTGAGATGAAACTTCTGTAAAGTAAAGAGCAACTGGGATGAGGGGCAAGAGAAAAGGAAGAAAGGGACATTTATGCATGTGTGTATGTATACACAGGATAGCTAACATAGTTGTACTACTGACTTCTGTCGCTTTATTGTAAGGAACAGTTAATGATAGTTGTTTGATCAATCTTGCATGTCTATGTTTGTTTTCCTGAATATACACTTTGAAGTTATCAATATGTAATACGACAACCATTGTTCATTCCCTGTCACCTTGTCTGTAATTCTGCTTTGGTTGTACTATTCTTGTGCTGCTTTGTAAATGGCTGTCTGTTTGTTAATGTTTTCGTTCTTTTACTTTTAGAATAAAATAAATAAAAACAATAGAGTGCCTGATATCCCAGCATATCTAGAATAGAGGTTTTTGAATGTTCTCACCATAAAACAGTAAATGTACAAGGTGATGGACATGCTAACTACCCTTGATTTGATCAATATTCAAAGTATACACATTCTGAAATTGTATGTACAGCTAACAAGAATCAACTAAAAATACTGTATTATGTGCTTTGTTTGCTAAGGGCATAGATTTTAAATGTTCTCCTACATAGCTCACAGCGGTAACTATGTGAAGTGATGGTGTGTTAAGTAGCTCACTTACGGTCATTTCTTCACAGTGCATACGACATCAACTCATCAGACTGCATTCTTTGAATATTCAAAATTTTTGTCTGCCAATTTTGCCTCAGAAAACCAGGGAGAAAGTGACACACTGACTCCTGAGCACTAGGGCTGTACGGGACCATCAGGGGATTGGCGCTGGGCTGAATGCCACAAGTGTATGTGCTGATTCTTCTTAGCACATGCCAACACCAGGAGCAATTCAATGACTTTCAGAGCACGGTTCGTTTGGAAGACAAGTCTTTCAAAGAGTAAAAATAAAATAACAATGAGGAAACTACCTGGGATGACTCAAATTAGGAACTACAAACTTAAAGGACATAAGTCACAGTTCCTGAGGTACTTGGCATTTCAGGTGTCCCTGACCTACCTCTCTAGACCAATTTCCTAAAACTGTCACCTGCTCTTTATATCACCTTATGAAAATCATTTCTGCTCCCTCAAAATAGGCTACTGCATCTATAGGACAAGAGAGGGAAGCTCAGTGATTTCATTCGACACCCCTGCAGATCCTTACTCGCCCATGGACTTGCTGAGGAGCTCACACAAGGACACTCACTAATGTGTTCCATCTACCAGCTAAGTGGTGGGAACTCACCAATGTGGGCCTGGTGCTTACCAAGTCATCTCATGAAAGACTCATCTTTAACCTACCTCACTGAAAACAAGTCGAGTAAGGGCAAGAGACAGGACAGGGCATGCACGGTCTACTAGGGCACAAATTTTTACAATTGTTCTGTTATAGAAAATGCCAGGGTGCACTAGAGAGCACAGCAGTGAGCCCACATGTACCCACCAAGCAGCTTAAAGGACCGTCAGCCTGGCCACTTCTCCCCGCCTCCACCCCATCTTACGTTCCACTCATATCCACCTCGAAAGCAAGAGAGACTTGTTACCATTTCATCTCTGAAAGTTCGGTGTAAATCTCTAAAAACAACTTCCATAAAAATAACCATAATATCATTACACCAAAATGGTAGCAAAATTTGTTGTTATGTTTACTCATTCATGTCCCTAAGAAAGAGCCAGATAGTTTTCTTGGGTTCAGGATGACTACTTCTCATCAGGACCAAGAAGGAAGCGGCTATGAACATCTAAGTGCAGACATTAGTAAAGCAAACCCCTTTCTTCAAGTGGTAAGAATGACATACTTGTGATCAGCAGATGCAGGTACAATTCAGCAATTCTAGTTTTGCATTAGGAACAGAAAGATACAACAGTAATGATAGGGATAAGATTAACAGCTAAGGTGAAGCCAGGCATAGTGGCACACACCTATAATCCTGGCACTATGCGAGGCTGAGACAGGAGGATCACAAGTTTGAACTTAGCAACTTAGATTTTCTTTCAAAATAAAAAGTAAAAGTAGGGGCACTGGAGACATAGATCAGTGCAAAGGCCCTGGCTCAATCCCCAATACTAAAAGAAAAAAGTGGGATGCTAAGTGACTGCACTTCCTGTGTCTCACCTAGTTTTCCCACAGTCCCACTGGCTTGAACCACCTGTGGTACATGCATGACTGTCCCATCAGACAGCTTGTACCACTGGTGGTACAAAGGGATTTAATCACTTTTATCAGTCTTTTTACTGCCACTTGATGGGACAGTCATGCAGGTACCATCAGTGGTTCAAGCAACCAGGTAGGAAGACATACAAATTACGACCCCCTTATGTACCTGTGTTAATCCTCCCTCGCACCAGTCCCTCAGGGATTGTCTTTCCCCTTCCAGATGTAGGGAGCTAAAACCGCAAGATCAGCAGCCTGCCTGAATCTCACAGGAGGCCGGGGCTGAGGCTGGCCCCCAGTCTGTCTCACTGCTGACTCGCATCTTATCTTATCCCTCTGCCCACATCGGTGTCTTGGGGTGAGAGCGGAGGTGCCGCCCCAGTGTCTCTCACCACCCCAAGGGACCAGGCCGCGGGACACTCCTAAGCTCTGCATCTACCTCTGCCATCTCCTAAGCTCTTCCACAACCTCACCCCATGAGCCCGAAGCAGAGAGGGATCCTCTACAGTGTGTGCCTGAGGGGAACATGACGGGGGGTCCTCAGCATCCTTAGGAGGTGGCACTCACCAAACTGCCCGTCCTGTTTCACAAATAACTCGATGATGCCATAGGCGATGGTGGTGGCAGCCGGGATCTCCAGCACCACACTGCTGTCCTTGACAATATTCCCGTCCTCCATCGCTGACACCTGTGGATGAGAGTACACACTCTACCTGGGCTCTCACGCCTTCCCCAGTTCTTTCCGCCACCCCACCGCATCCAGCCTCTGCCCTGTCCATGAGGGTGCCGAGCACTTAGCCCTCCAACTGTGGGGGAGGAGGAGCCACTGGCACAAGCACAGATTTCATCCTTGCTGTATAACACAGTTGGTGGCCAACCTGGCGGCACAAAGGTCAGATTCCAGATAATGGGATTACGGAAGTTGGGTATTCAGTGTGAAATAAAGATAAGCAATGCGCAACATAACTATGCTTCAGTCAACAACAGACCACATAAATGGAAGCGGTCCAATGCCATCATAAGTAATGGAGCCAAAAACTCCCATCACCTAGTGACTTCCCAGCCATCTCAACAGGGCTGCACTGTGTATCACTCAGGGGCTTGTGCTGACACTGGTGTAAACAAACTTACCATAATGCCATCGTATAAAAATACAGCACATACAGTTCTGTACAGTACGAAATACTTGATGATGACAATTACTGTTACTGGCTCATATATTTACCATACTGTACTTTTTATTTCAAGTGTGCTTCTACTTATAAGAAAAGTACTGTGAAACAGCATGCTGTGTCACGTGGGCAGCAGCCTCACACTCACTGTTTGAGGGTCTCTGACAACATCCTGAAGCCATGACGAGTGAGTGGCCTAGACCGCCTAGGTCCATAGAAGCACATAAGGCAATGTCTGCTCAACAAAACCACCCAGCAAGGCCTTTTTCAGAACACAGTTAAGTGATACATGATTACAAGTAAGATAAATAAGATGACATCCCAGTTTCCTTCAAGGAAAACTTGGAAATCCAAAGGAAATCCCAAAGACGCTTAAAGCTTGACTAGCAGAACCTTAGTGAGTCACTCCAACCCCAGTGGATGGGACCCTGGGCTGGTAAACCTAAGAGAGCATCTGGGAGAGGCTGGAGGGAGGAGAGGCTGGACCTACAAGGGCAGGCAGAAAAGGCTGGGAAGTGATGCACCAAGTTTCTCCTTCAAACACTGGCAAATACAAGCCCTTCCTGCTGGCCATTTTGGTACATGCCTGTAATTCCAGCACTCAGGAGGCTGAGGCAGGAGGATCTCCACAAGGCTAGCTCAGGCTACATAGTGAGTTCAAAAACAGCCTGAAGAACAAAGTAAAACCCTTTCTCAAAAATAAAAATAGCCCTTCCCACAATGCCTTGGATAGAGGGCACTGTTTGTTGGCCATATACTGGAGACAACATAACTATTTTTAGCATCAGGGCATGTCACTTTAAATCAAGAAACATTGGGAGGGCTGCTCTCAGGGTCTCCCAGAATCCCACAGGTGGCGACCATGGGCAGGAATCCCAAAGGGTGACCTAAGCCATCCCCCATTGGGTACCACTGTCCCCACTGCTGTCGAGCCAGGCCACATGCCCACATCTAACAGTCCTTAGCTCCAGGCTACATCTACATCAACTTCCAAAGTGGCAGACTAGTGATCAGCAGCAGTCAGCCCAAGGTCTGGAGTCCACGCACCTAGAAAATAACACCTTGGTGAAGAAAAAAGTAGGTCAGTAGGAATCAGAATGGAACTGACACGAAAATTAGAAGTTAGAGAGAAGTTGGAGATATGGACCACAATGCAGACAAAAGCACGAAGCAATCTGAAAGCTGAGCCCAGGGAAGCAGCCTCCAGAGATGCAAGCTAAGCACCCAGGCTCAGCAGCTCCGGGAGAAACAGTGGACCGGGCTGGAGAACAAGGCCCTAGGAGCCCAGCGATATTGTGAGCTACAGGTTTTGCTCCAAGGTGACTCTTTCCACACAGTGGGCAACACCAGAGAGGGAATCCAGCGTGGCACCGCCACAGAGTGCTTAATCAGGCATCATTTCAGGAAGGGGTTGGCTATGCAATCCTGGGTCAGAACAACTGAACCTTCACTTCAAGGTGCCTGGTTAACTGTCCCATAGTGACTGGGACAAAGACAGTCACAGGAGTCAGATGTGGACAAGAAGCAGGCTAGACAGAGAAGCCCTGATAGCTTTAAGCTCAGGCCAAGAAGGACATAGGTCCCTAGCCTTTGTGGTGAGAAGCCAGACCAGGCTAGTGCTGTGTACAAAAACAGCTGGGTTTGAAAGTGCCAGCATTAAGTCGTGAACCTGTACTCTGCTGCCCACATCTCAGACAGATCTGAAGTCTGACTGCTTTCCCCATCTACCAAAGTAAGCAAGCACAAACCAATAAATGTAATATAGGTCATCACATGAACAGAAGCAAGGACAAAAATCACATGATCATCTCAATGCAGAAAAGGCCTCTGATAAAATTCAACATCTACTCATGATAAAAGCCCTGAAGAAGACAGGTATAGGAACTCTCAAGAAATAGGCTTATGGCTGGGCATGTTGGAGCATGTCTATAATCCCAGCACTGGGGAGGCAGAGGCAGGATTGCTGTGAGTTCAAGGCCACCCTGGGTTAAAAAATGAGTTGACAACCTGAACTGCATAGTAAAACCCTGTCTCACAAAGATGAAAGAAAGAAAGAAAGAAAGAAAGAAAGAAAGAAAGAAAGAAAGGAAGGAAGGAAGGAAGGAAGGAAGGAAGGAAGGAAGGAAGGAAAGAAAGAAAAACCTTTTGTAAAATCTGATAAAAGCCATTTGTGCAAACCAATGCCCTAACATCATATTAAATGAGGAAAAGCTGAAAGATTTCCCTCTAAATCAGGAAAAAGACAAGGATGCCTGCTATTACCACTCCTGTTTAACCTAGTTCTCAAAACATTAGCCAGAGCAATCAGCAAGAGAAAGAAAGAAAAGATATATATGGGAACAGGAAAAGTCAAATTATCACATTTTCAAATGCCGTGGTCCTCTACATAGAGGACCCAAAAACTTCACCAAAAGACTACTAGAATTCATAACCAAATTCACTGGTACAGCAGAATACAAAGTCAATGTTTAAAAATCAAATGTTCCTATACACCAATAATAAACTCAGCAGTAAAGAAATGAGGGGCACAATACCATTCACAACAGCACCAATGAAAATTAAATACTTAGGAATTCACCTAACCAAGGACGTGAAGGATCCCTACAATGAACACTACAGCATTCTAAAGAAGGAGCTCAAAAAGGACATGAGAAAATGGTTGTGCCTACCCCTGCTCCTGGATAGGCAGAAACAGTATCATTAAAACGGCCGTACTTCTAATACCGATGTACAGATTTAACACAATCCCAATGAAAATACTAGCAGCATTCCTCCTAGAACTAGAGAAAACAACCCTAAAATTTCTATGGAACCAGAGGAGACTCAAAACAGGGAACGCAACACTAGGCAGCAAGACCAAAGCAGGAGGCATCGCAATCCCAGAATTCAAGTTCTACCACAAAGTTACAGTGATAAAAGAATCATGATATTGGCAAAACAAAAACAGAACCAAAGACACGTGGATCAATGGAACGGGACAGATAATGCTGAAACAACCCCAAGCACATTCAGCTACCCAATGTGTGACCAGAGGGCCACAGATTTACACTGGTAGGAAGATAGTCTCCTTAACAAACGGAACTGGGAAAACTGGCTGCCCACATTCAGGAGACTGAATCTAGACCCACAGCTTTCACCAGTACTAAACTAAAATCAAAATGGATCAAAGGTCAAAGTGTTAAAACAGAAATATTGAATCTGCTGGAAGATAAAATAGGTAAAACTCTTTAAAGATACAGGAATAGGCAAGGGCTTTCTGAAGAGAACCTCACTTGCACAAGAAATAACACCAACAGGCTAGGGATGTAGCTTAGCAGCACAGGACCAGCCTGGCAAGCACAAGGCCCTGGGTTCAATTCCCTGTACAAAAAAAAAAAAAAAAAAAACACGGAAAAAAATAACATCAACAATCAATAAATGGGAGCGGGCCCACCATATAGCTTAGCAGCACAGCACCTGTCTGGCAAGTTCCAGGTCCTGAGTTTGATTTTCAGTGCCCAAAATAAAAAAATAAATGGGGTCATATAAAATTAAGAAGCTTCTGCACAACAAGGAAAACTGTTTACAGAGTGAAAGACAGAATGGGAAAAAGTTTTGCCAGCTATTTCCCAGACAGGGGGCCGGTATCTACAATATATAAAAACCTCACAAAATTAGACCCCCCCAAAAATAATCAAAAAATAGGCACCTTAAAGTGAATAAACACTTCTCAGAAGAAGTACAAATGGCCAGTAAATATGTGAAAAAATGATCAACAATTCTAGCCAGTAGAGAAATGCAAAATAAAACAACAATGAGATTCCATCTTCCTCCAGAAAAGGTAGCTATCATCAAGAAATCAAATAATAGCAAATGTTGGCAAGGCTGTGAGGGGGAAAGGAACCCTTCCACACTGCTGATGAGATTGTAGACTAGTATAACCATTTTGGAAATCAGTAAGGAGACTCATTAAAAAACTAAAGCTAGAAATTCCATTCAACTCAACTATTTTCCTTCCAGGCCCTTGAGATTGTAGCAAATCTGCTCAAAGCCTGGTGCTATCTGCACCACCAGGAGCGTCTATCTGAGGGATCAGCTCTGTGAAGGAAGGCCGCCCACCACTCCCTGGAGACCTGGATCCAGCAGTGACTGAAGTCAGATTGCCCTAAATGTCTCCATTGCACAAGCCAATAAATTCATGCCACTTCAGCCAATTTGAGTTGTATTGCTGTGAATGCATTATGTAAAGAGTTCTGACTAATGAAGACATCACTCAAAAAGGCTCCAGACCGAAGTCCCCACGGCCTGGACAGGACTGGTGCCGTGGTCTTGACACACCCACCCCGCCATACACACCTGCACTATCCTGGTGTGGATTCCTACCATGCCGCCACACTTCTCCTCAATCTGAACGTGCTCAGATATCACACACTTCTGCGTTGTCACGATCTTCTGCGTCAGGACACACAGGACCTCATTCCTCCTCTCCAGCACCTGCTGGAGCACGGGGTCTTTCAGGTTTATTGTTCTGAAAAACAAAAATGGCCATGAGTGGCCTGGTCTCTCCGGGGAGATGGATGCAGTAGGGTTTTATCCTCTTACACAGCTGGTAGCTGAGAAGGGAACAGATGACAACCAGTCTGTTGGTTTCCTGATGAAAGAGGAGCCAGGTTACCCTGAAAGACATCAACCGCACTCTCCAGAGGCCACGGCAGATCAGCTCTGAGGGGGCCAGCCTGGACACCAGAGGGAAGGGGAGTCTCTTGAGGCGTTTGTTCCAAGGAAAAAGAAAAGCAAACCAACCCACAGGAGACAGGCAATCCATCTGCTCTGGACCACAGGAGGGCAAGAGGTGACAGGTACCACAGCTGGAGCCCAGGAAGCACAGGGGCGCATGCGGGGGGCGGGACAGGGGACAGGTTTCCAGCACAAGTCGCCAGGAGGAAGAGAGACCCGAATTACAAAGGAACTTCTTAGCCTGACAGTAGGGAAAATGTGCAACCCCTAAGAAGGGTTTCTGTACCACTTCATGAATACAGAAACTCTCAGGCCAGTCTGGTCTGGTCTGCCCCGGGTCGCCCAGCAGAGACCTTGGGCTTCCCCCCACCCACCCTAGTCAGGTGAAATTCAACAGCATTTCAAGAACAGGCCACATTTCTATTGGCAGGAAATGATTCTGTGCTTAGAAGCCAATGATCAGATAAGCTCTGTGGAGTCTAACTCATTGCTACATCTATGCAGTGAGAGGGAAAGAACCAGCGGAGAGGGAGTTAGTACAGGAAGAATCAGTGTGCAGCCTGGGCCCTGCAGGCAGTCCACGGCCACTTACCTCGTGAGGCTCGGCGCCCGTTCCACACCACACACAGGACAGGACCCCCCTCCAGACACACTCAGGCTCTCCAGGCGCGGGAACGTGTCCCCCAGCCGGAGGAAGGCTCTGGGAAGGCTCTTCCACGTGCTAACCCACCTGGGGCGGGTACGTGGCTGGTACACGAGTGACAAGAGTGGGAAATCACTTGGCCAAGGAAAGGAATAAGGTTTTGACACATGTTCCAGCCTGGTGGAGCTTTAAAGACATTATATTAAGTGACAAGCCGCATGTAAAAGGAAAAATACTGTATGATATACGAAGTATCTACAACAGGCAAATTCACAGCAACAGCAAGAAGGCCAGAGGTTACCAGGCTGCAGCGCGAAGCAAGGCAGAATAATTAACAGCCACAGAGTTCTGGGCTGAGGTGGTAACGCAGTGCTAGGAAGGCCTACTCGGGACAGCTGCCCCACAGCACGGAGGCACGTACTACCGCTATACGATATGCCTGAAGGTACAAAATTTTAGGTTGTGTGTATATTTTATCACAATAGAAAAGGAAAGATAAATTTTAAACTGGAAATATGCTAACTGCACATGCTCAGCATCATTAGGTACCATACAAGCACTCCAGGCTTGCCAGGCTTGTCATGGGACCCACAGAGCAAAGCCACCATTAGGAGACTTCATGAGAACTGTGAGTCATTTAACTGGGTCAGAGGGGCAGCTTCACACCATTGTCTTGTTTAAAAAAAGCTTTCAGTGGCTACATCCTGTCTCCACCATTCACCCAGGCTGCAAGGCCTCCACAATCCAGTCCTGCCTCCTTCTCCAAGCCTCGCCCGCCAGCTTCCTCTGTGTCTTAAGCACACAAGGCACAGGCCCAACTGTGGCCCCAGTTGCCACATCTGATGGATGCATTCATTACCTCTTCTGGGAGGTTCCCCTCATGCACTCTGCATGAAGTGGCAGCCATGTCACACTATCACGGCCTATGAACGCTTCTCTAGAGAGTGGATTTCCACACCAATATTTTTTAAGTTCATTCCTTTACTCGCTTATTGCCTAGAATATACGCCTCATGGAGACAGAGACCATGCATGGGCACTGCCTATCTCGGGACTGCATCAGAACCTGGTACACGGGAAGGACGCAATAAATACACTCAGAGTAAACAAAGACAGAAGGCATGTTGTCTCTTTTCCCCTTTCTGTCTGTGCCATTAATGAATGCCTACATGTGTGCAGATGCACCTGAGTGAGAGACACAACATATAGAAAGAGGAAAATGAGGGTTAGCAGTCTGGCTTAAAGAATGGTACGTAAACTGGGCTTGGTGGCGCATGCCTGTAATTCCACTTGAGCACTTGGAAGGCTGAGGCAGGAAGATCAGGCCAGCCTGAGAGTTTGAGGCCAGCCTAGGCTACATAGCAAGTTCAAGGCCAGCCTGAGCTAAAGATCAAGACTCTGTCTCAAAGAAAGAAAGAAAGAGGGCTGTCAGAGCTGGAGAGGGGCCGGGCACGGCGGACATGGAGGGTCAGCGCTGGCTGCCGCTGGAGGTCAATCCTGAGGTTACCAACCAGTTTCTCAAACAATTAGGCCTACATCCTAACTGGCAATTTGTTGATGTATATGGAATGGATCCTGAACTCCTTAGCATGGTACCAAGACCAGTCTGTGCAGTGTTACTTCTCTTCCCTATTACCGAAAAGTATGAAGTATTCAGAACAGAGGAGGAAGAAAAAATAAAATCTCAGGGACAGGATGTTACATCATCAGTGTACTTCATGAAACAAACCATCAGCAATGCCTGTGGAATGATTGGACTGATCCATGCTATTGCAAATAAAGACAAGATGCACTTTGAATCTGGATCAACCTTGAAAAAATTCCTGGAGGAGTCTTTGTCAATGAGCCCTGAAGAACGAGCCAGATACCTGGAGAACTATGACGCTATTCGAGTTACCCATGAGACAAGTGCCCACGAAGGTCAGACTGAGGCACCAAATATAGATGAAAAAGTAGACCTTCATTTTATTGCATTAGTTCATGTAGATGGGCATCTCTATGAATTAGATGGGCAGAAACCATTTCCAACTAACCATGGGAAAACTAGTGATGAGACTTTTACTAGAGGATGCCATAGAAGTTTGTAAGAAGTTTATGGAACGTGACCCAGATGAATTAAGATTTAACGCAATTGGTCTTTCTGCTGCATAGATTGTCGATGGAAACACTAAATACTGTATTATTTGCAACAGAAGTTAAATTTCTGATGCCATACACTAACTCAATAATTTTGATATTTTCATTAACTTGACTGATTAAACTTTATGTGAATTTAAAAAAAAAAGAAAGGAGGGGAGGGAGAGAGAGAAAGAGAGAAAGAGAGAGAGAGAGAGAGAGAGAGAGAGAGAGAGAGAAGAAAGGAAAAGGAAAAGGAAAGGAAAAAGGAAAAAGGAAAAAGGAAAAAGGAAAAGGAAAGGAAGGGAAAGGAAGGGAAGGGAAGGGAAGGGAAGGGAAGGGAAGGGAAGGGAAAAGGAATGGAAGGTAGGCAGATCTCTGCCATTTCTGAGGCACTGCTGAAGTAGCAGTGGCCAACACAGTTTGATCCCCTTATGACTTCTGATCAAAGCAAAAACCACAACGAACATTCAATTCCCCTTCCCACACCTGCAACAACTTCTTCCTCTCTTCCCAGACAGCCAACGCAAAGCTACAACACTCCGTCTATGCCAGCTGGAAAGGGTACGGTTCAGGCTGTGAGAGAAAACCCTAAAGGTGGGCACACTGGCAAAGTTGTCCGGATTCACAGAAACAACCTGTCATCTATAGTTAGCAGGTGCAGGGGAAGAACACCAAGGCACAAACATCACCCCAGCAAGCTGGCTATCACTCAGCTCAAACTGGACAAAGGCTACAAAAAGATCCTTAGGCAGAAAGCCAGATTTGGTCGACCAGGAAAGAAAAACAGCAAACACAAAGAAGAAACAGATGAGAAGACGCAGGAACAACCTAATCTTACATACAACCTTCATTAAAAACTGCTAAGGACTGGGGATATAGCCCAGTGGTAGAGCAACTGCCTAGAATATGTGAAGCCCTGAGTTCAATCCTCAGCACCACAAAAACAAAACATCTAAGACGTAAAAGAAAATGAGGGAGAATGCTAGAAATTAACACCAAAGTGATAGGAACTCTAAATAGTGTGGAAGCCAGAAGGACAACCTGAGAAACCTAGAGAAAAGAAAAAGCAGTTTGCAACTTCAACTCCTGCTCTTGACCTGGGGCAAAGAATGCAGCACTGCAAGGAAAATGTAACCGGGCAAGTGCCGGGAGTCCTGATCACGGCAGCAGGACAGTCTTAAGTCCAGTGTGGGGACCTGGCTAGCCTAAGAGCAACATCTCTGCTCTAAAGAAAGAACCTACTTTGGGTCTTCCCCAGCTGCCAGAACACAAGCTCCCAGGTCCATATTACCTTAGGGGCCAGCAGCCAGCCCCTGGACACCATCAGAAGCTTGGGCTGTTACATGCTTCACTGGGCAGAAAACAGCCCCCACTTACTTCAAGATAACCAGCTGCAAGCCCAAATTCCACCCTATTGGACCCACAGGAACTAAGGATGGTCTCTCCCCAGCCTACAGCCTTAGCAATGTAGCTGCTATGTAAAATCCTTGGCATCACCCAACCTTATCCCTGTTCTGCAGCTCCAAAACTGTAGCTACAAGCACAATAAGCCTTATCTACAATAAAGACTGCCCCTGCAAAAGGAACTCCCACACATGGTACCTCTTCAGAGTGTGGGTACCAACCCCAAACCTAAACATTACCTACACATGCCCCAGAACATCCAGGGACATGGCCCCGGACTGGGACTGCAGCTGCCAATGCTCAAAGCCTTGGTGTCACTCGTATGCTGTCTTCTGGAACCTGTGAAGGGTGCCATTTGGATCCCCCAGTTCCAGAAAAGTAGCTAACAATACTACAAGCCCCATCATCAATACTATTAGCCCCAAAAGACTTGGCAAAATCCCTCTTATGTTTCAAAACATCAAGACCATGGATACAAGTGCCATCGACCCAAACACTGCCTGTGCTCATCCTATAGCACCTGGAAAAGGCTCCATCTCATCCTGTGTATCTAGAACTAAGACTGCTTTGCCACAGACCTAGGAACCTCCCACACTCCCACTGACTCCTGAGGAAGATTCTCCTCAGATTCCGTGGCTCTGGAACCAGGTCTGCTGGTGCCACAATGCTTAGTGTTCCTTGTATTTGTCCTGAGGGACCTGGGGACTATCCTATTCACAGTCTACACCACCCAGACTGTGGCCACTTCAAGCCCCACTGCCATCAGAGCTCAACTCTGTACAGCCTAAAGACACTCACCTTCAGAAACCTCTCCCACTACAAAGTCACACAACTACCTCTGTAAGCACCGCAGTCCAAACAAGGGACTCGTAGACACTGCTGACACAAATCTAACACAGAATTACACAGAAACTATGATTTTGAGCTGGCCATGGCCAAAGCCAACTGATGTTCTATACCTTTTCTAAATGAAAAAATATTTTCTTACAAAAGTTACTTCACAAAATTGGAAGAGGGGAACATTATACCAGATGCACAAACATCAAGATAAGGACACAATAAAATTGAAAAAAAAAAATGAGACCTGCAAAGGAAAACAATAATTCCCCATAAATAGATCTCAATTTTAAGGAAGTGTAGAAAAATGCCTGAGACAAATTTAAAATAATGATCCAAAAGGAACTCAGTGAGATACAGGAGCATGTGGATAAACAGTATAAAGAAATGAGAAAAACAATTTAGAATGTAAATGAGAACATCACCCAAGAGAGAGTAACAATTAAAAAGAATGAAGCAAAAGTCTAGAACAAAAACTTTAACTAATGTTACAAAAATACAACTGAAAGCTTCCATAACAAAGTAGACCAAACAGAAGAAAGAATTTCTGAACTTGAAGATAGGTTCTTTTGAATTAACCTAGTCAGACTAAAACAAGAAGATAGAATTTCTAAAAATGAAGAAACCCTGTAACACCGGTGAGATATTATTCAGAAAACAAATGTTCACATTGTATGAATTCTAGAAGGTGAAGAAAAGTGGAAAACCACTGCAAACTTATTTATAAAATAATATCCGAAAACCTCCTAAATCTTCAAGGAGAAAGGGACATCCAGAAGCAAGAAGATCAAAAGACTCCAAATAGATTCAACCAAAAAAGACCTTCACCAGAGCACACTGTAGTCAAAATGTCAAAAGTACAAGCCATAGAAAGAATCCTACAAACAGCAAGAGAAAACCATCACACTGTTATAGACAGCTGAGTTAGACAGAAATATTATAGGCAGTCAGACAGGGCCAGGCTCTCAAAGAAGCCAACATGAAAGACAAGAAACCTTGTGAGTGGAGACATATTTGCTGTGGGCCAGACCTCAAGACAAAAGACTACACTAATGCACCCACATACCTCCCTAGGCGAGAACATCAGAGATTGATATTCTAAATAGGTAGCAACCACTTTGAAAAAGAGTCACTAGCCAGGAAGAGTCACTAGCCCAACCCCCTACAGGAAAAGCCCCTGTTCTATATTCATGCCTGCTTGGTTTGTGACTCACTTCCCCATTTGATCCCAATTCAATCAATTTTACCTGAACAATTATACTTGTAATCTTATTGGCTGACCATAGTTTTGTCTCACCTCATGCCCACCTTGTAACTTCCCATTTCCTCCCTCTCTTAGACCCACCTCACCTCGTGGTTTTGCTCTATAAAGTCTCTGGGAAGGTCAAGGTCCTTGGCAACCCACTCAGGCTCCCTTCTGTCCCTCTCTTGGACAGAAGCTTTCTTTGTCTCAATAAATATATTCTGCTCTTAATCTCCATTGTTCCTAAAATTCATTCTTCGATTTTAGAGAACATGAACTCATCCCAGATATTGTTCAGGTTGGGAGTTTCTATTTTTCTGTATCAAAACCATATAGGAGAGAATGTCCACTGAACTTAGAAGAGATTTCTCAGCAGAAATCTCAAAGGCTAGAAGAGAATGGGATAATACATTCAAAATAGTGAAGGGGGAAAAAAACTCTGTCAACCAAGAATACTACATGCAGCAAAATTATCCTTCAAAACTAAAGAAGAAATAAAGTATTTTCCAGATGAGCAGAAACTTACCAGGTTAAATAACCCTTAGTTATTGCAGGTTGATCAGGCCCGCAATCTCCCAAGCGAGTGGACAGACAAGGCTTAAATAAATGAGACAACTGAAACGATTTCAGGGCTCCATGAGGGTCTCACTTTCTTATACCTTTGATATTCTCTGAGTTTAGACCAAGACTTTTTTGGGAGGCCCAAATTTATTTGGTTTTTAAACAAAGAAAGAGGATACTCAAGAAAATGCAGGAATCTGGGCAGGATTTTTCCAAGTAATACATTATGTGCATGTAGGAGAACTGTGTTATCTCCAGGAAGGCCTTCACCACAGAAGTGAGATTCCTGCAGCTACAGTCTCCTTTAAGATAATTGGGATTGGAGCTAGATGTCCTCAGCTGTGGCCTTATCTCGTCCCTTAAGGCATCACAGTTTCACAGGCTAATGATACAAGCCTCAGGTGTGACCAGTGACTTATAGAGATTTACTTACTATGAGTCCACTGCCCATCTTAGACAAGGTGTCTAAACTTTGGACAACTCACAAGTAAACATAGAAAGCCAATTGGTTAATATTAAATCCTGCTCAGAGCCACTTTGTAGTGGTCTCCAACATAAACTGAGGGAATTCATCACAACCAGACCAATCCTATGAGAAATACTTAAGGAAATTCTACACCAGAAGCAAGAGGACAGCTACAATCATGGAAACACATGAATATACAAAACTCATGAAAAGAACAGATAGGACTTCTGGAAAGATAGCAGAATAGTATGCAGCGAAGAAATAGCCTCTCTACGATTTAGCGTCCAGATACTGGAATAGAGCAACATGAGGAAAACATGGAAGAAAGTGGCTGCCCAGCACCCAGCAAGGATCTGAAGCAGAAATGGAAGTCCACAGGTAGAGCAAAGCAAGAGACTTCAATGAAGAAGGAGGTGGCAAGTGACACTTCCTCCCTGAGCCCCGACTCACTGTGTGGGAGGGGCACCTCAGGCCTGCAGTCACATAGTGACTACTGGTGACCACAGAGGCCTCCACGAAGAAATGCACTAGTGGAATGGAGCAGCTCACACAATGGACTGCAGCGACTGGTGAGTTATTAAGGTTCAGATGTCCACCAGGAGAGGGTGACTGGCTGCTAGCCATCTTATAGAGGGGCCAAAGGAGCTCAGAACTCACAGAATCTAACAGCTCCTAGTGTCAGGATGAGGCACAGCTGAGTTCAAGAAGGCAGGAAGTCAAAGAACCGGGTTCAAGCGGGCAGGAGGCATGTGGAGTGTCGCACACTGAAAAAGTTGACTCTGCCCTCATAGCCAGAAACCAGTCTGAACTTCAACAGAACCAGAGGTGCAGGCTTGCTGGGATCACCCGCTACCCTGCTGTAAGTCTTTGGCTGGCCTGCTGGGATTAAACAACATGGATCTAGACTCTTGTCTGCCCACTTTGTCTACCAGTGACAACAGAGACATGCCTTGAAATTGACTTTTTTTTCTTATTTTCTTCTTTTTTCTCACTCTCTTTTCTTGTTTTTGTTTTTATTCTGTTTTCTTTTTTCTTGATTATTCTTGTTTTTATATGTGTGAACACTGTTACCAGAGTATAGTGCAATGAAATTGGAAATCAATGGCAAAAGAAACCACAAGAACTTCATAAACACATGAAAATTAAATAGCACCCTCCTGAACAACCAATGGATCACAGATGAAACTAAAGAAGAAATTCAGGTTTCTACAATTAAATGATAATTCCAGTACTGGAACTGTTGGGACACAATGAAAGCAATCCTACAAGAGAAATGTATAGCAGTAGATACCTATATCAGAAAATCAGAGCAAGCTCAAATAAACAATCTAATGTTGAACCTCAAGCTTTTAGAAAAAGAAGAGCAAGTCAGGCCCAAAGAACATAGAAGGGAGGAGATTATAAAGATCAGAGCAGAAATTAATACAATGGAGACTAACAATACAAAGAATCAATGAATGGAAGAGTTGGTTCTTTGAAAGATTAAATAAAACTGACAAGCCCTTAGCCAACTTTATCAAAAAAAAAAGGAAAGAAAACAGTCAAATCCATGCAATTAGGAATGAAGAAGTGAAATCACATTGACTCTTGCAGAAATTCAGAAGATCATCAATACCAACTTTAAGAAACTGTGTTCTGTATTAACCATTGTTACCCTCCTGTTATCTTGTTTTGAAATTTTTTTCTCTTTAAAATTAAAAAAAAATTTAAAAACTGTATTCTAATAAAATGGAAAATTCAGAAGAAATGGACAGATTCCTAGACATATATGAATTACCAGAGCTGAATCAAAAAGATATAAAAATTCTAAATAAACCAATTATCAGTCAGTGAAATTGAAGATGTAATTAAAACCCTACCAACAAAGAAAAGTCCAGGTTCTTATGGACTCACTGTTAAATTCTATAAGGAATTTACACAAGACCTAACCTAATGCCACTACTTTTCAAACTCTTTAATGAAATTGAAAGGGAAACAATACTCCCAAATTCATTCACTTAGCAAGACCCTGTCTCAAAATAAAAAATGGGCTAGGATGTAGCTTGGTGCCAAGGCCCTTGGCTCCCTTCCCCTGGAGGAGAGACCTGTAAAAGGGTCAATTCAGCAAGAAGACATAACAATTGTAAATATATATGCAACCAAGAAGAGGACCATCCAAATATATACACCAAATCATCCTTTCATGATTAAAACACTAAAAAATTATTTATTACAAGAAACAACTCAAATACTAAAGGTTATAAAGGAAGCCCACATCCAATGCCATGCTGAAAGCATAGTCTCTAATTGGGGAAGTGAGGCAAAGATGTCTTATTTAATACAGTACTAGAAGTCTAAAGAAGAGAAATTAGGCAATAGAGAGAGACAGGGGAGCCTAAACTGGAAAGAAAAAAGTTATACTATTCCACTTGCAGACAACATGATTTCACATACAGAGAAACCTAAACATGCCCTCAAAAAGCTATTAGACCTTATAAACAAAATCAGGAAAGTTGCAGGGTTAAAAAAATCAATATACAAGAACAGTAGCATTTGTATACACCAATAATGAACATGCTGAAAAAGAAATTAAGTAGTTTTAGTCATAAAATCTTCAAAAAATAAAATATTTAGAAATAAGTTTAACCAAGAAAGTGAAAGATCTCTACAATGAAAGCTACTGATGAAAGACATTACAGAGGACAAAAAATAATTTTAAAGGACAATTATTCCATGTTCATAGATCACAAAAATCATTATTGTTAAAATGTACCTGCTTCCCAAAGAGATCTATAGATTCAATGCCACTCCCCTAAACACAAATGACTTTCTGTACAGAAACAGAAAAATCAATCCTATAATTCATATGGAACCACAAAATCCCAGTATAGCCAAAAGTGATACTGGGGGGAGGGTTGCATCCACAAGACTAAATATAGGACATCTGACTTCCAAACATATTACAATGCTACAGTAATCAAAACAGCATAGTACTGGCTTTAAAACAGATCTACAGGCCAATGGAACAAAATAGAGAACTGAGAAATTAATTCAGACAATTGATCTTTGAGAAAGCAGCAACAGAGAGTGGAGAGAAGATAGATCTCAGTAATGGTGCTTGCACAATTTGATACACATGTGAAGAATAAAACTATACAAAAATCAACTCAAGATGGATCAAAGGCCTAAATGTTAAACCTGAAACTATGAAACTACTATTAGAAAACATTGGGGAAATGCTTCAATCCACTGATGGCAACAAAAGTAAAGACAGACAAATGGTTTTTCATCAAAGAGTAGTTTCTTTAAAAAAGACGGAAGTTTCTGCACCAAAAAAGAAACAACCAAAAGAATTAAGAGTCAGTTTGCGTAGTCGGAGAACATATTTGCAAATTCATTTGACAAGGGAATTGATACCCATGCAGCTGGAGAGCTGGACACATGCTGCCACAAAAAAAGCTGATAAAAATGGACTAAAAATCTAAACAGATACTTTTCAATAGAACATATGTAAACAGTCAAATATGTGATAAAATGCTCAATCTCACTAATCAGAAAAAAATCAAAACTTCAATTAGGTATCTTCTCACCCCAATTAGAATTGCTCTCAACAAAAGGAGAAAAAATAACACACATCACCTAGTGTGTGGAGAAAGGGGAACGCTTACACACTGCTGGTGAAAATGTAAATTAGCACAGCCACTATGGAAAACAATACAGAGATTCTTTCAAAAGCTACACACAGCACCACCACAAGAGCCGGCCCTTCCACCAGTGGGTCCATATCCAGAGGTGTAACCGTGACACCAAGAGACGCACGTGTTCCCAGGTTTACTGCGTTTCTAGTCACAATCGCTAAAATACGGAATCAACCCAGATGTCCTTCAGTGGATCGATGGAGACCAAAAATGTGGCATGTGTGCACAACAGAATATTATTCAGCCTAAAATAAGAAAAGAATTCTGCTATTTGCAGCAATATGAATGGAACTCGAGGCAATTATTTAAAGTTCAATAAGTCAAACCCAGAAAGATAAGTACCGCATGCTCTCGTTCATCTGTGCAAAGAATAAGCCAGCCTCAAAGAGTAGCATGGAGGAAAGGGTTAGAAAGAAATTCAACAAGGGGCAACAAAACCCAAGGAGACCTACTTTTGGTTCTTCTTTAGCGCAGCAGCTTAACTAAGACATTACATTTCAATATGACTAGAAGAGTAAGATATTCAACATAAAAAAAATTGAGTGATGTTTAAAGAGCTGGAAATGCCTGTTACTCTGATTTTATTTATTTTTATATGTGTATATATATATGATTATATATGTATTTATTGCGTTACCCTAATGTATTCCATAAAGATATATAACTATTATGTCTCAATAGAAAAAGAAAACATGCTACAATGAACAAAATGGCAAATAGATGTAAACTGCCTAAGACAGACCATCTTGGTCACGGAGGCAGAGACTTTATAGATAAAAACCACTATATTTGAACATGCATAGAACAAGCTCTTTCCAATATTCTCTCTCTACTGTTGTACAGAATGCCATCCTCCAGCCAATCACTATAAATTGATTCAGTGAAGTATATAGTTCAGGCACCAGCTCCCGCCCACTGGAGCACACACCTCAGAAGCAGCACCTCTGGTTAGGAACCCATAATTGAGGAAGAGGAAGGGCTGAGGGAGGGTTGTTAGGAGTTTGACATAACTTCGCAGGACTGCGAAACATCCTAAAAAGAATCCACTGTAACACTTGAAACTGTCCTAAGTCAGTGTAAAAGTGTTTAAAATGGAAAAAAATAAAGTAGCCTAGAACACTACTAGAACTCTACTGCTTAAAATTCCCTCCTCCCTTCAGAACCTTTAGCCCAAACACCAAAGGACACCGGGAAACATCCCCAGAGGAACGTAACTTCCTTCTTTAGCCAATCACAGCCCCAGGCTGGCAGGCCCTGTGCGGGCCTGGAGCAGTGGCTCCGCCACATCAGGGAACAGAAGCTTATCCAAGGGCAGGGCCCATCCTACGTGCAGACTCAGGATCACAGGCAGGGGCCACACACCTCAGGTCAAGCAAGCCCCAGGGAAATCCTTCACTGGGCTGCGAAGGTAGGACATGGACAGGCAGGTGTTCCCGGATTCAATTTCCCAGGACAGTGCTGCCACCTTTTGGAAGTTGAATGCTGAACAAATTTTCATCAACTTCAGCTGGGAGAGGAGACCGCATGTGGACAGAGGGGACAATAATTACCCAGGAACACAGGTTGCTCATTTGACTCTGCAAAACAGTCCCTGGAGGGAACCCTTTCCCATGGCCTCCCTAATCACGGCTGTCAGACCTCAAGCAGCCCCAGGCGAGTCTGGGACCTCCTCTGGGGCACGCCCTCAGATACAGACCCAGAATAGTGCTGGGGAGAGGGAGCCTGGCTCTGGCTTCCCTCAGAACAGGACCACCGTGCAGCAGGGCCCGCTAAGTGGGGAAACCAGGCATGTCGTAATGCAACTTGTTCACCTTAATCTTACATCACTTGGATGCGCTGTTGTGAATTCAAGAAGTAAAGACATTTAAAAGCCTGGCGAGGGACTTCCACGCTTAAGAGAATGGAGCCTCGGGGGGGGACAGAATAACCGAAGTCACGCAGCCAAGAACCACAGCCTGACCTCCTCCTCCCCACGCTGCTGTCACCACTCCACCCTTCCACCTCTGGCTGCACTAGGAACGCCACCGGCACCTCTGTGAATGCCTGCTGAAGACCATGCCCTGGGCAAGAACAGGGTGCAGGAAAGGAGGCTCAGAGCCCCAAGGCAGCTGTCAGCTCCCAGGCCCAAACCTAAGGAAGCTGCCTGTTCCCCCCACGGAGGCTTTTCCGTGTTCTCTATTTCTAAACCTTTCAAACACCGAAGTGCAAGCTCACAAAGAATCCCACAGAAGACCTTTAACATTCTGACAACATGCTTCCTTTTCCAAAGCATAAAGGTGCTGCCTGGGATCCCTCCTGCACAGACACGGGGAGGGTGTACTCTCTCGTGCAAGCCACCACACCCCACGTTCACCAACTCCCAAGAATAGTTAAGTGCTTTTATGCCCCAGACACCGGGCCAGATGAACAAGACCACACCAGTCACTGCAGTCACACTGCTCACAGAATAACCCTTGAGAATAACACCTCTTAGAGGAAGGTTTTGATGGAGTCCTGACCAGGCTCTTTAAAACCCAGGGCCCGTCATGACCCAGGAGGAATCAGTCTTTGTGGGGCCTGCTGCAGAGAACTTACACAACTCAAAGCAGCCCAGGGATCATCTAGTTCTGAGATGAAGAACAAGTTCGCCCTCAGGTCTCACCTCTGATGCAGTGAGTGCCGCCAAGCAGCAGGCAAGAGGATTCTACCAAAGCCCAGGCTCGGGGACCGCGAGGAGCTAGGCCCTGTGACTGACTGGCAACATCTGCGTGTGTGTACGAGGGCCGTGGTCCCAAGCACCTGCACCAAAGGCAGGGCCTCTGCCCTCGAGTGGAGAATGCAAAGAGGGAGGTTACAGGCTTCCCTGATCTCACAGCACATCGGGGGCAAAGCCAAAACCAGGGCTCACATCTTCGGACTCTTAGACCAGTGCTTTATACACTACAGTTTTACAAACCAACCAGAGGCCAAAAGAGCAAATGCACTGAACACTGCAATACTGGCAGAGTTCTCCAGGAACAGAGATTAGGACATTAAAAGTAGCCAAAAACTACAGTCTAGCCTGCCATAGCAAGAATTATTTACACACCAAAATACACATTGAACAACAAGGCTTCAGGAGTTGAGGTATTTTGCTATTTCTTTTCATTTATCTGCAGCAGCTGCCATGAAAAGAGAAAATAATGTGTATTCACAGACCAGCTGTGGTGTATTAAGTTCACAGATTCTGTCACTAAGCTCCCTGGCATTGCACTCCTGACTCTTCATGAAATGGGAAATTCTGCTTCTTTTCTGATACCCAGCCCACTCCAAGTTGGCCCCACCAAGCCCATGACTAGGGGTAATTTCAGTAATTGCCTCCTGAAATTTGTTGCTTTTTTCCCCACCTGTTTACCTCTCCAAGATGTTGCTTTCACCCTTTTCTAATCTGTGGTCACTTTGAACGTGAAGGGGTGGGGGGAAGCTGCACTGAGACCTACTGTTTCCACTGGCACTGTCTGGCAGGCTCCCGCACATTTCACAAAGGAGTGTGGGCGCCAGGCACCCTCCCCGGCTCTGCACAGGTGCGAAGCAGCCTTGTATGAAGAGAGAGGGGAGGCTGGCCCAGACCTTCCCTGGTCACCTCTCAGCCAATTCTGGGCAGTTTTTATCAGTGATCGGAGAGCAATTTTAAATGTTAACAACCAAAGACAGTCTGTTGGGGTTTCTGGAAGATTTCTGTCTCTCTCATAGTCACAGAGAGCAAACTGTTTACTTACCACTGCATTTTATCTGCAGTGCTGATGCCACTTGGAGCCAAGATAACTAGGGCTGTTGGGACAGCACTGGGGAGACTGCCACAGGGCCCACGTGGCTGCAGACTAACAATCCACCGATACCTATTCAGTTAACTGGGACTCACCCTGCTTCAGACGCTTTCTTAAATGAGGTCAGAAACATCCTTTGCAACTAGATACTCTTACTGGTAGGCAAAGTTACTGCCACCCTATTTCACAAAGAGACAAAAGGCACAAAAAACTCATAGCCAATGACATAGAGGACACAGCTAATAAGACCCGCAACCCAGAGCTGGGAACAGGAAGTCTCTAGAAACCTCAACTTCTGTACCCTGGGGCCTCCATTCCCATTAGACATTAATACCCCTTATCTGCAGGATTTTTTTTGAGGTTTTTAAAAAAATTTTTTATTACTTTCAAAAAAAATGATACAGAACAAGATGATAGGAAATCAACAATGATTATTATATTGCATATTGTTACCTTCAAAGTAGTTGGTAGGATTAGGAGTTATAGGCACGCAAAATTGATCAAACAATATAAGCACTAACTGTTCCCTTCAATGAACTAATAGAAACTAGTAGTACAATTACCTTAGCTATCATATAATTAGATCTATATTCCTTCTTTTCTCTTTGTTTTGCTTCCAGCTACCTATAATCAACTCAGTCCAAAACATTAAATGGAAAATTCCAGAAATAACTCAAAAATTTTAAGTTGCACACTATTCTGGCAGTGCGATGTATCATCCTCTGTAGAATGTGTTCATAAACTACGTGCTACTCGCTCCTTGGTCCCTCAGGAGCTACCTCAATTATCAGACCAGCTATCACAGTGTTTGCGTTCAAATAACCTTCACTTGACTTAATGATAGCCCCAAAGCTTAAAATGAGTGCTTCTTCTAAATGAAAAGGTGAAAGTTCTTGACTTAATAAAGAAAGCAAAAAGTATGCTAAAGGTGCTAAGACCCACGGTAAAACATGTATAATATTCTAAGGCAGGGGAAAAAATTCATACTAATGTTGCTGCCAGATCTCAAGCTGCAAAGTTACAGGCACAGCACTCTGGTCTATCACCGTTCCTCTCCCTTCAGCTCTGCGGGTCAGCAGAAGAACAAGCACAGGACAGCACACGTCCTGAGGGGCAGAGGAGGAGCCACGCTCCCATAATGTCAATTACAGCACATTGTTGCAATTGCTCCACTTTATTATCAGTTGTTTTTATTTATCTCTTACTATGATTCATTTATAAATTAAATATTATCATAGGTATATATTTTTAAAAAACATAGAATATGCTGGGTTTGTTACCATCCTGCATTTCTGGCATTCACTGAAGTCTCGTACCACATTCCCTGGAGTTAAGCGGGCATTACCAAAGTGAGAAAAGCCCCCCACCCCATAGGATTCAAATGAAGATGTCAGGATTGTAACCTGCAGGAAAAAAACAAAATCTGGCAACAACATATGGCTAACTGCACATGGCCGCACTGCACCTGCCCCGTGTTCATCTCTATTGCCCTATCTTAACCACACCCAACCCTCCAGAAAGACGGAAGGGGGAGAAACGACTGAGAAATCATCCATGCTTCACCGCTTAGGCAGAATGATTAATGAACTGCCACTCCATGACGAGACGCAGCGAGCTGAAAGCTGAGAACCAAAGGAAGAAGCCGGTGCAGCGAGGTGCATCCATGCAGCAGCTCTAGGAAAACGTGTTTCCTCTCCATGTTCTGGACTGAAAAAAATCATGTGTGGACCTGGCCTGAAGAATCCGGGCAAACTCATTTCTGAATTTGAGGCTTCTCTGATGGGAAATGAAGACAAACCAATTATTCTTTCTACTATGCAGTGCTGGAATCATTTCCCCATGGGAAGGAGGCACGTTCAGGAGGGCTGGCGGGACGATAGGGCAGTTTGGCAGACCCATCTACAGCGCTTAGCGCCGCCCCAGGGGAATGGGGTGGAGGGGGCACCTGAGGGAGGTGAGTCTCTAGCTACAAAGTGTGCTTGGCAGCCTGGGTGCTTCAAGATGCCCCATGGCACAGCTGCAGCCAGGCCAGCCCCCTGTGAGAGCACAGCCTGCCACTAGTCCAGGGACCCTGTGTATTCTTCAGGCCGGGTCCACACATGATTTTTTTCAGTCCAGAACATGGAGAGGAAACACATCTTCCTAGAGCTGCTGCATGGATGCACCAAAGGCTCTTTCCGTGTTGGGCTCAGAAGAGACTCTGAAGTTCCCTGTGTCCTCTACAGAGGTGCTACTAAGAATCTACTTGTCAGAAGCCCGAGCACCTCCCATGACCCTGCTCCTGCAGCTCTGCATTTCTCCTGCAGGGTCTCAGCATGCTCGGTCACCTTTCCTGCTGGAGCCCTGGCCTTCCCCAGCTTCCTGCGCTAGCGGCATCCAGACAAAGGGATTCCACCAGGAACTACGCGGTCCAACACTTGCCGAGAACTTGCCCATGCACCAGGCTGTGTTCTACAGAACTGGACCCAACATTCACAGGGACACGCATCCACTTTGCTAATTAAACCCTGGGCAGTGAAGGCAGAAAAGAGATGCCTTGGGAGCACCAGTTTATAGAAAAGCAACTTTTATTACGCCAGCTGGGAGGTGGCTGTTTTGTATTTGTTACATTACTCCTTAAATCTTCTGTGTTGTTCAAGTTTTTATTTTAAAACAGTCTGAAAAAAAAATGAGAAACAAAGTAAAATTAAAAGTATCACCCTAAAGTTTTACTATCTTGCAGCTGGTTTACAAACACCTCCAGCCACCAACAGCAGAAGAGCATAAAGAGGCAGCCAGCCTCACCCACTGTAGACCTCTGGGTGTCCTCGCCGGCCGCTGGCAGCCACCGAGGAGAAACAAAGCAAAGAGAGGACACTGGGCAGGAGGAGACCCGGGAAAGTCGTCCTCTGCGCACAGAGCCAGAATCTTCACACTGTCAGGCACAAACTCTTTTTTTACAAGTAATGAAGCCAGCACTGGGTACAGCACAAGCCGAATGGGATGATTTTCTAATGCTCTGCTGGTCACAGGGAAACCGATTCAGTAGAAAAGAAGGCTAGCTCAAACACTGTTCTCTGGGTATTTTCTTTTGTCTTCTTTCATTGTTGTTTTTCAAGAGAGACAAGCTAGCACTCAGAAGGCTGAGGCAGGAGGATCACAAGTTCAACACCAACCTGGACTAAAGCCCTCACATCCCTGGCCTTGAAAATCTCCTAAATAAAATAAGAGCTATTGGCGTATTGAAATGGTGCTCCTGAGAACTACTGCAACACTGTTTAAAAGGTCAAACAGCCATACAAAGAGTAGCATTTTTAAATATATATGTATATGGAGGCTGGCAGTGCCTCCTTACGCTCTTTTCCTGCTATTGGTGGCTGGAGGTATCTGAAGACCAGTTGCAAGATGGCAAAACTTCAGGTTCATATTTTTATTTTTATATTTCTAATATATATGTAAAACTTATGGAAATTGGGAATATTTAAATATAACAGGACACTGAGCGTCATTTTAAAGCACTCTAAATAATTATGAAGATTTGTTATTGCCACACCACTGCTTTCATGACATATCGGTTTCACATGACTAAGTTGGAATTCTGTATGAAAAACCAAGCTTCTAATTACCATACACAGCATAGGTGGACAAATGTAACCTGCTAACCAAAGTGCTTTATCTTGTGAGAAAGGGTGGAAGTGGGACGGGCCTAATGGTAACATCCACCTCAACCACCCAGTAGCGGGGAAAGCCCAAAATGGTGCTAATGGGGCGCAGGACTTGTCAAAGACAAGATTCCAGGGTAAAGCACGGAGTAATCCCAGCACTTGAGAGGCTGAGATGGCGAGTCACAGATTGCCAGGAGCTCAAGGCCAGCCTAGCCACATAGTGAGTTCAAAGCCGGCCTGAGCTACATAGTGAGACCCTGTCTCAACAACAAAAACACAAGCTCACGGGGCAACACCAGGACCCCATATATGGAACTCGCCTGCCCCCAAGAGATGGTTTCCCGGACATGCTGGGAAGCTCGATATTGTGAATTCCCACACAGCCCACTTACATTTTTGCTTATACTTTCTTTTTCTCCTGTTCTGCCCCAATTCACTCCGCAGAGGCCTCTCTCCCATACCCATCCACCCCTCCCTTTTCAGAGGTGTGTATTTTGGCTCTGTTTTCATAGGTATAAAGGTTTTGGCTCTGCTTTTGGCTTCTCTCATCCAGTCCTTTGTTCCAGGCAAGAAGGACCTGGAGTCCCCGTGACCGGTGAGCCACTTCTAAGTGAGCTACCCAGTAACGATGCCATGGCTGGAGAACAGCTGGAAGGCAGACCCAGAACTCAAGGCCAAGTTGCAGGCATGTATACTCCAGGGTCTACTCACATTGAGACAGCCAGGAGTTCAGTGAGTCCAACTATCTCACCTATAGCCAGGGAAACTGAGGCCAAAGGCTGCTGTGACTCACCAAGTCCATGTAAGTTATTTATGAGGAATAAATTTCCCCAGGCCTAAGAGATTGGAGGCAATGAACCAATGCAGAGCTGGGATGAGATGTGACTGGGGGTTTTTTTCCTGGCTTTTTTTTTTTTTTGAGACAGGGTCTTTGAACTCATGGCAATCCTCCTGCCTCAGCCTCTCAAGTTCTGGGATTACAGGCATGCACCACCCCACCCAGCATGCCTGGGTGCGCTATTATAATGCCAGCATGGCTATTATACTTACACTAGTGACAAGTGGTATCTGATGAAGGTCTGTAACACTCGTCACAGAATATTACTAGATGTTAAGACTAAAGCATGAATCTGAGTCATTATGAGAAGTCTTCTCTTACTCCTCCTCCTTCTTCAAAAAAGAAAGTATGTAATACATTTTAGACTAGTTTCTGTCACAAATGCTTAAAACAAACCTAGAGAGCTCCTTCAAAGGAATCAGTCCACATCCCTGGAAGGTGAATTCTAGTGGAAAATCTCTGCGCCCCCAAATGCTAGGTAAATGCCACACATCCACAGCCTTGTTTTTTCAAGGCTAGATGAAGTTTATTTTTGAGATGTGTACACTTTTCACAGATAATAAATCACTACTGGGGGTTCATTTCATTTTGGGTTTCTTTTTTTTTTTTGGTAGTGGTGCAGATCAAACCCGGACCTCAGGCATGTGGACAAGTGCTCTCCCACTGAGCGACACCCCCGGACCTAATACTCAGATTTTTGAGGGCTTAACTAACTTGTATACAGATGATAACTTATCTAAATGACCTGGAATAAAAGTGACTGACTGCAGAGAACGCAGGGTACATGGGCATCACCACTCACCACTCCCAAGTCCACATGCGTATCACCAGCACCTTATCAGTCCTGAGGATGTTATGGGAGTCCAAAGTTGGGCAGATGACGGGTAGGAATTTATTACTCCAGCAGGGAGTCAGAAGAACGCTAGCTTTCCCGATGCCTGTCTGGATTAGGAGAGTCTTCCTTTCCCTCCCTCCCCTAAAGCTCACCTTTAGCTCTTAACTCCATAACAAGGAAGGTGTGATGCACCTCAGGCCCCTCTGGCATTTCTGTGCTTTTTTTGGACTTGGGGGTTGGAACTCAGGGCCTTGGGTGCTTTCTGCACACACAATCTCCCACTGAGCTACACACCCAGCTCCTGACATTTATGTTTCAGCACGTTCCTGGGTTGCGACTCCCCAGCCCCACCCCATCTCCTCTGCAATTAACAGGATTCCTGAAGAGTCTTCCAAAGTGATGGCAACCCTGGGTCTGGCCCTGCTGGCTGCACAAGCCACAGCACTCCCTGTGCCTGCTCAGGACCTGGCAGGTTCTGCTCTTCGCCTCTGACACCTCACAGAGGCGCAGATGCGTGCCTCCACCTTTACACTCTGGGCTGGCATTTTAACTGTGTTTTCCTCTGCCAATTTCCTTTCTTTGCAATCACTTCAAGTATGATTTAGAAAAAAGAACAGGAGGTTTGGAGACGGGCGATCTAGGGTGGAATCCCAGCCCCAGCACCCAGCTGAGCTTGGTGCCTAGAGAAAGTTATTTTGCCTTTCTGAGCCTTGGCTCTCTCACAAGCAGAAGACAGCTGTGCAGAGGAAACCAGACGACGCACATAAACTGCTCCTCACACAGTAGGTGTTCCACGCATGCTCCTTCCTCCCCCCATTACAGCTGCTGGCTCCAGATTCTTTCTCTCCCACCTCCCTTCGTGGGCCCCTCCTCATATGCTTCCAAGTTGGCAAGGGCTTCTACACCTGGATCATGAAGAGTGTTTCAAAACCTGAAGTGTATTAGAAAATGTGATGAAGGGCCGGGGATATAGCTCAGCGGCACAACACCTGCCTGGCAAGCACAAGGTCCTGAGTTCAATTCCCAGCACCAAAACAAACCAACAAACAAAGCTTCAGGAAATGTGATTATAGAGCACTGCACAACTGCGGCTCTTGAAGCAGAAATAACATAAGTTCAAAAAATCTTTAAAAGGAGCTATGTAAAGGCTAAGGGGACAAAGAAGAAACCCCAGACTCCCCCACCTTTCTGGTCTCCTTCCTCGGTAGAAAGCGTCACCGGACTTTGCAGTAACACTTTAAGTCAGATAGGCAAGTACTTTTCTAATGTGTGTTGGTGCTGTAGCACAGAATAAAAATGCTTCTCTAGCAGAGAAAAGCAATAGAGGAAAATGAGGATCGTGACAGCCGGAGGTATGGGTGACTGCTTCCTACCTGGGGCCTCCACAGAGCGCTTAAAGTTATCTGAGCAGAAGGGGAACTCCTGGTGGCCTCCTAACTCCATGGAATCAGAGTCCCAGAAGGAACCAGGAGGCCACACATATACAGTCGTGGCTTTTTGATGCCGTTAACCCTAGGCGGTTACTAGAGAGGTATATCAGTTTTGAAGACCACAGTTGCCCAGTCTGTACAAAATCCACCCACCAAATTCTTGGTAAGTATGTTTTACGGTATTTTACAAATTTGTAAACATAATTTTGTTTAATGAGCACATAGTTCATATTTTATATTTTACAGAATATTGCAAAAGAGGAGATAAGCCATCCATATTTAAATTCAAGTGACTTTTTGCTTAATTCATTTGGATTGGAACCTTCTATCTTACAAGGAAAAAAAAAGGTGATAAAATTACACATGAAAATGCACATATGGTACTGTATAAAGTGAAATACCATCTCAATGGATTATTACAATAACTTCTCAGCTGGGCTCCTGGCTTCTGTCCATCCAGTTTTTTCTCACCCAAAAGCCAGACTGATCCTTCTGAAAGGTCAGTGCTCTGCTCAGAAATCCCCCAGGCCTTCCCACCTCACTCTGTAAGTGTGAACATCTCTCCGACGGTCTTTGAGATCCTGCTGGACTTGCTGCCCTGCTGCCTCCCCATCCTTCACTGGCTTACGTGGCTCCAACCACCCTGACCACCACGCACAACACCCTTCTATTCTCTGTCTCTTACATTTTCCCCTTGCCCGCTACCCCGCACCCATTCCCACCTCCTTTCGGGCTCTCTAATGCCACCTTCTCAGGATGCCTGCTCTGGCCATGCTGTGTAAAACCATAGCCCCCATTCCTACCACACACCCCATATTTTTTTCCATCCCACCAATCCTGTCAACCTACAGAACATTTTAGTTATGGATTTCGTGTCTTTCCCCACTAGAATGTAGGGCAGAGATCATGGCACTGTGTTCCCTGCAGCAGCTCAGCACACAGAATAGCACATGATGCGCAGTACCCACTCCATAAAACTACTTACTAAATGTTGAATAAACATAAGGTAAAATTGTGATGTGCTACCCCGGGATAGAAGGTATCTATGGAAAGCCAAGTGAGTCAGTGTGGGGTTCTCTTCAAGATGTCAAAGCTGAAAAGGAGCCTTTCCTCTGAAGTCCCTCCCTTGCTCTCTTCCTTGTCAGGAAGCGATGAACAAAGGATTTTCCTCCTTCTGACATTAGTATTCAAAAATGCAGGACTGAGCCTTTTCTATATTGGCATTTTATAATTGATAGGGCTGAAGGAAGCAGGAATTTTCCTGAAATAACATCCTTTCAAAGTGCTTCCACCTAGAGGCTAAGAACAGTCAAGGAGTTCTAGAATACAGAATGTGTTCAGAACAACTAGCATTCAGTAAACATTTGTTGGCTGGCAAAGGTTGCATCTGTTACCCTTTTAACAAAGGTCCGAGGGAATGACCTTTAAACATGAGATGTGTCAAAACCCAAGATGCCAAACAGAATTCCTATTACCTCTCCACGGAGTCTCTGATGAGCTGCTGCAAATCCACCTCCTGCTTCCGCAGGGTCCCGAAGGAAGACTGGCTCTCCACCAGGCCTTTGCCTCCCACATTCAGCTTGACCTTGCCCAGAGCGGTCTCGAGGCTCCCACTCACGTGGTTTTCAAACTTGCCCTCATACTTCACGAAGTCCGACTCCACGACCACTGGAACAAATGGAGCACAGGAACCTGAAGACAACAAGCCCACCTCTGGTCACCCAGTTTCCCACTCCCACGGAGTCTTGGGAGTCACGGGCCAGCAGCCAAACAGAGCAAAACAAAACAGAGCGCACAGCCCGCCTGAGTGCTGAGCAGGGCACGGCCCAGACCGCCAGAGCTCACTCCCTCGCTCTTATGGGTCGTCACTTTTCAATTCCAACACATACAGCAAAGTACAAAACATCTGTATGGTTCAGCAAATCATTTCAAAGTAAACATCTCTTTACCCACCACCTGTTGAAGAAATAGACCATTTTAAATGTGTGCTTTGCCAGGCACAGGCTGGAAAAGAACCCCACTAGACACACCCGCAAGGAATGCACCTGGTGGATTCACCAGGACCTCACCTCGGGCATCATGGACCTGGGGTCTTCCTGCCTACCAGCCTTGCGGAACAATGTCCTGGCCCTCATTACCACCTCCCATCTTACATTTTCCTATCTGATCTCTATCTGTCACTGGTTCCTTATCATGCAATTCCTAATCTCTTCCTGATAACCTCTGCTGGCATGCCTGGCCTCTCAGTTGCCATCCGGAAGCATATTAGCCCCAGACACTCTCCTTCCTTCCTTCCTGGCTGGCTAAGGAATATGCCACTGCCCTTCCAGCTTCAGCTGAGTCAACTGAGAACTGCTGTGTTCTTCATCTGGCCAGATCCAGGTGACAGCTATCAGAATGCCTTCAAGATCCCTTTGTATCTGAACCCTCAAGATGATTCTCATACAAACTGCCAGCCTTCATGTGTCTCTACGTTCTTATTTCTTACCCCTGGTACTGGGTATTCATTGAGCCCACAGCCTCACAACGCTAAGCACACACTCTACCACTGAGCTACACCCTCAGGCCACTGTTCTCATTTTTAATCCAACCAGGTACAACCATAAAAATATTCTCAACTATCACACTCAGTAAGGCTATATTAAGAAGCTGCTAGGAGCCAGGTAGTACATGCCTGTAGTCCTAGTACTTGCCATGTTGAGGCAAAACAATTGCTTGAACCTGTAAGTTTGAGACATGCCTGGGCAACACAGTGAGACCACATCTCAAAAATACTACAAGAAACTTCACAATTGCCTTTCCCTTCACCATAACCCAAGGCTCACCTGAGCTCCTAGATCCCCTTCTCAACGGACTGAAAACCACCAATCCTAACGCCTTCTTGCCATCTACACAGCTGCCTCAACAGCTGCACTTCTTTGACTCCAGTGAAAGAAACCCATCCTTCGGCCACCATTAATAGGCAATCTCATCCCCTTTGCAGCTTACATTCCCCTCACCCACTGAACTGCCACCAAAAATAGGAAAGGCTGAGAAGAAGCCTTTTCTAGTTAACATCTTGTAGGTTGCAAACACTTTGAGAAATGCTTTGGGAAGTAGGATGGAATGCATATGATGACCCTAAGATTATTTCCCTACTCTAATATCACTAAATGGGAGACCTTGAATAATATTATCTCCCTGAACTTCAGACTTTCCTATGCAATTAGAGATCACTAATGACACCTACCTAGTCGATGCTTTTGCCAGGTACAGAGCTTAGCACACAACAAGTGCTTGATCCACTGGGTTTGGACCATATAGAGACATCCTTTTCTGATAAACAGCATAGTCCTAGGTTCTACAAAGTTCTACAAAAATTCTATCTTCAGAATTCTATCTACAATTCTGGTCTCAGCCAGACTTATTACCACTGCTGGAAACTCTGTGCCCAAATTTAAGTCATACCCTGTAGGGACAATCAAGACTTTATGAACTTTCAAATGCCACCCTTCATCTTCAGGGACTGCAACTGAGTCTGCATGATTTTTTAAGACACCGCAAAGGAAGCATTTCAACATCACAAAGAGAGTAATTCCATTACTCGGATTTGTGGTCTAGCTTGTGAATTTTTCTCTCCTTTGCTTTCCCTTATATTTAGTTATTTTACCATTCAGTAGAAGTTCTGCCAGGATGTACATAAGGCTGGGAATGGGTTGATATAAAATTCATATCAATTCATTCTCCCATTATTCAGCTGTCCCAATAAGCTCACTGAAAAGACCCCTGGCTTGTTCAGAAGAAAATCTGGAATCTTACACGATGACTCCCATTTCTTTTCCCCTTTAATACAGATGGAATCACAAAATTAGGGAACTTTAGAGCCACAAGAAGACTCAGGCGTCATTTCACCCAATAAAGAAACAATGATACTTTCACAAATCACCATGTTCCAAAAAGTAGAACAGCAGTGAGTACCAAGTCTATAAAAAATTTCCAACCTCTGGTCCAGATACTCTGCTTCTAAGAATACCTGCTAAAGCAACTGTTAAAAAAAACAAAACCAACCATAGGGCAGAGGATATAGCTTAATAGTAAAGAGTTTTCCTAGCATGTGAAAGGCACTGGGTTCAATTCGCAGCACCAAAACACACACACACACACACACACACACACACACACACACACAAAATATTCTTTGCAGCCCTATTGAAGTATATAAAAACTGCTTTTAGTGTTTCTAATTCTGTTCTTTAAAAATTAAATGCAAAAGCCAAGCATCATTAGTAGCAAACGCCTATAATTCCAGCACTCAGGAGGCTAAAGCAAGGACAGCTCAGGCAACATAGTGAGACCCCTGTATCTAAAACAATAACACTTTTTTTTTTAACTAAAGTGGAAAGCTAGACATGGTGATACATGCCTGTCATCCCAGCACTTGGGAGGCTGATGCAGCAGGATCGCCATGAGTTCAAGGCCAGTCTGGGCTACAAAGTAAGTTCAAGGCCAGCCTGAACTCTGTAGCAAGACCCTGTCTCGAAAAATAAATAAACAAATAAATAAATGGCAGAGAAATAAAGACTATAACCCAAGTGTTCATGAAAGTTAATAAATGAGGGTAGATTTTGTTGATTAGTTTTCTATCTCACTGTATTTTATAGAAACATAGACAGGTACTACTTAACAAGTTCTGAGAAATGCATCACTAGGCAATTTCATCACTGCACCAAAATCATAGAGCGTACATACACAACTAAGACAGCTAAGGTGTCACTGGGCAGTATCATCTTAAGGGACCATCACTTGGCAGCCCATCTTTGCCTGAACTGCTATGCAGTGCACGACTGTACTACAGTGCACTTGTGTCCAATCCATTTGTGCGGTCTGTCTGCTGGCAGCTCTCAAGCCCCCCACTTCCTCTTCTTCTGCTGCATATCTGGACAAACTGATAAGAAAGCCTGGGTGCTCCCCATACCGGGGCCAGCAAAAGTCAAACCACACAAACCCTAACCCAATATAGACAGGAATACTCTGCCCACTAATCACAGTAACAGCTGAACTCCTTACCCACCTCGCTGCAGCCATTTTACGCCAGCTTGGGAGCCAGCCTTATGTTCTCCAGAAAGCATCACTGTGTGAGTAGTAACACTATTTACACTTTCTTCATCAGTATGTGGCATCATCTGTCTCAATAGGGAACCAAATTCTGGGCAGAGCAACCATTCCACTTATGCTAAGTATCTACAAGGGGCATTTCTCCCCTACGCTAGGGGTTGAACCCAAAGAGCTCTGACATACGTCTTTAGCCTTTTCTATTTCTTTATTTTTAGATAAGAGTCTCCATGAAAAACCCAGACTTGCATCCAACTTTCAGCCTCCCTGCCTCAGCCTCCTGAGTGTCTGGGATTACACATATGCACCATCATGCCTGGCATGACTGGCCTTTATATCAAAACTGAAAAAACGAACCTGTAACTTTTCATGTCAAGCACACAGAAGTTCTCACATTTTAAGAAAAGATGAGAGAGCATGCAGAGAAAGAAAGAATTCATCATAATCTACCACCTCGATTCGAGACAGCACATGTCTACAAGATCCATCCTCTGTTATAGAATACACACAAGGAAACGCACCTGGACTCAGAAACTGGTCCTCTGTGAGGACATCTCCAAGGGTGACAGATAAAAACTGGTACTTGGGTCTCTGCCAGCACCAATATCTCTTCTTTTTGGTCACTAGACTTAGAAGATGTAACTTATCAGAGTCGTTCAAGTTTGATACTGAAATCAGGTTACCACCAGCATCAACTTCTTTCAGAAAGTTCCTTGTTGCCTTGGCAAACATTTTGAGGCTCCAGATGACCTGAAAAAATTAAGTTATCCTAAAATCAAACATGAGGTTTTTCTTTTGTATCTTTATTTCTAAAATTACCATTTCTTGGGCATCTGAGATGAATACACACTTCTGATAAAGAAATACAAATGGCAAATAAATATATGAGAAAATGTTCCACATCCTTAGTCATCCAAGAAATGCAAATAAAAACAACATCGAGATTTCATCTCACCCCAGTAAGAATGGCCAGTATGAAAAAGTCATCCAATAACAGATGCTGGCGAGGCTGTGGAGAAATAGGGACTCTATTACACTGCTGGTGGGAATGCAGACTGGTACAACCACTGTGGAGAGCTGTTTGGAGATTTCTCAGCAAACTAGGTCTAGAGGTTCCATTCAAACCAACTATTCCCCTTCTGGGTATTTTCCCAGAAGATCTGAAAACATCATATCACTCTGATATATGTGCATCCATGTTCATAGCAGCGCAATTTGTAATAGCTAAAATGTGGAAGCAACCCAAGTGTCCATCCACAGAAGACTGGATTAAAAAATTGTGGCATTTTTATACAATGGAATATTATTCAGCTATAAAGAAAGACAGTTTTGGGGACTTTGTAGGCAAATGGTCACAACTGGAGTCCATACTCATAAGTGAAATAAATCAGCAGTACATGTGCAGCCAATGTATTGTATCACTGGTGTAAGAACCTGAGGGTGGGAATATAAACTAAGAGACATGAAGGAAATCTGTTCAGAAACAAAGAACAGATGGGACGAGGGAAAGGAGAAAAGAAAGAGGCAAAAATGTATGTATATATGTATATACATATGTGCAGGAGGGCTAACATGGTTCTACTAGTGTATTATATCAATTAATGCTAAGGAATAATTGATGATGGGTTACTCGATCAATCTTGTATGTCTGTATGTGTTATCCTGAGCACACACTTCGAAGATATCAATATGCAAAGCAGCAACTATTGTTGGTTTTTATTTATTTTTTTATTTTATTTTGTTTTATTTCCTATTTTTTGTCTTTTGTTTTCTGTTTTTTGTGTTTTTCTGTTGTTAAGATGATTGTTTGACCAATTTCGCATGTCTGTGTCTGTGTTCATGTATATACACTTCGAAGGTATCAATAGGTAAAGCAACAACCATTGTTGAGTCCATGTCACCTTGTCTGTAAATCAGCTTTGATTGTACTATTTCTTATGCTAATTTGTGTCTGTTTGTTAATATGTTTTTGTGCTTTTATTTTTTAAAATAAAAATAAAATAAAATAAAATAAAATTACCATTTCTCTCTCATCTTAACAGTTCACATGAAGGAGTATCTTCTCCCTAGGAAACTCCCTAACTTGAGTTCAGCTGATGACAAAGAAATTAAATGAGATAGTGGAAAAGAATATGTGCTTCAGTCTGGATCATTGAATCATGCTTCACAAACAAACAACAAAAACCCCCAAATCTTAATAATTTACAATGACAATTGCATTTTTTTCCTAAAGTGTGACTATCAAGGGGGAGTGTGTTAAGGGCAAGAGAGATCCGTTTGCTGTAGTCACTCAGAAATTCAGACCAAAGAGAAAGCCACCATGTTGAACAACTCAGTCATTGTATCACAGGAAAGAAAGTTCTGGAACTTCTCACACCAGCAATTACATGCTATAGTCCAGCACAGACTCATGGAGTAATCACTTACAACTTACCAGAACAAGTCACGTGGCTTTCACCAACCACAAGGGGCCGGAAATACAATGTTACCAAGCATCTGGAAGGCAGAGAGCTAAGAATATTTGTTGAACAACAAACTGGTTGTCACAGATTCAACCAACCACAGACTGGAAATGTTTACATATGTAGACTTTTTCTTGTCAGTATTCCTAGACGACACAGTGCAACCAGCATTGGCACTGCATTAGATATTGCATTAGACTTAAGGGGACTTAAGGGAGGATGTGCAAGGGTTATATGCAAACATCACATCATTTTATATAAGGGACTTGAGCATCCAAGGACTGTGGAATTTGTGAGGCAGAAAGGCGTATCCTGGAACCAATCCTTCAGCAGATACCTAGGGACAACTATAGTTCTCTGAAAGGTCACAGGTGTCTTTTCTCTACACTGTGTGACTTTTCCTGCTCCGAAACGAAAAGTCACTGGTGATTATGTTTTAACCCAGAAGTGAAGGCACAGTCACACTTCAGCTGAAGGGGAAATAGATGTACTGAAAGCTGGAAGAGTGCTATATTCAGTGGAAGAAAAAAAGACTAAGAAATGGTGTTGGAAAAACAGGCTAAGCATCTGGAAAAAATGAAATTTTATTCCTCTCTCAGACCATACACAAGAGCAACATTCTCAATGGATTAGAGGTTTCTCTGAGGACAAGTAAAACCATAGAAGTAGAAAAAAATACAGAGAAATATTTGTACAATTGTAGGGTGAGAAATGCTTTTAGAAAGACAAATGCAATCTGAGAAAATACTTCTAGTATTTATTACAAAGAGCAATTTAAAAAAAATCCTTTACAACCAAGTTTTAGAACACTAGCAGAAACATGAGTAGAGTCATAGATAATTCATAGTACACAAACTGCACATAGCTAAAATATGTATATATATGTACCTGTATTACCACTATATATATAATAAGAATTACTACACAAAAGTACAAACTGAAATAACTTTTAAAAACTCTCCATGGTGAAGTTAAAATGCCTAATGGACAAGAGCTATATTATATTTCTGTTCACACTCTGGTGCTTGGCATGGTGACCTGGTCACATAGCTTTTGTGGAACTTCAGAGCTTGGAGTTATCTCGGACCTCAACTAGTTCAATTCCCTTTCTTCAACATGAATCTCTCCTAGGATGTGAGAAAACACTCTCCTTACCTAGTTCTTCTCCAAAGTACCTTTCATAGACTATTATGAAATAGTTGCTACCTGACCATACTCTTGTATATTAACAGTAAAATGGAACATTTAAGGAAAAGACTCTAACATGGGTAAAGAAAGACTCTAACATGGGCAAAGAAGTCAACGAATATGTGCAAGCTCTCACCACCAATTCTTCTCTCACAATAATTCACTGGTACACTCATCTATTTACCAAATCATCAGTTGAATCATTTATTAACTATTCTTGGGCACATGCTATACCCAGGTACTGTGTTGAATCACTTGGAGATTTTTTTAAATATAAGTTTTTTTCCTTAATGAGCTACTAGTTTGATGGCCTGGATAAGAAATAGGTTTTATGTTAGCTATTAGCCTAGACTGCTATGGAATGGACCAGGAAAAATACGCTTAAGTCCATCTGGAGGGAAGTACAGGATCACAGTAGCCTCTGAAGTCAGTGGCTCCCAGGACACACCTATACTCAATGTGAAGAAACCAGAGCTGGCACAACTGCAGAAGTGGAGACTACAGGAGGTGGTACAGGGATAAGGAAGGCATGATGGCTGTCAGTGAGCTCCTGCTAGCCCTGGGGATGCCGCTGTATTACAAAGAACGAGAATTATTTTCAAAAAATCTTTTATAACCGAGTTTTATGCTCAAACACTACTTCCTTGTGAGCCTTGGAATGGATGGTCAAGCTTTGGGGTTGACTCTGGCATTGGAGTACCGGGTCCCACAGTCAGGGAAGGGCCAGCAACAGGGCTAAGGAGGTCCCTGGACAAGGGTCTAAAGGCCCATGTGTCCTCTGGCAGGAGTCACAGGAGGGCAGGACTAGAGAGCAAAGTGGCCAGAACAGTCCGAAGTAAGAAATGAGAGGGAGGAAAACTGATTGGAAACCACTGAGAAATGCTCTAAACTCTGTCAGTGGCCTCGGGATGGAAGAGATGATGGGAGGGGGGAGAGGGGAGAGGAGGGGGGAGGGGAGAGGGGAGAGGACAGCCCTAGGGTTCCTCCAGCAGCTCAGGCATGGCGGAGGAGGACAGACGGAGAAGCCAGCACCAGAGAGGGATCCAACAGAAGCAGACTGATGAGAACAGAAGGGCAGTAATGCTGTGATTGCCCCAGGGGTAAGGTGTAGGATTTATCTTTCCAAACACAAGCAAAGAACTTTTAACGAAAGTCTCCCCGGTGACCCATGGGAATTCACCCTGCAGGTCCAAGAGCCACAGCACAGTCTGCTTCAATCAGCCCTTATTTCTGGGATCTCCATTTTTAGGGTTTCTGCATTCTTTTCTAGGACAAGCTGAAAGAGAGTAGCTGGCTTTCCTTCAGCTCAAACAGGTTTCTGTAGAAACAGACTCAGTCTTGCAGTTACAAAGTAAAACAAAACAAACCCATCCGCTAAGGGAGGCAGAGCCTTAGTAATGATACCAGTCAGCCCCAGAGGGAGTAGAGGGTGAAAAAGAGAAACTCCTGAATTAATTTTTAATGTTTTTTTTTTTTCCACCTAACATCAAAACACAGTCACTTTGCCTTCCTGACAGGGCAGGAGGCTTTAGGGAGAATCAGTAGCACCAGCTATTGCTTAGTAGGTTATCAGGATCAGACTTACTCAATCGTGAGACTCTGAAAACATTCTCATAGTGAAGCTGAAGTGAAATGTTTCTCTCTCATCGTTCTGTATGAATACATGATACACTTGCAGAGCACAAATATCTAAGCTCTGGGAAAGAGTAGCTAGTGAAAAGCGCCAACCTGCTCATGTCCTGGCTGTCTTCCCGTTTGCCCCCCTCTCTCTCAGTGACATTACCTGCATGCTGTTTTATACACACACAAGGTAACAGGCACCTACACTGCTCTGCACCTTGGCTTCTGTTACCTAATGAAATGTTCTAAAGGATCACTCCAGGCCCCCACGTTCTTCTTCACAGATCTACACAGTGCTCCCTCCAGTGGATGGATCGTTATTTACTTAACTTGTCCCAACTGCTCAGCACTTGATTATTTCTAAATTTTTGTTATTTAAAAAAATACTACTAAGTATACCCATAGGTACGTCTTCTCCAGTCATGAGCAAGTGTATCTGGAGGGTAGATTCCTACAAGAGGGACGGTTAGGTAGATGGGCAAATGCATCTGTAACCTACAGTGGGGGCAGCCCTATGGCACACGAATCTATGGCATATGCGTGGTGATGCTATGGCATACGTGTTATTGTGTTTTTCTTTTAAGACAAAAGATGTTAATGTATGAGTTGCTTTTTCTAAACTAAAACCTCAGTATTCCGGTTTAATTGCACTGTTGGCACTTTGTGACTAAGACACAGGGTTGGGGTTAGAGTTTGGGAACTTGTCTCTAAAAGGTTCGCCATCACTGCTAAGAGTTGTACCTTTCTGCTGTCTCCCCAGTAATGAAAGCACCAGTCCTATTCTTACATCTGGTAATCTGAGTAACTCTGTTAAAGATAACAATATATAATATAACAACCACTGTTAATCTCTATCATTTTGTTCTGAAGCCCTATATCACTTTTATTTTTATTGCTTTGTTTTGTTTTTGTCTATGTTGTTGGTATTTTGCTATTGTTCTCTTTTATTATCCTCTTTAAAATAAAAAAAAGAAAGTATCAGTCTCACTAACCATGCATTATTAAACTTTAGATCTTTACCAGTGTGATAGATGAAGTGGAATCTCGGTTTAGAATTGTTATTTTAATACAAATGAAATCAATCATCTGTCATACTATTTAAAGACTTTTTCTGTTTCTTTTTTTCTTTGTCTTTTTCAGACAGGGTCTCACTATGCAGTTCAGGCTGGCCTTGAACTCCCAACAATCCTCTTGCCTCAGTCTCCCGAGTGCTGGGATTACACCGGTGTGCCACCACACCCAGTACTATATTTCCTTTCTTAAAAAGACACTGGTGTCTGGACATGTTGTCACACACCTATAATCAGAGCACTCAGGAGGCTCAGGTAGGAGGATCACCATGAGGTCAAGGCCAGCCGGGTTGAGAGCCTGTCTAACGAAAAAAAAAATGGTGTCCTTGGTTCATTTTTTATAGTTATTTTTCCTTTGTTCCTAGAAACTTTGATGTAATAAGGACATCAGCCAAAATATAGACTGGAAAGTTAATGCAATAGAGTTTACCATGTGATGCTAGCAGGCAGCACACTGCCATGGTCATTTTCAAACATCAAAAGGACTTGTCTAAGTCAAGGAGATTAAAGAACATGTGAAGGTCCAAATGAATGAAGGATCTAGAATCCACATTGCCTGATACAGACACACATAGTAATGTTTCAGCTAACCAAAAGTCCACCCGGATTCAAATTTCTACAATGCTCCAATTTGAAAGTAGACAAAAATGGCTGCAGACAAGATCAAGCTTCAATAGGTCGTCGCTAAAATTGTGCAGCGCTTCACAGGTACTACACAGATCCTAGGCCAGTGATGGTGAACCTTTTAGAGCTTTCAATGCCAGTAGCCAGCTGTAGCTACATGTGCAACAGGTTCGCTATCACTATCTTAGGCTCTCATTTGAAGCTTTAAGAATTATGGTAGCAAACAAACCAGGCATAGTAGTGCACACCTACAGTTCCAGCATTTTAGAGGCTGAGGCAGGAGGATCAAGAGCTTGAAGCCAGGCTGAGCTACAATAGCAAGTTCTAGGCCAGCCTGGACTACATAGTGAGATCCGGTCTAAAAATGTTAACAAGCAGTGTTTGTTCAGTTGCCTATATAGCTTCTCAGCTCAAAGCAGATTACAGTTCAGAGGGCCATCGTGAATAAGGCAAAGATCTCCGATAGCTTGGACCAAACTCCCAGACAAGAGACCTGGATAGAAGAGATCAAGGCAGCAAGAGGGCACTCAAAGCTAACAAAGTACACAGCCTAGTCAGGCTACTCGCCTGTGGGGACAAGGACTCTTAAGGAAGCATCCTAGCAGGAAGGTTCCAAGCTGAGGCCAGCTTGGGCAACATAAAGACTGTCTCCAAGTAAAAATGGAGGAGGGTCACATAGTGGAGTGGTAGATGCCCCGGGGTTCCCTCCCGAGTCCACCCCACCCAAAAAAGTAGCCCCTAAGGCAGTGACAGTGAACCTTTTAGAGACAAGTGTCCAAACTGCAACTGTAAACCCACTTAATTGTTGCAAAGCACCAACACTGCAACTAACCCAGAACACTGAGGTTTTAGCTCAGGAAAAACAACTCATACATTAACATCTTTCATCTTAAAAGATCAATAACACACACGCATGCCATAGGTTTGTCACCACTGCCCTAAACTGATGATGTTGTGAGAAGACATGACCACTAGTGCCTGGTAAAACTAACTCAGAGTCACAGAAACACTGAACCTCTGAATTGCAAGGGACCATATTCTTTGTCCCATCCCATGCAGAACGTCAGAGCAGCTCTCCGCCTCGGCTGCAACACTTTTGTGGAAGAGTCTCAACATCAAATACTCTAGAAGAGCTCTTTCTGTATTCCAGGCATTAGGATTATGCTTTGTTTCCATTTCTTCACTTAATGTTCACAACAAAGCTACGAAGTAGGCCTTGTCCACATGAGGAAACAAGTTTAAAGATATTGAGTAACTTGCCCAAGATCAGGAGAAAGACTGAAGCAGGCCTGATGTCAAGCACTTTCAGCTGGGTCCTGGTGCTGGGGGGAGCCAGCTCCTGAGGATGCGAACAACTTCACAGGGCATGAACGTCACGCAAGACCACTCGCTCTGTGACCATGAATCAAGACAAAAATGAGACCACCATACAATTGTGTCTACCCACTGACCAAACATGGATGTTGTCCAAACCACAAAAAGGACCAAATACCACGTCCCTTCCAGTCTGCTAATGAACAACTGCTGCTTCTTGATCAAGCACAGCTGTAGCCTCACGCTGACCTTCCTCTCCTGTTAGCGAAGACATAAGAAGGTTGGAGATACTGGAATTTCCTCCACTTCCAGACAAGCTATTCCAGAGCAAGGTCCCTCTCCCTAAATGCTCCTTCCCAAATCAGCCCCTACAAGGTCCCCCTTGCTGCGATGAGCAAGGAACTCAACTTGTCCAATTCTTGGTGGCCTTTGACTGGAGGGCCTTCCATGTCACCTAAAGAGTTAGCCAGCCAATCTTCCACCTGAGAGCCGCTGGACCCCAGAGCTGGTACCCTTGACCAACCTGCTCTGCCAATCCCTGTTCAGCCTTTTCTTTTCTAATTTGGGCTGCATAGTATTCATTCTGAAAAGCTAACATGATGTGTTTAAAAGGGTAAATTTCAGTTATGGTGGAAACAAACAATAAAAAAAATCATGCCACAAAATCCTTATTATTTCTCACTCTCTGGGGAAATGAGACATTGTTATACCTGTGTACTTGTCTCGTTGCTAATAACATCAACACCAATGGAATTATTTTTCGTTTTCTAAATAACAAAGTGAAATGCAGTGTATTAATTTAAAAGAGATGTGACACTTTATCTTCTGGTGTTTGCGGCCCAGATCTGGAGCCCATTTTTAATGAGAAGACAAAGAAAAGACGCTCCATCTTATATTCCTAGCATAAAAATCAGTGTGTGCAACAAGGAAGGAAATGACAGTCACAAGGCAGGTACGAGCTTGAAGAGGGAGGACTGAGGTGCAGCAAATGCTCTGGGGAAAGGAAGCGAGTGACAGGACAAAGCCTGGTTAGGAACAGAAAAGTGGTTTGAAGGTAGCTGAGTGGTACGGCCCTTGCTCACCACGTGGGAATCCTGGGGCTGGATCCCCAGCACTGGCGGAGACACGGACGCAATTTCTCCTGCCATTTTTCGCTTATAAGACTTCGTTGGTGGTGGATTCTGAAGACGATTAATTTTACTCTACATTTACTCAGCTGCGTCTCCAACCCCGAGACGGTTCCGAGACGTCCATCCCCCTCACCGTCTACTTCAGGCTCAAGTAGTTGCTTGGTTTGTGCAGTCTACAGCAAACGGCTAAAAGCTGCCCTCCTGGTCTTTGTCTCTCAGGTGCTAATGGGTCAAGGGTCCCGCTCTAAAGCCAAAGGAGCCGCAGCAGAGCTGTTCTAAGCCCTCCCAGCCCTAGCCGGAATACCATGCACCGTCCGCCTCCGCCCCAAGCTCCCAGCCCACTGCCGCCCCGCCGAGGCCGAACACCCCACGCCCGCGCACACTCGCCCCCATGCCGGGAAAGCCTCGCCTCCCCACGGACAGACACCGTGAGGGCGAAACGATGGAGTGGGGAAGGGGTCGGGAGAAAGAAGTGCCGGCTACATCGCCACATCCAGGGAAGGCAGCGGCCACGATCGGGAGGTCGTTGGAAGGGGCCGGGAAGGGTGAGGGGGGCGGACCAGGCGGTGGGATGGACACTGGGGCCGGGAACGCGGGGACTGGGCGCGAGGATTCCCCGAGGATTCGCAGGCCACAGGAGGAATACAGGGAGGGGTGTCCCGGGGATCGAGCGCCGCGTAGACTCGGCTGCCCCGGCTCGGGATGATGAAAGAAGCCGTAGCCGAGGACGCAGATCGCGTCCACCGCGCACTTACCGCGCGCTGCCGCTAGGTTCCGCGCAGCCGCGCGCTCCCGTCCGCGCTGACCCAATCCGAGGAGCCGCGCGCTGCGCCGGGGACGACACTGCGGGAGCGAGCAGCGCGCCCACCCGACCTTTGCTCAGTCCCCGCCCCTGGAGAGCGGGAGGGAAGGGGGCGGGGACCAGGGGCGGGGACCGGAGGCGGGGCCTGGGCGGGTGGGGCGGGGCCCCGGAGAGGGGCGGGGTCGCAGGCGCGGCGAGGTGCCTGGAGACGCCCAGGAGGCCAGCGGGAGCTCATCACATAACATCGCGTGACACCTGAGAGCTGCGTGGCTCACGGCCTGGGGCTGGGCTTGGTGACCCGAGAGCATGAGTTCGGCCTCGGTCCACCTGCGTGGTCTGCTGGCTGTGCCTAGTCGCGGAGCAAACTCCTGCCACCGGCAGCAGGGTGTGAACAGCTGGCTCACAGGTCACTTCGGAAAGTCCCCGGCCGCCCTGGCTCATGGGAACCCCCGAGTGCGCGTTCAAGGTGCGGCGGGATGGTGTGACTGTGCACTAAGCTCCTTGAGGACTAGGTGCTCAGTAAATGTTGAAGGAGTGCTCAGCAATTGCTTCCTGCTTGACTGACCTGAGCAGTATTATAGCCTCTACTCGAGAAAGTAACACTTCTGCCCTCTGAGAACACACATTTGAAGAAGAGAGAAAGGGGGATCCTAGAAGGACCGCGCTTTCTCCGTCTCCTGACTGCCGTTCCCCACCTCACTATGAAGCCTTCCTTCATTATTCACATTAAAAGCGATGATCACTCACCCGCAGGAACACTCCCTAGACCCTCTACTGCTTTGCGTTCCTTCCTTGCCCTTCTCACCATCTGCAGACTATCTGCATAATGCTAATTTCATTTATCATCCTTCTCTTCCCTGAAATGCCAGCTCCCTAAGGGTAGGCACTATGGTCTGCTTTGTTCATTACACCCAGCTCTGGGCTTGGAACTTATGGCATAGTAGATTTTCAGGAACCATTGAAGAAAAGTATGAATCTTCTTTGTTTCTTCAACTAGGTCATGGGGTCTTCTACATCTTTGCAGCACCTAGAACAAAGTAAAGGCACAATTAGTAGTTTAAGTTGTTGGATGAATGAGCATCTAATTGTGGTTCCTTTGGGTTCCCTGCCTTCCCATTGTGATTAGGTAGCGAAAGGAGAATCATTATCCCAGCCTGGTCAAGAGACTTTTCATCTATGTTATTGGCCCTCTGTCTTCATAAAAGTATACTTGCATATGCTAGTTTGAGTGTACCCACCACAGCACGTTCGTGTGTTGGAAGGTAACCCCTCAATACAGTGTGGTTGAGAGGCAGGATCTTGAACAGGTGATGAGGTCACAAGGACTTGGCCCTCATAAATGGATCCATGCTGCTACCTGGAGGATGGGTTAGTTATCACAGGAAATGGTTTTTGAAAGAAGGATGAGTCGCCTCCCTCATCTTTCTCCCTCCCTATCTCCCATCTTAACCTTCCACCGGGGGATGATGACCAAGAAGAACCTCTCCACACACAGCTGGATCTGGGACTCTCAGCATTCAGAATGGGAAGAAATCAATTGCTGTGCTTTACAGATTACCTAGTCTCAACACTTCCGTTCTAGCAGCACAAAATGGAGTAAGGTGACTCTGGTTGATCAGAGATTATTGCCTTCTGGCCTAAGGCATTAACTTAAGAGCAACAAAAACAGCACAGCCACTCAGCAAGGCTCCAGTCTTCTGTCTCAGTAGGTTACCACTCATAGTCTGGGCAACACGAGCTTTTTTGGTGCAGTGGTTTCTCAGTGGCTTCAAATTCTTTCTCTCTGCCTTGTTGGGTGCCTTGTAGTTAACTGCCTGAAGGAAATAGTATCAGTAGCTCATGTGTACTTAGCACTTTAATATACTGCCACCAAACATGGTTCTGAAGACATTACATAAACGATTGAGTCACTTAATCCTCACAACCAATTGGGAGTTCAAGTTAAATGAAGGACAAACTGGGAAGTCTACCAGCTGGGAAGACAGCCAAGATCTTAACCCAGGTCATTTGTCACCATCTGAGTTCTTAATCCCCCATAGGGTATAGATTCTGCAAAGCAGAATATAGTAGGCATAGTAGAATGTTTGAACTCACCCTGTGGTTGGGAGGAAGCAAGAGAGGAATTGTGTTGAAAGACATCCCACTGCTACCACATCCAACTGCTTCTCTGTCCAAAGCTGAGGGATTTGGAAGCTTCTCTACAGCCACGATTTTGTAACAGTTGTGCTTATTATTATTAGAGCACTTAAAGATTTCAGATGTACTGATACAAGGTAGGAATTTTACCTCAACCAGGGGAAAAAAAGGTGAATAAAAACAAAACAGCAAGCTGGGCATATTTATACACATGCCTGTAATTCCAGCACTCTGGGAGGCTGAGGCAAGAGGACTGTAGGAAACCAGGCTGGGAAACTCAGGGACTTAGCAAGACCCTGTCTCAAAGTCAAAACTAAATAGAAGGGCTACAAATCTAGGCCAGTGATGGTTCTGGATTCAGTCTCCAGGGAAGAAAGAAACATGGGGGGAGAAAGACATCAAACCCCACCTTTTCCATGATAAAAGTGAGCTTCCCTTAAAAAGTGGAGAATGGAAACAACTCCACAGAACATAAATTAGGGTGTTTATAATGAAGGCAAGTACATATTTTCTTTTCAAAAGATTCATTACATAAGCTATTTTTCAAGTTTCAGAATTTCTAAAACACATCTGTGGGGTGCTGGGCATTCCCTCTTTTGTCCCTAGTTTTTTACTAAGGAAATTGTACATAAATGGCAGCAAAAGAATTGATAAAACTCGTAAGTGGGGTGTATCTCATAAATGAATGCATGAGTAAGTCAGCTCTGTGTGCCTGCCAGAAATACTGCGTAGCTTTTGGAAACCACCCTTGGAGACCTGGCTTTCAGATAAACAGATCCTGGGAGGGGGAAATCATAGGATTTGATGAGTCAGATTGTGGTGGATCAAGCCTACCACTTACAAGCTGAGTGTGGCCTTAGGCTAACTGTGGCCCATTTAAAAATTATTGTCAAGAGATTATGTAAAGTACTCAGCACATAGTAGGACTCCATAAAAGTTAGTTTCCTCACACCCATGTTTATAGCAATATGGTTTGTAATGGCTAAATCTTTGAAGCAACTAAAATCTCACCCATCAACCAAGGAATGGATAAAAACGATGTGATTTTTTTTAATACAGTGGAGTACTACTCAATCATAAAGAGGGATAAACTTGAGCCATTTCTCGGTAAATGGATGCACCTTAAGACCATATTCTTTCAGTAAAATAAATTGTACATGTATGTGTAAATGTCCTGTCATTTCTCTGGTATGAGATACTGAATGTGTAAATAAAGACCAAAATGTATAAAAGGTGTTGCAAAATAGGAAGAAATTGTTCAAAAGGGGAACTAGGAAGGGGGAAGGAAAGGAAGGAAGGGACAAGAAAAAAAAGAGTACATACTTTTCAGTGAAATAAATCAGATACACATCGTTTCTCTGCTGAGAGAAACTGAAAGGGGAAATAAAGACTAAAAATGTATAACAGATACTGGGGAATAGGAAGAAAATATTCAAATGGGAAGGGGAAAGGGGGAGGGGAAAGGAAGAAAGAGAAAAGAAGAAAAGAAAATAGAAAGAAAAAATGGAAACAAAGCTTTTGTAAATAAGGAAGGAAAGGTGTTGAAGGGAGGAGCAGGGGTTGGGGGGAAAAGTAATCAATAAATATCATGTAGCAGCTCAAACTTCCTCTAATGAATGTGATCATTATATACATCTATGATATACCAATAAAATTAATTTGTAAAAGGTTAGTTTCCTTTCCTTTATTATTTTTCAGTTACAGTGGCCTCCAAATTAAGCCTAAAAAATTTCACCTTTGTAATTTTGTCTTTTACTGTACTACAGTTTCCCAGAGGAACACAGCTACTAACATAAAGTAAAATTTGGCATACATTAATATATCTATCTATATAGATATAGATATGTTTCAAACTGATTTAATTTCTCTCCCTAAATCCCAAAAGTGCTTTTTAAGCTAAGAGACTCTCTTGCCAATACATATTGCCAATTACTGTTTTTAAATAAAATATTTTATGCAGAATCAAATATGGTCCAGACAGAATGAAGTGTTTCAACCCACCTCTTGTTCAATTCTAAGGTACAGGTGCAGATAAGAGAAGAACTGACATTTACTTGGTAGCCAGTGATTGTCAAAATTATAAGTCTCACTGCAAATATTATCGGGCAAATAAGTCTGAAGGAATTTGCTGCCTCAGTTATCAACTGCTGCTCAACAAACCACCCCAGAACTCAGTAGCTTGAGACAATTGTTTCACAGTCCATTTGCATATGAATTTGGGGAGAACACAAACTCTCAAACTGTAGCAACCCAGTGTGGTGCCTTACAGGGATAACAGGAAATCAGGGTTTGGCTGGGCTATCAGAACCCTATCCCATGCCTCCCTCTACAGTGGCTTTCAGAAGGCAGGCTTACATGGAGGCCCAGGTTCCAAAAAGCTCCAGAGCCCCGGACTGTGACAGCCCCCAAGGACCTAGCATATAACTTTCACAGCATTTTATTGTTGAGGCAGGTCCAAATTCAAAGGAATTATACTCTGCTTCTCAATGAGGAAGACAGCAACAAATTTCTAGACCTCATTGATCTACCACAATTTTTTATAAAAAAAAAGACCATGGTAATATACCCGTATTAATAGCAGCACAATTTGTAATAGAGAAATCTTGGAAACAACCCAAATGCCCATCAACCATTGAAGGGATAAAGAAGATGTGGGTTCTTTTATGCAAAGGAATATTACTCTGTTATGAAAAGGATAAACTTCAGACATTTCTAAGTAAATGGATGCACCTTGAAACCATACTCTTCAGTGAAATAAAACAGACACATATGCTTAAATATCGCATTGTTTCTCTTGTGGGAGAAACCAAAAGGGTAAATAGGGACCAAAATGTATAGTGGATATTGGGAAACAGAAGAAAATGTTCAAATGGGAAAGGGAATAGGGAACAGAGGAGAGGGGAAGGAAGGATGGGAAAAGAAAACAGAATAGAAAAGGAAAATGGAAACAAAGCTTTGGTAAATAAGGAGGGGAAGAGAGGATGTAGGGACTGGAGGGGATTGGGGAAAAAATAAGATTCAAGATATATCCTGTACAGGTACAAATTCCCTATGATGAATGTGATCATTACACATCTAAAATGTACCAATAAAAATAATTTTTTAAAAAACACAATTCCATTAAATAAAGTTAGTAAAAACTCATATTCTTTGTTCATTGTTCATATTGAAACAAATATCATTGTCAGCATTAAGACTTGTAACCAGTTGTGACGGAATACGCTCATAATCCCAGCATTTGGGAAGCTGAAGCAGGGAGATGGTGAGTTTGAGGCCAGCCTGGGTTATGTAGTGAAAGCCTGTCTCAAAACAAAACATCAAAAGAAAAAAGAAAATTTGTGATGAAGACCAGTAGACCTGCACCAGGTGTCAGATTTATAAAAATATGCAGAGCAATGAAATCCAGCTCTGTGAGAGCTTTTCTCATCCCATAGCATCATGACTATTGTTTTCAGACAGAGGCACTATGGTGCCCCCGGAGCCCAGGACTCCCACAACTTCTGATCCTCCTGCCTCATCCTCCCGAATAGCTGGGACTATGAGCATCACCCCTGCACCCAGCTCTTCTTATTATGCTTAACTATAGCCCAGCACCCAAGTATTCTATGTCCAGCATAGAAAAAGGCAGAAGTCTGTGCATCCAACATCTTGTTAATTAAAGAACTGTGTGTTGAGGATCTACCATATGCTGTAGAAGAAACTGAAGATCACCTCCACTCACCCTAGTTATTAGTTTGAAGCCCTGTAACAACAAAATTAAGAGAAAAATGAACAAGTTTATTAATGTACGTAGTGCAGGTTACAGAGAGGAAACCTCAGTGAACTGTAACTCAAAAGAGGTGGCTTAAAATCTAGCTGATGCGCCATCTCCCACAAAGAACAGTGAATTGGTAGAAAAAAGACAGAATGAAGAAAAGCAGTTCCAGGGTTCTGAAGGTGGGAAGTTGTCAGAAGTGCAGAATGTGGGAGGAAACTAAACGTGGTGGAAAGTTTGGTTGGAGAGTCCTCAGATGCTGCTTCTGGGCTGTTAAGAGTCCAGAGCGGCTTCCAGTAAAGGAGAATGTATATCCTGTCTTCAAGAAAAGCAGTAAGGAAGGAGAGCTTCTCTGGTGTGCTGTATCTTAATTGCCTTTAGCTCCAAAATGTCCCAGAGGCATATTTTGGAGTAACATATCCTGGTTTCCTTCTGTGCCAAGCACGACATTAGCTACTGAGGAGGTGAGGGTGGGGAAGGGCGGCGTGGTCCAGCTCTATGTCCACAGAGCTGTGTCATCCACCAGACAGAGAAACAGTATGGATGAGGGTAAGAAGGATGATGCTAAGGTGTCGGGAATACCAGGAGAGGGCAGGAAACGTGGTGCAGAAGCGAAGGAAGTTAGGGTACACTGATTGAGAAAACAAACTCCCAAACCATAATGGCTCCAATGCAATAGCAGCTCTCGCTTTACTCAGTAAACAAGCTGAGGGATTTGCAGGTTGTAGAAGTGGGGGAGGGGAGGTCAGTTCACGGGAACCAACCCGGCTGGTGGAGGCACTGCCATCCGCACTTCTAGGCTACTGAGGCAGCTCCGGCACGGATGCCCCCACCAAGGGACCAGGGAAGGACCTGGGGACTCGCCCCCTGAGACATTTTTATGGAGCTGGCACTTTCATGTTCCTTCCTTGACCAGAAATCAGTTACACAGTCCATCTTAACTGCAAAAGAGGCTGGAAAATGTAGTCTCTGTGCCCAGGGAAAGAGGAATTGGGATCCCAAGTCAGCAGAAAACTCCGTTACAAAATGTTCTTACAGGACAAATAGGTGTTGGCCAATTCAGAGCTTTTAAAAATAATCCCAATCCAGGCATCTCTATATTATTTAGTTCAAATAATATATTTTTCAGGTTGCATAAACATTTTATTAGGAAATCTTTCTTAATTCTCCACCTGGTTGAAAGGCTATCTAAGAATGCAAGGGGCACCTGGAGGTAGAGTGGGTAAAAGATGGGTGCTGCATCTGTACCACTTTACTACCAACCAAACTTCTTAGCTGAGTTATAATTGGAGGGGAGAGCGGGAATTGTATACACACTTTTTGTTGGTAAGGTCCTTAAAAGGCTAATTGCAGTGGAAAAAGCAATTTGGCAAGGACAAATTATCTTGGCATCTGACTCCTTCCTGACTGATTGCTAAAAGCCCTGGCCAAATACAGTACGTTTGCTGGAAGACGGCAACAAACCAAATGAAGAAAACAACACTGGAAGCTGAGCCCATCGCCGGGGCACCTCGGACAGACACCCTGAGAAGTTCTATTTGCTTCAAACTGTTGGTAGAGGTGGCATGTCTTCCTAAGAGGATAACTTCACTTTTTCTCTCCCCAAAGAACTGCACCTGTCATCAGACCACACGGCTAGTTTCTCTGAGGAATCTACAGTACCGGCAGGAAGTGGGTGCAAAGGAACTTCCCATTCAAGCAGACTTTCTGCACATTCATCTTCCTTAGGTAACTTCCTCATGACAGAAAAAACAAACCACCACCACGGAAAACCAACTCACAGGGTCAGTGTGGGCGGATAATTAAGATAACTGTTGCATGATTTTGGAGTTAACACATTTCCCAGTCGGACTCCCATCTATGCCTCCTACGTGCTGCGATCACTTTCCAGCGTTTCCATGTCTGTGATATAGAAAAACACCCAGTTCGCAGGGTGGCTGGGATGAGCTGTCTGCCACGGTGAATAAAAGCTGCGACTACTGGTTTCCCATTTCCTGATCCCCTGCTATTTTGCAAACGCCGCTGAACATTACCGGGAACCTAAATCAGCCGGGTTACCAGGCCTAAGAACATTACAACTACTAAAGGAGTGACTTGGTGCCAAAGCTGAGAAAGAACCCAGTAAGCCAAGTGTGGTGGCGCACACCTATCTTCCCAGCGCTCTGGGTGACTGAGGCAGGGGGACGGCAAACTCGGGCCCAGTGGGGCAACCTAGCGACTCAGTGAGACCCCCTCTCAAAATGAAAAAGCACTAAGGACGTAGCTCAATGCGAAGGACTTGGGTTCAAGCTCTAACACCAGAAACAAAACAAAACAAAGACAGAACCAGTAATTCTCTCTTGGTAGGGAGTGCTGTAGGTAAACATGTCTTGGAAAGACAGCCTTTGGAATTACGACCTTGCAGAGAAGGAGCCAGACAAGCTGAGAAAATTCCATTCCATTTCTCACTTGTCCTTACTCAGTCAGAAGCCTTGTCCCCATGGAGGACACTGCACATTCTCTCCAGGGACGCTTAGCTAATGCAGTCTACAAGAAGACATAGGTGAGATGCCAGTATCACGAATGCTGATACACGATACATTCTTTTAGCTTAGTTACCACCGTGGACCGCAGATTAGACACCGATAATACCTCCTTTTTTAATGCCTACTTTGTGTCCTGCACGGTCCTTGCTGTGCGTTCTTTCGCTGAGTCATTGTACAACTCTCTGCAGCGTTATTATTCCTATGTTACACGAGGCAAAAACTAAATCCTGGAAAGACAGGCCTGGAATCTGGTGCGTTCATACTACAGTTTGAACCCAAGTCTAAGTTCACACTCCAACTTCAGTCTGGCGGGGGGCTGGGGCTGGGGAGAAAGTGGGTGGATTTGGAGAGAAAGTCAGACATTTAACAGAAACCTGAAAGTTCAGGCAAATGAATAAGTATCCACCTAAAACGAATAATTTCTTCTGTTCTTAAAAGTCTGAGTTAGTGACTCCTAAACCCACCTCTCTAGTCCAATGATTTCTATTACCCTGATATTACATATACTAAGACACCTATTTTTCTAGAAAAGTGGGAAGAATTAACTGGATTTTCAAGAGAGGAGGAAGTTGTAGGAACTTCCTTTTATTTTAATAAAACTCTTGTCATTTCTTATAAAATTGCTATAAACCACAATCATTATAGGTCTAAGAAAGCAGATAAAATTAAGTTTAAAAATTTGGGGGGGAATGTACTAGGAATAAAACTGAGGACCTCATGCTTGCCAGGCAGGCACTGTGCTGCTGAGCTAAGTCCCTGGCCCTTAAAATCCTTTTTATCCAAAAAAGATTCTTGAAGAATGAATGTAAAACATTTTCTTACGTCACAATTTAGAGGCTGACTTCCTCTTTTGTGTCTTGTCTGATAATTTTTCATTATTACAGAGTCCAGAAAAAGTGCTTTTGATAGCTCTCAGCCATGTTTAGCTAATACTCTCTCAAATGCCATCTGCTTTTGCTTTATTAATGTTTTATTAAAGGCCTATCTGGTTGTTGCTACAGATCATATAGACTCTCTGATGAGTCAATTCTCACTCATCAATAAATTATCAAGTTTCATTATTAGGAAAAGAAATTAAACTAGGGAGTGGAAACATCAGACAACCGGGATTCTCCTGTTCCAAGGCCACCCCCTAGCTGCTCTTGCAGCCAGCACAACCTCTTTTCAACTGAAAATTAAAGATTGAACCCAAGCCCTGAGGTTACTTCAATCTTTAAAACTCTGAGTCAGAAGTGCAAAGGCAGTGCTGTGGGCCAAACAGGTAGGGGGTCAAGACAGGGGATTCTACTTGGGAAGGCTGAGAAACAGCTTCCGGCTGTGCTGGCACCTGATGGGCAAAGGAGAAGAGTTAGGATGGATGGGGAAAGTGGAGGCCCAGGGGCACTGGGGGGCATAATGTAAGACACTGGGGTGGGGTGGGGGTGGCTGAACGGAGACTGGAAAGATAGGCTGAGACCAGACTAGGGAAGGCTTTGCTTGACAATGGGGAAACATCGTTTAGATCTGTACACTATCCCCCCACCATCACCATGCACATGTTGGCCTCATCCTAGGAACCATTCAGATGGGCCTGGCCAAAGGCACTGGCTTCTTCAGTAGGCTACCCATCACCCTTACAGCCGAATTTCCCAGTGGATGCTGCACGCGCCGACAAGCGGGCCCTGGAGATGTGGGCCTTCGGCTGGTTATTGTGCAAATGCTTTTATTTTCTTTGTATGCAATAAACCGACAAACCCTACAGCAATGCAATCTGCCAAATTAATTTGCTTATCGAGTGATTTTTATTAGCAATTCAGACATACATAGCAGTTATATTAAACTGCAGTATGTTAAGTTGTATTTTCTCATATTATGTTAGTTCAACAAATAAATAAAAGACAGAAAATTCAGCGTATTCACTGAATCCCTAGTATGTGCCAGGCACTGTCCTAGGCTCTAGAAAAACACCCATGAACAGACAACAACAGACTTAATCAGCTCCTCCCACTCAGCTCATATTCTAATATGGGAGATGTCAATGAGCAGTACAGGCGCAGGGTTTTAGCTCAATAGTGCAGAGCTTGCGTAGCATGTGGCCAGGCCCTGAGCTCAATCTCCAGTGAAGCAAGAGACGAGGGCCTGGCCAAGTGGCTGGAGCAGTTGGGCACCACCTGCCAGTGGGAGAGACCTATTAACCTCAGGCTCCGAGCGGCAGCCCCGAGCCTGATATGGGCTCAGGCCAAGCCCTGCACCAGGTACCAGTCTCCTGACATGAGAAAACGCCAAACCTGGCACCCTTTGCCAATCTTCTAGCTTGAGCTCGAGTGGGACCACCTGTTCAACCATCAAAGAAGACAGAAAAAGACAGCAGCAGTAGACTTCTTGTTCTTGCACTGGTCCGTTCCTCCTGCAGGACGTAATCTTCTCATTTTCCTTCAAAGCATCTTTTTCTCCTGAGCTCTTCTTTTGCATTTTTCTTTTTCTTATTTCTGCCAAAATAACAGTGGTCTTTCGCATTCACTGATTGTCCTGACCAGCTCATCGAACAGGACAATAAGAACCTGGAAAACACTGGTGGTCTATACTCCAGCAATAACACCCAGTACCATAAAAAGAAAATAAGCAAGACAAGCCTGGTACAATGACACAGGCCTGTGAATCCATCACTGAGGGAGGCTGAGGCAGGAAAACTACAGGTTCAAATCGTATCTGGGTAACTTCGTAAGACCTTGTCTCAAAAACAAAAAAAAAATAGAGCTGGACATGTAGGCCAGTGATAGAACACCCTTAGGTTCTATCCCCAATACCACAGAAACAAAAACCCAAAGGAAAAAAAAATACACTTCTGGCTTCTGGTATGGGCTGTAGGGGGCTTGGAAGTAATTGCTTTGTCCTAACAATGAGCAAAAAGCAGAACAAAGAAAAACTCAACCACTCTTTTAGGTCCGCTGGGGACGTGAAGCAGGGAACAAACCAGTCTTGGAGACGGATGGTGACAGAGGCCCCTCTGACCAGAGCAGCCGCCCCAGGAGGACCCAGTCCTAGAGCACAAGGACCTGCAGTGTAAATGGCAGTTACTGAAGCTCAGCGTGAACAAGTCTGAGAGTTAAAAACTCCACAACTGTGAGTTCTAGATCTAGCAGCTCTAACTAGATTCTTACAGTGAATACCAGAAAAATTCCCCTGCTTCCAGGATGGAGGAGGAGAAAGTAGGCATTTAAAAAATCAATTCTTAACAAGGTGAGTCTTTAAGAAAAATTTTTATGGAGATTCTATCAGATCCTTGCCCAATTCCAGTCCCCTCTCAGCATTCTGCCCTTTCGGCAGGGTGAGGTGGGCTGGGAGCCCCGGGAATCGCACAGCCTGGGCGCAGCTCTGTAAAGACTGAGTAACGGGACTCTCCCGCTCCCCACCCCTGAGGGCCATGTCAGTCCCTACAGGCTGATTTACCGTCTGTAGAACATGTCACGCCCGGCTCACCACCAAGAATTATGAGGTATTCTAAAAAGTAAAAACAAAACTTGAAAACATAAACACTCGAACCAGATCATAAACAGGGGAGGGATATAGGAATCATCAGACTAGGAATTTAAAATAACTCTGATGAATATGCCAAGGGCTCTCATGGAACAAACAGATAAAAGATTCAAACAGGCTCATCACGAGAGATGAGTATTTGTGCTACAGCAAAAAGGCTTTGGATTATGTCCACGACTCCTCAAACTCTGGGAACTTCCGAGTCATAAGCCTGGTGTGATGCTGAAGGAGGCACTAGGTAACCTCAGGGTGGGGACCTGTCACTGGATAGACTAAGCCATATGATTAAAAGTTGGAACTTTCAGCCCCATCCCCAGCTGCCAGGAAGAGAGGTGCTGGAGATAGTCCAGTCTCTAACAGGCAACGATTGAATCCACTGTGCTTACACAGTGGGACCTCTACTCCTAAACGGTGGGGTTCCGAGCGCAGTCTGCTTGGTGAATACACTGAGGTTCTGGGTGTGCTGGGAGAAGGCACAGAAGCCTTATGCTCTCTCCCTCACCTTGCCCCCTGCGTCTCATCCCTCTGGCTTCCGAGTTATATCCTTTATCATGAACTGGCAACAGAAGGCAAGCACACTCTGTGTTCCGTGTGAGCAACTTATTGAAACCAAGGAGGGAAGTGTGAGAACCACGTCAGACAGAAGTGTGCGGATTTGGAGGCCTGATGCGTCTAATCGTAGTCTGGAGTGGAGGTGATCATGTGGGACTGGGCCCTTCACCTGTGGGGTCTGCACTGACTTGGGGGTGGAGGCAAAATTGCTATCTGCTGGATGTCCAGCAGAAATCAGGCAGTCAGAGAATAAGAGACTTGTCAGTGTCAGAAAGCACGCCAGAAGCAGCTCAAGAGGAATGTAAGCAGAGAGAGAATTCTAAGAACCAAAAGAAATGTGAGAGGTCCCAAAAGAACGTAACAGGTAGGAAGACTGCCTTTGCTGGGCTCTTTCGTGGGCTGGACACAGCTGAGGAAAGAAGAAATCCTTCGAGCTTGAGGATGTGTCGCTACAAACTTCCAAAATTAAAAAGCCAAAAGAAAAAGACTTTCAAAAGGAATTTCTAAAGTCCATGAGACAACTACATAGACGTAACCTGAGCACACTAGAAATACCAGAAAGAGAAATGAGAGAAAGACCAGAAGAAATACGTGGAGCAGTCATGACTGAGAAATTCCCAAATTAACATCAGGCTCCAAACCACAGTTGCAGAAATCTCAGAGAAGATCTTCAGGATGGGAGAAAAACAAAATAAATACAAAACACACCAAAGAACAACACGAGATCATATCATATTCCAACTGCAGAAAACCAAAGATAAAGAAAATATGTTGAAAAAAAGAAATGATAAAGCATGTGGCAAACAGTAGTACATGCAGGGGGATGTCAGAAAAAGGGCTGAAGAGTTATATGAGGCATGGAAAGGTTTGGTTTTCTGGTAAGATGGCTGAGGAAAGGTGACCTTTAGTCAAATTATCATGAGCTCTCAAATTCACGGTAGCTATAGTAAAGGTGCACTTGTGCATTGGGGGTCCATAACAGGCCCCTGGGTGCAGTAGGAGTGTATCTAGTTTGCATCCTGTCCCGTAACTTACTGGCTGTGTGGCCTTGACTCTGGGCCACCTCACATCAACAGAATGCAGCCCTGGTCGGTTTCTGAGGGTCACAAGGTCAGGAAAGAGAATGTGCAGGCTGGCTGTCTCCAATAGCTTCCAAGGAAGCTTGCCACTCACTCGGGGTTCAAAGGTCCTAGGTGGCTGCAAACCGCTCCTGTGTCTGCCTGTTGTGTGCCACAGGTAAAGACAGGCTGATGGGAAGGGCGAGAACCTAGGGACTCCTAAGAAGCACCACTGAGGCCCATTGCAGTCTCCTTCCAGTTCCACTAAGAGCGCCTGAGATGTGACTCAACCTAGTAGCCTGACTATCTTTGTCCCATTAGCAAGGCCAGTCCATTGAGAAACAGCTAAAACTATTAGTGTCTTCATGTTCTGCACACAAATGAAATGACCCTTAGTTATGGTGGGTGCTGCTAGAAAGAGTCAGTCACATGGGTTCAGGGTAGCCCACTCCTGTGATGGTAATTCTTCCTCCAAAAAGGTTTCTGGCGGTATGCTACACCCTCCAAGGCAATAAATGCCACCATGGGAAGTCTTCTTGGAAAAAGCTGACATGTTAGAAACCCTCCCATGTCCTCCCATTGCTCCTTGACATAGAACCCAATTCCTGCATCATGTGGCCCCTGCCCTTCCCAGCCTTCATTCTGCGAGGAGCGTGCCCCATTGGTCTTCCTTCAGTTCCTCCAAGATGCTGAGGTCCTTCCCACAGGGCGCTGATCAGCAGGGACCTCTCAGTCCCCCGTTTTTCATGTGGCTGCCTCTTGTGTATCCTTAATCCCAGCTT
>PVLD010000841.1:217493-242347 GCA_004027595.1 Dinomys branickii
CTCTCTCTCTCTCTCTCTCTCTCTCTCTCTCTCTCTCTCTCTCTCTCTCTCTCTCTCTCTCTCTCTCTCTCTCTTTCATACTTAAGATTGAACCTAGGGCCTTTGCACTGAGCTACATCCCCAGCTCTTTGTGTTTGTATTTATTTAAAATTTGAGGCATGGTCTCACTACATTGCCCAGACTGGGCTGAAACTCACACTTCCCCTACCTCAGCCCCCAGAGTGCTGGGATTACAAGCCTGTGCCACCCCACCTCGATTCTTTCTTCATTTTCTTGATTGTAAATAATAAATGCTCCATAAAGCACACCTGTCTTTGCTTCTCCACTCCAGTATTTCACATGATGTCTACCACAAGCACTGCGCTCCACAAATATTTGGGTGCATAAATGGGTGCATGAAAAATCAGCTGTGGTGATGGATTAGCAACAAGTCTAGGTTCAATAATTGACATATTTTTGGTGCTATTGATTTTTATGGATACATATTTCACCAGATTCTCATAGTTTCCACGACTGACTTGGTTGTATATCTTTACTGAAGCTACCGGAATTGCAGGAATGGATTTCTATATAACTCAGTAATATCTGACACATCCAAGTTGCTGGAATTTAGGTGTGTTTTTCTAGCTGACTGCTCCCACTTCTGTGTATTAATGCATCCTTATCTATAAAAGAGGCTGGGGGTGAGACTTTGTCTTGAAAGATGAAGAATCTAATTGCTACAGACTTGGTTTATTTTCAACAATGAAACAGCATCCAGGATCTATGGGGATGAGGTGAGGCAGACACCACAGTCAGTCATGGCAAAACTTCTAGAGACCAAGTGCCCAAACCACCATGCAAAACCTATTTATTCACTACAAAATGCCAACACTGCCATTAAACTTGAATCCTGAGGTTTTAGTGTAGAAAAACCAATTCATACATTAAAAGAAAAGCACAGCGGAGCTGCCAATGATACAAACAGCCCCCTGCGGCACGTGTGCCATGGGTTCACCACCACTGACTTGGTGCTGGTTACAGAGGGTGGGGATTGCATTCTTAGGGGGCCCCTTACTCTGGAATCTCAGGCCACTTCCTGGTTGGGAAGCCTTCAGCCTAGGGAATGTACAAGGCAGAATTCAACAATAAAATCAACTTGCTCTGCATTTACCCCTGAAATTCTGTCTTTAGTACTCTGGAAACTCACTAATGACAATAAAAAAAAATTCTTTTTAATTTAAACTCAATTCCATGCAGGCTTATAAGCCTTTTGGGTATAAATGAACTCAGTGTTTAATCTTCCATCAGGGCTTGAATCATTTCAGTTATAATTCTGCTTTATGATTTAAACATCTCAAGTTATATAGTTGGTAGCACACTAAGAAATGTTAAATTTGATGGCTTAAGATAAAGTGCTATTATTCTTTCATACTTTAGTCCAAATCATAAATCCATATGTCCATGGACTTCATTTTAATATGGCTTATGACTAATTCATTTTAACTGCATTCATATTTGATGACAATTCACATTGTTCTTCCATTTACTAATTTGTAATTGGTTTTCTTTGTAGATTTTCTGGAGATTTTCAGCACCCAATAAATTATGCAGATCTAAATAATTTCTGAGGCTAATTAACAGTCTCAATCATGTTGGAATTTGTCAGTACAGATCCCTCCCTCCTTCACGCCTTCACAAGAGCTTTCTGTGACTTCCAAGGAGTGACAGCATGGCCCTTGGGTCTTGCCAAGCTAGGTTACATATAGTCTGACCCCTACCCACAGCTACATCTGTGAGTTTAACCAAAAAGATTGAAAATATTTGAGGAGGGGCTGGGGATATAGCTCAGTGGAATAAGCGCCTGCCTAGCAAGCGCAGGGTCCTGAGTTTGATCCCCAGTACCTCAAAAAAAAAAAAAAGAAAATATTTGAGGAAAACTGTATCTGTACTTGACACACCAGCTTTTCCTTATGATTATTCCCTAAACAATACAGTATAACAACTGTTTATACTGCATGTAGATTGTTTTGGGTCTTACAAATAGTCTAGAGATGATTTGAAGTATATAGGAGGATCTGCATCGCTTACATGCAAATACTATATCATTTTATATAAGGGATTTGTGCATCAATGGATTTTGGTATGGAGGGAGACCTGGAACCAGTCCCCTGTAAATACTGAGGGGGCAACTACCTACAGAGGAATATGCCCCTTGTAGGAACTTTCCCTAGAATCTAGAGCTCTCCTTCAGAGTCATTAAAACTCTTTTTGTCAGCTACAGAAAGTTCCTACTTCCTGAGATTAACAGAAGGCTTAAAAGCCATCACCACATATTCCCTTGTTCCTAGAATGACCACCTCTTTGCTTCTTCTTCATGGCTTCTGATCTCGTCTTGTCATTAAGTTGTGGTTCACAGACGTGCACCTCTGAAATGCACAGATCTCTTTAGAAGGTATCGGAGGGTATGAACAAATCCTCCCTGCAATCTTTAGGAAGGGACAATCCTGTCCTTCTAAGAGACTCTCATATCAGTACAAATCTGAATCACTAAGGGCCTTCCAAGTCCTGCTTACCTTCCCCATCTTCATAATTTCACCCTAGTTGTTTCCAAGAAGTGATCTTTCTCAACGCCATCTCCCATTCACACCACTCATTTGCCCCTGAACACAAACCATACCACAGTCAGTGGCTTGCCCTCTTCTCGATGATCTTAAAAATTCATCTTTCACCTAGAGCCCTCACATCAGAACCAAGACTTCCTGAAAGGTGTCATTGCTTTTTCTAGAACTTTAATCTCATGTTCTCCCTGACTTTGAGATCCAAGATCTGCAAAGTCCCCATACTTACTCATTTTCTTTCGAGTGGACCCAGATGTGAAATCCAGCCCCATCATTTCCACAAATACCACCCACACCAGGCATATGTGTATGGGAAATACTACTGAATTCCTGGAAATAGGAGAGTTTAAAATAAAGCAGAACAAGCAACTAAATATTGCACAGTAAGTGTCCCTAGGATGCTTGTCTTCTTTCACTTCATACTCTTGGGGTGTCATATTTCATCCACAAATTAATTTTCCCAAAGAAAACAGCTCCTTTTCTAAGAGGAACTCCAACAGCAAGTTTTATGGTGATTTTTCTCATCTTGTTACAAGACAGTAGGTGGGCACATTATTTTCCTAACCCTAAAATGAGAGAGACATTCTTCCATGTTTTTAATAACTCAGGAGAAAGGGGCTAAATATTGGTCATCTGCTATGTGTCCAGCCCCCTGCTAGAGAACTTTTGATAAGTTTTTTGATTAATTTCTGCACTATGAAATCAGGGTGGTTATCTCCACTTCTAATAGTTTGGAAACTAAGACTCAGAGAGATGAAATAATTTGTCTATCATTGTGCTTATGCAAAGTCAGCACCAATGCGTGAAATGGCTAGAGTTCCAGGAACTTCAGGCTCGCCAAGGGCTCTTCAGATCTTTGCTGAGTTATGGGAAGGATGAGCTCCGGGAAGCTGGCTGCCCATCTTGGATGTGGTGCACTTACTTTTGAGAAAACAGGAGTCTCCGGAATGGGAAGATAAAGTCTGGAGGATAGAGCTAGATTTTATCGATCACCAAGAGCCAGGTAAGGGGTTTAGTTGTTTTAATTTTTATTATGAAAAATGTCAAAACTCTACCCAAGAAGATAATGTACTAAGCCCCCCTGGTCCCTCACCCCGCTTCAGTAATTATGAGCACACCGCTGACCCTGTTCCATCCATATCCAGCCCCTCCTGCTAACTGCAGCAGTCCCTCGGCTCAGGGGCCAAATTCTGCCCGCGATTCTGGTCACAAACCGAACTGGATGAGAGTTCAGTCAAATTCAGTGGTTAGGTTTAGTGTTGACCTAGTGGGGAAATTTGAATCTGATCTCATTCAATTTGGGTTGGGACCAGAATGGTGGAAAGAACTAAGTTCCAAAACCGAGGTACCATTATATTTTATTTTGAAGTAAACTCTACATTTCATTTTATAACCAGGTCTTCAACACCTCAGCAGGATTTGCTTTTATGTCATTGAAAAATTCAATTAAAATTAATGCCTTAATAAATTGCCTTAATGAAAACCTCCTACAGCAGATATAAGCTCTATTAGGCAAATAAACCTGTGGACAAGGGAACCAGAAGGACATTCAACCTGCTTCACGCTCTGCCTTCTCGAATCATTAAGATTTAATTTTTGAACCAATCTGATGCAAATTGTCCCTTTATTTTTAAAAAATACTAGATATTCATTTATATGTGTTTGTGCACCCCTAGTCATAATATAAATAATGCTGGAAAGTAAAAATTTATGTTCCAAAATAATAATTTTTCCTTGGAGTGGTGTGAACTCAGGAAATTTCCAGTTTACTCTTTCAAGTTATAATTCTTAGCAGTTTTTATCCTAAAAGTAATGAAGATAATTCTATTTCTTATATTACACTAGTTTATAATTATCATACTATTATGATTATTTAAACTTCTAAATGTAATTGTGTTGGTCATCTTTCCACCACTGTGATGAAATACCTGAGGTAAGTCACTTAAAAGGAGCAAAGATTGACTTGGTCTCATAGCTTTAGAGGTTTCCATGCTTGGTTGGTCCTGTTGCTTTTGGGTCTATGGCCAAGTGACACTTCACAGTAGAAGCATGTGGCAGAGAAAACCTAGTTACTTCGTGGCATTTAGAAAGCAAAGGAGGACCACAGTCCCAATGTCCCCTTCCAGGGCACATCCTCCATGGCTCAACTTGCTTCACTAGGCCTCACCTCTTAGAGAGTCTGCCGCCTTCCAGTAGTAGCACAGGCTGGTGACAAAGGATTTCATACATACACCTTAGGGGGACATTTAAGGTCAAATGATAACAGCAATGAAGTACTTTTATGATTAAATAAATGAATGAAAATAGTCATCATAAACACAAATGGATTCTCAAGAAGCTTTTATGAAAAATAACACACTGAGTTCCCCACACAGGTTAAATGCTCTAGGATAACGAAAAATATGCCTAGGCTTTTAATCAGTTAACAAGATGGGGACGCCCTGAGATGCCCACACAGAGGAGGCCCTCTTGTGTGCCTAGGGGTGGGTCCAAACCTGTCCTGCTTTTTATCTGATCCAAAGACTGCACCAATGATCTGGCCAAGGCTTTTAGGGCTGTTTGAGAGAGCAGGAGGCAAGGTAGGAAATGTAGGTCAGGCATAGAACCGCCGAAAGTTGGGGGTTTGGGAGGTGTGTCCTTAGGGAAAACGGGTATGTTATTTTAGATGAATGCTCTACTAGAAAACTCTAGGCATATAAAGGATCATTAGCTTTGCTTGGGACCTTCCTTGCAGGTAATCCATTGGGCAGCAAGACTGAAACTGGTCTGTGAGCCTGCACGTTCTGCTCCCAAGAAGCACTGCTGACTCTAGGCCAGCTGATTGGCCTGGTGCCAGACCCTTCTGGGCTTTGACGTGAGTGATGCCTGTTGGAGTGACCAGAGGAGATTAAAGTCTGATGTGCTGTATTGTTCCCGTTTGTTTTGCCATGCTGTTTACGAAACCAAACTCCATTTTCTGACTTTTCTGCTAAGAACATGTATTGTGCAATTAAAAATTTATTGTGCCTTGAATCCATCCCAGCTTCCCATCTGTTCCCAACACAGGCTGCTTCTAAAAGGGTGGGTGTAAGGGAAGGAGCAGAAGGAGAAAGGGACTAATCAATAGGTTTTTAAAAGCTGCTTCTCATCCAGAAAGGGAAGTAGAGATGCCAGCAGAGGGTCCACGTCGGAGCTGCAGACAGTCAGGCTGCAGCCTCCCCAGGAGAACTTGGTGATATGCAGTTGGGACCCTCACATGGTAGACCAGATGAAGGGGTCTAGAAGCCTGGCTGAGGAGCTCCAGAGAGCTTCAGACTCAGCATGCAGCCTCAGGTTGAGGAACAAGAACAAAAAAGCGGTCAACAAGCATTTTTAGACCAACTATACTTGTATTAATTAGGAGACAGGATAGGATTACGTAAACAAAGAAATCCCCAAATACCATGGTTTAATCAAGACGGATTTCTTTGTTTTGCTTTGTTTTTTTGGCTTCCTAACAAGCATTCCAGTAGTTGGTCCAGAGCTAGACTAGTGGCTTGATAGTGTAGGGTGATTAACTGTCCCAGCTTGTCCAAGACTGAGGAGGTCTTTAGCTCGCAGGGCTTTCAAGGCCAGAACCAGGCAAGTCCTGAGCAAGCGAGGAACAACTGGGTCCCTCAGTGTTGGGCCTGGGTCCACTGACCTTGTTGGTTTGACAGCAGGCAGTTTTCCTCTCAGTATGAGACAGCTGCTCCAGCTCCCATCGTTATGCCCATGTCCAGCCAGCAGGAAGATGGGGCCAGAGGGGGCACATGCGCCTCTCCTTTGAAAGCATAACCCAGAAGCTGCACACGCATCTCACAAATTTTGAGTCAGAATCTAGTTACTGGCCACACCTAGCAGGCATTAGGAATTGCTGGGTAACCATGTGCCCAGCAAAGACCACAGGTTGGGCAGGGGTGGAGCTAGGAAGCTATTAGACTGGTACTTGGCAGATAACACTTTACTGTGCCTGCTGTACTACACCGTCTCCCTGCTAAGTGGTTCCTTTTGCATGAAGTGTCGCACTGTGTAGTGGATTGATAACTGGTGGTCAACTTATAACCCCCAGCTGAACTGAGTAAGGGTAGTGCTGGATGTGGGAGGCCCACCTGGGGACTGTTGCCAGCAGCGTAAGAGGCAGAAATGGAGAAGGAAAGTTAAGGCTGTTGGGAGTGGAGAAAGGCTGTTGGAGCTGGTGGAAGCTGTCGGTTGTTTTGGAGGAGCTCGTCGTGCTGCCTTTCCCGATGAACTTGGCTGTTTTTATCCTTCAAGGAGCTCAGGACCTCACTCACACTGAGAATGGCTTCAGTTCACTTTGGGGGAGCTCTGGTCCTCACTTTGAGCATCATTTCCTGGTTCCAGAGGGGAAGATGGTGCTCTGCTGATCTCCAGGAGAAGCTTGCTGTGTTGGCTTCCCTGATGAGAATTCGGCCATCTTGATCAGAGGAGCCTGGGACCTCACTGTTGGCTGAGCATGGCTGTGGTACCTTTCAGGGGAGCTCTTGTTCTTCTGAGCATCACTTCCTCGCTCCAGTGCAGATCCCTTAGCCTGCTAGCACAGCTCCTTCATCCCACTGGCAGACTTCCTAGATTCCACCAACTGATATTTGGACCTTCACAGCAGATCCATGAAACAGGCCCGCACGAGACATTGTCATGGGCTCTGGGCCTCCAGATGGATTCGTGGGAGGCATTGTCATGAGCTCTAGGTATTCAGCTGGACTCATGTAGGGCATTTTCTCAGGATCCAGGCCCTCAGCTGGATTCCTTGTCTCAGTGTGTGGACAGATTTCCTGCACTCTTTTGTATATTATTTTTTGGGTGATTATTATAAATAATCATATAAAATATGTGTCCTGTATTACATGGTTCCCCTTGCAAAAATAGCCCCACATCAACACACACTGCTAATATCAGACCTTCCACCGAAGCCTCAGCTGCTGGGCCAGGATGGTTCTATGACCCAAGTGCCCAGATTATATCGTTGTCAGCAGCTGAAGAGATGACTTGACATAATAGCCTTTTCCATTCAAATATGACGTTTTTTAAAAGTAAGAAAGAAAATGCAGATACATTAAGGTACCTAATGAGCTGCAAAACTGGAAAGCTACCCAGAGAGAAAGTAGGCAACCAAAACTAGGAGCAGCAGAAGCCATGAGACAGACAAGCGCTCAGGTGAGGGAGTTATCAGCAAGCACAGACGGGTAGAGGCGGAGGCAGCGAGGCGCGATGGAGGGGAAATGTGTTGCTGAGGAGGAGAAAGTAATCCCGCTGGGGGAGGTAGGTGGGTCCAGGATAGTCTTCTAGTTCTGTATTTGAGTGTCTAGGGGCTGAGGCATGGGCTGCTCCTATATTCCTTGCGACACCCTGATTTCAGTTCCCAGCTCACATCTTAATGCCAGCGATGTGCCACATCTGTGTTTCTGGGTGGGTGGGTGGGCGCCATTAATGTTCTTTCAGCTGAAAAACACAGAAAACCCCATGCAAAGTGCGCTATGGGCAAGGCTGTCTGTCACCTGGCAGAGAAAGCCATGCAAAGGTTGAGCAGTTCCAGGGCCAGTGACTCAGAGGCTCAGCGACACTGTTAGTGGCCTGGTGTCCCTCTGCCTTTTCTTGCCACTCATGTCACCCTGGTGTCATCCTCAGGCTTGTCCCTTCCTGGTCTCTGGATGGCAACAGACACAACCCACACAACAATACTAGGAAAAGAGATATCGTTCCTCTTCTTTCTTTTTATATTTTTGAGATAGGATCTTTCTATGTAAAAGAGGCTGGCCTTGAGCTCTCAGTGACCCTCTTGCCCCATCCTCCCAAGTGCTGGGATTACAAATGTGTGCCACCATATCCAGCAGTCTTTGCTCTTTAGACTCTTTTGAGAAGATGGAAAATCTTTCCAAAGCTGCCAGCAAACCTCTGCTCCATCTTAAGGGCCAGAATTGCATCCTGTGTCCACTCTGAGTCACTGTAGGAGAAGGAACAGACACATAGGGCAAGCCCAGTAAGGATGTTAGGGCTGGTGGGGCTTGGACCCCAGCAAGCAGAAGGCTTCCCATGACCAGACAGAATCAAAGCAAGGAACTAGGAGGACATAGGGGTGGCTTTCAGGGACAGTCTGCAGTGTCCACTACAGGAAGCCTGAGGGGCCAGCTGCCTCATTCACACCTTGTGAAATCACATTCAGGGCCTTGGTGTCACATGCTAGAAAATTAACTTTTCTACCTAACTGTAAGTACTGGGGTATGGACACACCCTAACTTAAGGTCAATTCATGAATCACCATCTCATTTTATTGGCTTGTACTGCAGGACCCACAGTATCTTTCCAAAGGCTAGAAAACACATTACTAGGGCTAGGGAAATAGATCAGCAGCACAAGCACCTGCCTGGCAAGTGCAAGGTCCTGAATTTGATTCCTAGTACAAAAATAAAAGAAAGAAAGAAAACATGCTGTTATCTGGTACACAACAGCTAAAAAGTCAGATTAAAGTCTAGGAAGTTTCTTGGTTGAACATAACCAAGAAGCTGCATCTGAGCAAGGGGCTTCAGTGTTTCGTGCCTTTTCTCTGTCACGTGCATTTTCATGCCCCTTTTCTACTGCATGGTCTCTGCTCCTTGCCCGGAAGACCCTTGCTGACCCGCTCTGCCTGAGGAATGCGCCCTAGAACCCACTCCGAGATCCCCCATGGCCCTTTCCCACCGAACTAACTCCTTTCTTTGTAGAGGGAAGGACTTACATTTTAAACTATCCGCTGTAGGCCATGCCCTGCCTCACTGTGGGGTGATTTTCCCAGAGCTCCACGAGGGCAGAATAGGCTCCTCGTCACTGCTGTCTTGAGGATAGACGGCACAGTGGCTTTCCAGGAAAACCCTTTACTGAGCCCTGGAGGAGTGGGTGTCAGATTTTGGTGTAAGGAAGAATCACCAAATCACCACAAGCATTTGATTTTAAAAGTCAGTCCCGAGGCCTCGTCTCAGAGAATCTGACCCCACAGGCTGTGGATGGGAGCAGCAGTCTGCATTTTAACACCTCACAAGTCCTCCACTGGGAAACACGGACCTGCCCCGTGATACTTCTGCAGCTGTTGCATAGCTCATTCTGGTAATGGGAAGCTGCTGTGTACCAGGAGGAAGTGACTGTGATAACACCATCCTCCATAGGCCTTTTCCAAAGAGATCAATGACATTTTCATCACTTTCTGCTCAAGTAAGGCACAGAAGAGCCAGACCCCAGAAATCTCCTAGAAGGAGTAGAGATTTGAGTTAGTCCCGAGGGAAGGAGAATGTGTTCTGCGGCCATTTCTCACATAGAGACAGGTGGACAAATGTAGGAGGGCCTGATGCTACAGTGAGTTAGTTAATAAGAGAAGAGTGAGGCTGGATGTGGTAGCACACACCTGTAATTCCAGCACTTGGGAGGCTGAGGCAGGAGGATTGCTGCAAGTTCAAGGCCAGCCTGGGTTACAAAGTGAGTTCAAGTCCAACCTGAACTACACAGTAAGACCTTGTCTCAAAAAGATTGGGAGAGAGAGAGAGAGAGAGAGAGAGAGAGAGAGAGAGAGAGAGAGAGAGAGAGAGAGAGAGAGAAAAGCAAGGGAAGCAACAGTAGGCAGCTTGGGTTAGTTATAGAAGTAAACTGGTATTCATTAGGCAGCACTGTATAAAAAAGTAAGAATTACTCACTGGGCCCTCATTCTCCATGAGGCTCTATGATGAGCAAATTACATATATTGGGTGCAGCTTTCTGATACTTAATTAGATATTAAACCAAGATTTAAACTAATTCACCTACAATATCAATGACATTGCTATTTATTAACATAGAAATACGCTTGGCTGGGCACAGTGGTGTGTGCCCTTAGTGCCAGTGACTCAGGATGCTGAGAGAGGAGAGTGGGAGATAGAGAGTTTCAGGTCAACCTGAGTAACTTAGCAAGATGCTGTCTCAAAAAGGAAAAGTACTTTCAATGAAATATAGCTACAGCCTTCAAAGCAAAAATAATTAGAATAGCATTGTTTTGCATTCTTATGTGGGGCTTAGGAAGAGGAGCTCACAGGCAGGGTGGGCAGGGCTTAGTCCCTGTAGGATGAGTCTAAAATTACACCCAGGTTTCCAATGTGGACTTCTGGGGGTGACATTTATTGAGACAGAGAGCAGAAAGGGGGGCTTGGGGAAGAGGGTGATTCTGTCTTGGATGTGGTGGTTTGAGATGCCCCAGAAACCCCAAGGGCATTTCCACAGACAGTGAAACACAGACGCCAAGGGCAGGAGCGGTCAGGTATGTGGGCTGCATCAGATGCTTGTATGTATCCTCTGGGGAGGAAGGAGGAGGAGTTTTGGAAAACTGGCCACGGTGTTGGCCTTCCGAAGACTCCCATTGCTAACAGTCTGCGCCCTCGGGTCCTGAGAACTTACCTTTCCTTACTTTGCATAAATTGTAGATGCACCTGTTGGGTGCCCTGTCTTTCTTGGATGATAATTTAAGAGACAAGATTCCATACCCTCATCCTGGGCTCCCATTGGCTGTGCTTTGGGATCCAGTAGGTGTCACCAAACTGTAATACAATTCAGCTCCTGGCTGCCACCTGCTTTTTGTAAATAAGCTTTTGTGGACCATAGCGTGTCCATTCATGTCCAAGTGCCCTCTTGGCTTTCCTGGTATAATAGAAACCAGAGGCTGCAAAATCGGAGCTTACACTCTGTGCTCTCCCAGAAGAGCCCGCAGGTCCCTGGTATAGAGCCCTGTACCTTGAGAAGCAGGGTACCTACTTAGTTAATAAAGTGCTTCTTAGCACAGTTCCTGACACAGAGAATACTGAAGAAATGATGAGTAAATAAGGATCACATCTTTTCCTTAAATGCAAAGGCTTTTCGAGGCACACCGAGCACATATTGTCCACACCTTTCAAACATTTCAAGCATCCCAGCCTTAGCACTGCGAATCTTTCTAGTAGTCTCTGGCAATTCTTCATCCCCGCTGCTGTCTGTCCTTCATGGAACATATGCACTGCAATTCTTCCAATTGGCCAAATAATTTCCCCTGTTAGAATTTAGTATTTAAAAGAATACTTTAAAGCTGATTCTGAAATATGTCAGTAAGCTTATAACATCTTAAACAGCATTGTGATTGGCATGTTTGGTGCTCATTGAGGTGTGTTGGTTGACCAAAGAACACTTCTACTTATTCTTGAAGTCACAGACTGACGATACAAAGAGAAAGAGAGGGAGAAAGTGAGAGAGAGGAGAGGCTTTAATAACAATAATAATAATAATAATAATTATTATTATTATCTGTTCATTTGCTGTTGGGGTGTGGTGCATTAGCAACAAACGGTTGACTGGCAACACCCAGCTGCACTGAATCAGCGTGTACCGGGCGTGGAAGGTCCACCCGAGGATCACTGCCAACAACATGAAAAGGCGAACTGGAGGGGAAGGTGGGTGCTGTTGATTCTCCAGGAGAAGCTTGTCACACTGGTTTTCCTGACATGAGCTCAACTAATCTCATCACTGGAAGAGCTCAGGTCTTTGCTATAGCTGAAGGTGGCTGTAGTTCTTTCTGGGAGACCTTGGGTCCTTGCTTTGAGTGTCGCTTCCTGTCTCTAGTGCAGAGCCCTCAGCCTGCTAGCACGGATCCTTCACTCCACTGGCTCAGACTTTTTGGCTTCTACCACTGACCTTTGGGCCTTCCCAGTGCAAATCCTTGAAAGAGACCCGCATGAGACAATGTCGTGGGCTCAAGGCCCCTGGTTTGACTCATGGAAGACACTGCCCTGGGCTCTAGGTCTTCAGCTGGACTCATGCAGGACACTGCTGTGGGATCCAGGCCCTCAGCTGGATTCTTTGGGTCTCTAGTGTGTGAACAGATCTCCCGCGCTCTTTTGGGTGAATATTATAAATTAATCCTATAAACTATGTGTCCTGTATGAAATCCTTTTCCTTGTACGCCCTGACTACAACATGGGGGAAGTGAGATTTGTAGAGGAGAAGCAGCTTGCCCACATGCTCATCACGGCTCACCACTAGAACTGGGTGCACTACATCCCATCCTAGAGTTCTTTTTCTGTGGATTGAGGGCTGGGGATATAGCTCAGTGGAATAAGCTCTTGCCTAGCAAGCGCAGGGTCCTGAGTTTGATCCCCAGTACCGCAAAAAAAAAAAAAAAGTAGTGCTTCTGTGGATTGAGCTGCCTGTGTCTGCTTTGAAGATCCAACATAAATCTTTGGAATTAAGGAGAAAGAATGAGCACTTATACTTGGAAGGGAAGACGGTGTTGAGATTACGCTGGTCTCAACTCCTTCTGTAGCATAAGGAACTAGATTTGGAAACCAGATGGACACACTCTCAGTCCCCACAGCTATTCATACGGTGTGAGAGTTTGGTAAAACCGCTGAACTCCTGCTCAACAAACTTCTGATGAATGCAGACTGCCTAGATGGGGCTGTCCTGAGTGTTAGGAGTGTCACTGCAAACTTGCATCTCATACTATTCCTCAGAAGTGAAAAAATTCAATGCTGTCTTCTTACCAATAATTAATCTGTCACTTACTGGTCATCAAGAAAAAAATAACTAAAGGTTTAATTTTCTTGGAAATAGTCTCAATGGTACAAAGTTACAGGAGGGCATGATTTAAAAAAAAATTCTGGAGATGAAAGGTAATGATGGACATATAACACTGTGAATGCATTTGATGCCACAGAATCGTACACTTAAAATTGGTTATATGCCTTGGGGCTGAGGAAACACCAGATATTGTAAGATATCAAAAATTTTATTGTGCCCTAGGTTGGGAAGCAGTGTTGTGGCTTAGTTAGCACAGAGAGGAACTCTGTAATCTGTGACGCCTTCCCCCTTTCCTCGGCTGTCAAGTCCCTGCTCATTCCAGTCACCAGCTCATCTAAGCCCACGTTATCTCCCCCCTTCATCACTTGGGCGATGAAGGAGCCATCAGACCACACTCAATTACCCACACGCCCACCGGCCTCCCACCAACCTGGAGGCTTCTGAAGGTGAACAGCTATCTAGGTGTAGGACTGAGCATTCCTGGCTTAATACACATCTCCAAAGACCCCGTCACAGTAGCTGCTGGGCACTGCCTGTCCGCAAACTCTTTTCCAACCACCCAAGAGGTGGATGTAGATGATAGGCCCCTACCTTTAAATTGCAAAGACAGTGGAAAAGCAATATATAAAATGTAATGAAAAGAAACATGATTGTTACTAATGTGCCACTTATAAAATCCTACAAAACCATGAAATGAAAAGGCAGTGTTGCAGCTCTAAGGTGATCAAATGCTGATCCACAAAGTATGTGGGGCTATCTGGTCAGAACTACCCGGGGGAAATTTGTAAGGGCTCCGTGTGTGTGTGTGTGTGTGTGTGTGTGTGTGTGTGTGTAAGTGTGTGTGTGTGTGCGCATGCACATGCACGTGTGCACATGTGTTGGTGCGCCAATGCATGTATATAAGTTATCCCCAGAACATGGACCAAATTTAACAATCATTATTCACATTGACTTTTTTCCCCAGTCCGATGTCTGTTTAAATTATGGTGATTAAGAAGAGAGTCTGCTCTTAGCTCACAACCACAACAAAACTGCAATAACAACATGGAAAGTCAGATTTTAAAAACGTGCAGTTGGTTAGTCTAAGTCACCCTTGATAAAATGAGAGCCAAAGTCACCTAACAAATTCTATCAAGGCTCTTAGGTCTATTTACTTGGAATCTTTCCCAAAAGCTGAGACAACTACAGGGTCCAGGTGCTTTCTACTCAGCCCTGCCCTTCCAGCCCCGGGACTAAGCCATGAGGAGCGTACCTGGGGCTCCCATGCTCGCTTGGGCTCAGCCACTAGGAGGCTGAGAGGAAGGTGGAAGATGGACGAGACTGAGGCAGCAGGAGCTCCTCCTGTGGTCTGGGTTTTCTGGCAAAGGCAGCATGTCCCTCTGAAACTACAGCCCCTGATGTCTGTTTCTTCCTCTGCAGCTCCAGCTGCTGCTGCTGGGGTAGAAATTGCTTCCTACTGTTGCTAATCTCTGTGCCTTATACCTGGTCGTGGCCCTGCAGGTAGTCCCTTCAGTTAAGTCTCTTGAGGCACCTGAGTTGGATTCTGTTTCCTGCAGTGATCCCTGCTACTAAGTCTATAAGAAATCCTCTACTAGCGTCAGCTTGAGAGATAGTAATGTCCTGATTGGCTAATTACTGATTATATTAACTAGGTTAATGCTGGTTATTTCATTGGTATGCTTAGAACATGACTAAATTTACAAACTAACGGCTTGGAATTTATACCTTCAAGTTTTATTGCTTTCTCAAAGTTGGTAAGATAGTACCTTTTAATGCCAACATATTAAAATGTTCTGAGGCTGCTTCGCAGATTTCCCTTAGTGGCCATAACACATTATTTTGAGTAATGCTGGCAATGATCTTTCAATGGCACATTTGATTCAGTTGAATAGGCACTATCATACTACATGTAAGAAAACTGGTAATAATTTCATCGTGTATATGTTAGTCAGCTCTGTCACTTTGAGAAATTACCTGAGATAAACAATTCACAGAGCAAAGGTTCATTTAGGCTCATAGTTTTAGAGATTTCAGTCCATGGTCTGCTCTCTCCATTGCTTTTTGGGTGTATTACAGGGTGGAAAATGATGGTGCGGAACACATGGTGAAGCAGATCTGGGAAGCAGAGGAGGAGGAAAGGATCAGGGGCCTGATAGCCCTTCCTAGAACACACCCCAGTGATGTCCCTTTCTTCTGTTAGGCCCCACCCCTTAAAGGATGCACCACCTTCCAGCAGCAGCGGAAGGTGGTTAGTCTGTAACACACAGCCTTTGGAAGACATTCCAGATATGAACTGCAGCGCTCTGTCCTGGCCCCCAAAAGCTCCTGTCTATCCTGAACACAAAATGCATTCAGTCTATCTCCAATGGTCCCCCAAACCTCGGCTGTTTCTACATTTCTCAAAAATTCAAGTCCAAAGTCTCCTTTGAGACTTGAAGCAAACTCTTAGCTGTGAATCCCTGTAAAAAAAATTTTTTTTACAAAAAGATACTTCCAAAATACAATCACACAGGGTGAACATTCTCATCCCTAAAGGGAGGAAAAGGAAAATAGCAAGGAAAAACCAGAGGAGCAGGAGAGACATTAAATACTATTCCTCCCTGTCCAGCATCCAGGGAATATGGTGACTTGATGTGAGCTCCGCAGGGATTGGGCAGCTCTGCCTGCATGGCCTTCCTCACTCCAGCCTAAGTCACTTCTCTCTTGAGCCGGCTCTGCTCACTGCTTGAAGCTTTCCTTGACACGCGTTCTGTGTTCCTAGTATCTCTAACTTCCTAGGGTCTCGACTGCAGTTTTGGCTTCACTGTGAAAACTTTACATATCCTGTTCTCAGGGACTGCTTGCAGGGACGCTGGGCCACACACTTCCTGGACTTCCAGGTTTTCTTTAAAATGTTAATGAAGACTCTATTACCCCACAAAGCTTGCATTCTACATACCTGCAAAACCAACTTCATAGGTGGGAATGGTGGCACCCACCTAAAATCTCAGTACTCTGGGAGGCTGAGAACTTGTCTCAAAAATATAGAAAAAAAGATTATTGGGGGTGAAGTTTAATGTGAAAGCTACCACAGCACCATGACTGGGAAAAACAGCATCAGGAAGATAATGCCAAGTCTGCCATTAGCTTGAGCTGTAGCTAGGCCCACCTGTAGTGGCCCATGGCTGTAGTGGCCTCTTCACATCTGGATGACTGAACACAAGGAACCATGTCACAAGGAGCCTGTTCCCTAGAGAGTCCTGTGCTGAGCCCTGGGTGACCCAAAACTCTCAAAGAAAACCCTTTGAGCTTGAGATGGGTGAAGTCTTGCTGATTCCTGAGATGCCCTCAAGGCATCTTTCCCATTGTCCTGACACAGAATACTTGGCTTCTTTTTAGTAGTAGTGATCTCTTTAGCAACTTTACCCTCCTTGATCACAACTTTAAGTGTTCTCCTCTTCTGGCCAAACGTTTTTCAAACCTTTCCATTCTGCTTTTGCTCTTGATTCTTACTGTAAATCTGGTTAAAAGCAGTTAGTAATACCCACCCTGCTACACGAATGCTGCTCTGCCTTGAAATCTTCTCCACCAGATTAGTCTATCACTTTTCCATTCAATTTCTTTGACCCTAATGCAATTCCTAATAGAGTCTTCATTCCTCTCTGAAACCTCATCAGTACAGTCCTTACTGTCTACACTCCTATCAGCATTCCAGTTTTTTTAATCTTTCCCAGAATTAACCATTTATCTTTATTTACAGCACTCTGGGATTTTTCTCTAGCCTGCTTGTCCAAGCTTTTCCAAACACCTCCCACAAATTATTTCCGAAGGATTCTGAACCACACTGTCAAATATAATTCATAATCATAGCAACAACCCTACTTTTCAGTACCAATTTTCTGAGTTACCTTTTTACTGCTGTGACAACATACATGAGATACAAAATGAAAATATGTATTTAGGCTCACAGTTTTGGAGGTTTCAGTCCATGGTCAGTTTCCTTTCGGGCCTGTGGCAATGCAGAATATCAGGATACAGACTGCACTGTGAAGCACAGGTGTCCACACCTCAAGGTGGCAGGAAAGCAAAGAGAAAGGTAAAGATGCCAGCATCCCAGTATCCTCCTCGAGAACACACACCCAAGACCTGACTTCCTTCCGTTAAGTCTGAGCCCCTTAAAGGTTCTACCACCTTCCAGTAGTCCATAGGCTGTGCTCACTTCGGCAGCACACATACTAAAATCACCCATAGGCTGTAACACATGGCCTTCGGGTGATATTTAAGATCTAACTATAGAAGGCTAAATGCACATTTCACTAATTGTCTACAAAATGTTTTTTACAACTTGTTTTCTTTTAAGCTGGGGTTTAATTAAGGTTCATGGATTGCTTTTAGAGGCATCTTTAAATACCCTTAGAGATGCAGAGATGCAACTTCATGTGTGTAACTGTGCAATCTAGTACATTATGTAACATAAATATCCCAGCAGAAACAAAGGGAACATTAGTGGGTGCTAAGAGTACTTTGCAAAGGACACAGCTTAGGTATGGGAGGGGACGAGCTAGTCATTGGTAAGGGCCATTAAAATTGGTACAAGTAATCAGCATTTTCCTATTTCATGTTAGAACATAACTGAGAAAGTAATATTTCAACAGCATGATAAGGAAAAAAGGGGTTCTTTGCGACTGGCCCTATTCTGAGAGCCAGGTCACTTCTGTTTTTAGTGTGACTGGGAAATGCTGGAACCAATATTATGGCAACTCTACAGTTTCCCAGTTTGTGCCGGAGGGTATTCTTATCTCCAGCACTTACCCTGTTAGGTAACCTGATGTTTCCTCCTGGAAAGAACTAAGGGTAGAGCTTTGCTCTGTCCTCTTCCATCAACCTTAAATACCCACAACCCAGAAAAACAAAGACAAAGTAGTCTTTTTCCGTGTTATTTATTCATAGTCAATTAGCAATAGCTACACAAGGGCGTTAAACAAATTAACAGGAGTGTTTGGGAAGCCAGAGGACCATGGGGGGGATGATGAAATTTAGACAGAAAATAATTTTACAAAGTGTTAAATGAAAGACTTACAAATATTCTTTTTTTTTTTTTTTTTTAAGAAAGTATCCTCTGAGGGTAATGGAAGATAAAAATCATCATGAATAAAATAAATGAACCACTTCTGACTGTTACATTAGCCAAAACCAACATCTGCAAAAATGTTTTGCATTTCAGACTGTCATGATTTTCAGATACTGAAGGGATGTCGATTTCCAACATAGAAAGACTAACAGTGAGTAACAGATTCACACAATGCAGAAGAAAATAAAGAACATGAAAATAGCTTGTCATCTGCTAGCAAAAATAGATGTTAATATCAAAATTAAAGACATTCGAATAAATTATGCCAAAATACTTTAGCTATTATTCCTAAGATAATAAGAACAACTTCTTATTGCTCCTAGTCATAACTGAAAGGTCTGAGGAAATTCTACAATAGCTGGAAGCCATAATATAATATGTAATACATGTAGCAGACCTACACTAAAACACAACAGCCGAATATAAACACTTTATTGTTTGTCTTTCCAGGTTGACATCTTTAGTAGCAGAACAAGATTACTCATCAAATATCTGGATAATATAAATGAAGGACAGTGCCCAAAGCCTAAGAATTTGACTTATTAGAAATAATTAGAATTAGGATATGCAAAAAAGCAGCAGTCCAAATGAAGTAAACATTTTTTTAAAAAATCAGTTTGTATGTTTTCCTCCTTTGGAGAGTCCCTCAGGAAGCAACTAAGGTGTGTGTGTGTGGTGGTGTGCGTGTGTGGGGGGGTGCTGGGACACTGTGGGTACTCAGTAGATAACTATGCTATTGTCCTAAAGTGAGCCCCATCTGTTCAGTTAGTATCAAAACCCACTTCACTTCCAGGAGGTGAACTGGTAGAAGTTGCACTGAGGCTTTTATTATTATCTGTGACTCAGGGAAACACCTATCTTAGGGTGTTCGAGGGTCTGGGGAGGGAACCCACTTGCTCCTATGCTAGCCTGGAGATGAGAGACATTCATTTCTGTAGTTCAGGACAGTCAACAGAAGAATATTCAACGTACACTACGGATTCCTGTACAAGGTTCCATTTCAAGAATATGCGATTTACCACAGATTTGGGATGGAATAGTTAGGGTTAAAATATGTTTCTACAGTGGTGTGGTGATTGGCGTTATTGAACAGAGAGATTCAGAGTCCAGAAAATTAAATTCTACCTCAATTCTTCCCAAACAGTATCAAGTTTCTATTTTCTTTATTTTAAGAATATAAAAGCTCTAGACATACAGATTTGGTAGAAAGGAACTTTTGCGAGAAAAAAACTGAAAGAAAAAAGCCATTTCCTCTTCAAGGTAGTTTTAAGATTTAAATAACATGATGTATTAGAAAAGGCCTTCATAAAGATGCTGGTACTGACTAGTAGTTTCAAAATTTGCATATAGTTTTCTACCTAATTTTACTCATTTCCACCCTGAATGCAAGTTAGATGACTACAGAAGTGACATTTGGTCCAGTTATCCTTGTGACTCCACAAGAAATCATAAAATTAATAGAAATAACAGCAGAAGGACAATTAAAGAATTTCTAAATAGTGCGTGATAAAACTACCTCCGTTCAGGCTGTACATTTTATTTCTGTTCTCTTTTATTTTTTGAGTCAGGTTCTGGAGTGGGCCTATTTAAGAGCCAATCTCACTAAATTTCTACATTTATTCTTACATTGTGAAAACTATTCTTACATTGTTTCCCCCGAGCACCCTTAAATTTACAGCCCGCTTCCTGATGTCTGCGAGCTGAAGTCTGATAAATGCTTCAAATGAAAAGAACAAAGCACACACCAAAGAATCGGATGGTGCCATTCAGCTGCTTGGAGATGGAAATGATACCCACATTTTGTTCATTTTGACATCTCCATAAAATGGAATAAATGAATCCAATACTTAACGCGTTGTTTTAAAATGCCAGTCACTTATAGACTCTAAAAGGCCACTGATCCACTTTAATAATTTTAAATAACTTTCTACTTTAAACATGCAATGTTATCCACCTGGCTATTTGGTGTGACACTGAAAAACCATGCATCCTTTTCCTGTTATTTATTTTCCTCTTCATTCATAGCATTCTACATCTCTGAAATTCTTTAACTATCTAAAAATGTTTTCCAGAAAAATTTCTTTACCACATCAACATACCTGATTTTTTCATGGGCTTTTGAATAAAAGGGTTCACAATTAGGCTTTGGTTTTAATGTAATCTGGGCAGAAGCTGGAAACACTTTGAGAGCACAATTCAACCACTGCACAAATTATATTATTGAAATTTGAAATAACACACTTTACAAAGTTTCCCCTTTCAGTAGTATAATCTATTGAGACTGCTGCAGAGTTGACAGCGACATAAATAAGAAGAAAGTGTAGGAAAGGGGTAAGACACGTAAAGCTTCATCAGAAGACAACGCAAAAGAAGTCCATCAACTCTACATTTGTCCATAAGGCAGATGGTCAAACTTTTTATACAAGATCTAAAATACCGTGCTTATTAAGAGGTAGAAAATACCAGAACAGTAGTTAAGAAAAACATGTGGAGTTAGTTAAAACAATTGGTTATTTTGCTAAACTTTTATAAAGTCCAACTATAGTGTGGAATACTCTGTATATTTTATGGTAACCTGGGACATTCTATATTCCACAGCCATGTGGCCAAAAAGGATGGTTCACAGAGCTAGGGATAGGGTGGGATGGGAAGGAGGGAATAATTTCTTCATTTGTCAAGGATCTAGCTTTCAGAAAGGAACAATTTCCTGCCATCTCTTGGGGATGCCATTAGGACATTAAATCAATGGGGATTTCTCCAGTTGACGACAACCAGAGGGTATAATTTTGTATATAAGGCAACAGAACGAGGCAAGCACAAATGCTCCCCCTTCCAGAAGGTGCCGCGTCCATCTTATATAAAAATATACATTCCACTATCTTCTGCCATCCCCTTCATCACTAAAACGCAAATGGAAATATTCTTCAGACTCCAGCACCAGCAGAATTACTCTGTATGAGCAATTCAAGAGCTGTTGGAAGCAAAAAGCTATCTCAGCTACCAAATTAAACTTGGTAGCTCCCAAGTGTGTAACTCTGGGTATTCTTATTTCTTCATTCACCTGGGAGAGGTTGGTTTTTTTTTCCCTCCAATGTAATTTTATAAGGCATAAATTTAATTTTAATTTTCCCTAACTTTTGGGAAATTAGTGTTAAAGCTTCTTTTTTAATCCACACATTAACATTCAATATTTCATTTTTATTGAACAGTTTTTATATAAAAAGAAATACCAAGGTGTTCCACATTCATAGAAACAATCATGATAACATCTGAAATTGCAAAGAAACCCACCGAAGAAAATATATACTTCAATACTTACAATGTTAAGCTAAGCACAAGCGATTATTCAGGATAGTATCTTTTACATACACAGACACAGGTTGTGCTGCTTCCAGAAGCGAATGTGGGAGACGTGTACTACTGCATCTTTCTTCTTTGTTTTTTACCACAGGACAGGATGTTCCAATTTGGAAAAACCAAGATCTTTTCTAAGTTCCAAATAGGTGCCATTGCTCACCCAAGAGTCATCGCTGGATTTCCTGTGAAAGATGAAACAGTTCCTTGACCACTCTTTAAAATACTGCCAAGTCCTGCCTCTCCTTTCTTCTCTCTTCCCCACCACCTTTATCACATACACGGACTGCCCCGATGGTCCCGCCCCGAAACCAGATGGAGACTGGAACCCTGGGGCCATCTTGTTATTTCTGGCATTAAGTTCCCAAACCTGGAGGCTGTGAAAAGTGGCGCTTCTGGGAGGACGAATGAAAGGATATCTTGCTTCATAGAAAACGTGGCTGATGACAGTCACCCCCTGAGGAATAACTGTAAAAGTTACACTTCAACTAGGTTGTTCGTGGAACTCATAAGTTTACATTAAAAAAAAAATTGGAAGAATTGAAGAATATAGTCCTGGCTCATTATTTATTTTAAATAGATAGTAGACTACATAGATCAAATTTCCAAAAGCATAAAAGGGATAGAAGTTTTCTTCCTAGCACTATCTCCTCGCCTCTGGGTTTTTCTCCTACAGGCAGTGATGCTGTGGTCTACACTTTTTTCAGAAAGAATCCAGGAACGTGTACCCACACATGCCCACCCACACACACTGCACCCCTTGCCATTTGTAGGCAATGGCAGTCCTAGCCGGTAGTCCACCCCGAATAGCTGAGGTAACAAATACACTGATGATATTTTCCCATCAGCACAATCAGCAGGGACCAGCAAACTACAGCCCAAAGGTCAGACCCATCATTCTGCCCATCTCTGAAATACTTTTACTGGAACTCCACCAGGCCAATATGTTTGTTTAAACACCCTCTATGGTGGCTTATTTGCTAAACGAGTTCATTGCTGCTGACACCTTATGGCTGCAAAGTCAACAAGATTTATCACTCACTTTTTATAGGAAAATTTTGATGACTCCAGAAATAGAGGATTCCTCATTTTCTTTTTAAATAGCTGCATGATATTCTAATGTATGCATAGGCCACAATGTATCCAGGAGGCACCCTACAGATGGCCACTTAGATGGTTTATAAACTCTAGGTATTACGAATAAAGCATATTTATTGTATATTTAGGATCATTAAATATATATTTGTTATTTTGTAAGTGTTATTTTGTAGGTAAGTATAGTTGTATTAAAAATTCCTATAGTTAGCTCTGCTGGGTCAAAGAGGGCTTCCATTTATAATTTTATCTGATATTTCCATAAATTTCAGGAGCAAAAATAGAGTACTGGTTTTCCCACATTTTTAGGAATGTGGATTTTTGTACCACACTTCTTTCCCTATTCAGATAAAGGGACTTGTTTAAAATGAGGCAATCTGTGTATCAGAAGAAAGAGGGCTGAGCTGGCCTGAGGTGTGGTCTCAGTGTGAAATTTCCAGTGGGATTTTTACTGATCCTCAAGAAACACTAACAGTAACGAGGGGTCCCTACCTCCCTTCCGCACAGCTCTCCATGGTGTAGCTAATTTGAACAGCCCCAGGCAGCACTGCTGCTGCTGAATAGCTCTCCTGCTTCCCTCTGTTTTTAAAACAGTTCACCTCCCAGTACTGTGAGAAATACAGTCAGAAGCAACAAGAGCAACGGCCACACCAGAGCCTTGGTTCTCAGTCCTTTTCCAGCCCAGACGCCAGGCTGAGATGTCGCCGTGACGGTGCACATAACATTCCATACTCTGTGTTTGAAGGTTAATTCATTTCCCACGTTGCCCCACAGACTTCGTGAAGTCACCCTTGATGCTTTCATGTGAGACTGAGGATAAACCTCTTTAACTGGTCCTTGAGACAGTTTGATTACCCACAAATTTTAAGGATCCTAAAATATACAGTAATATACATCTATATAAATATAGATTTTCCTCTTTTTTAAAAAATGAAACTATATGATTTATGAAAGAAGAGAAAAAGAATCAATCTACTTAAGCATATACGTATCTTGCCCACTGGTCAGTAAATCAATAGGTCAGGCTCTTAATCTATCCATTTTTCCATCCCCTGCTTTTTTAAATAAAGATTTTAAGGTGTCTACCTTGTTTTCCAAATGTTTAAATAAAGTTATGAATATTGCAGGATGAAGCACTGGTGAATTGATTCTCAAATACTAAAATCCTGAATTTGAGGAAATGATCAGAAAGGACCTGGCAGAATCTACATCACCCTTAAGAAAAAGAACACTATATTTGAAAGATAAAATATGACTGGTTACTATTTTGATGTTTTGAAATACATATTTTACTGCCTTTGCTGAGAGATTAGTAGTTAACTCTTTCTAAATGTTACTTCTGTTGTCTGTTAAACAAAAACAGAAAGTGAAAACAAAATAGTGACCACCCCGGAGAGCAGGGCTGGGTGCAGAACAGAATGCAGAAACTTACCCCTGCTCCACACGTTTTAACTTTGATTTTTTTTTATTTTGTTTTTTGAGACAGGGTTTTGCTATGTAGTTCAGGCTGCCCTTGAACTCACTGCGTAGTCCAGGCTGGCCTCGAACTCCTGCCTCAGCCTCTCCAAGGCTGGGATTACAGATGTGCGCCACATGCACAGCTACTTTTTTTTTTTTAAAGGACAAATAATCTAAAACCATCTAGAGCCCTAACCTCCTAGTCAGGAGAGCGAGGGCCTCATCTGGAACATTCCATAGGTCCTCTCATCAAATTACCTCCATTCGCTAAAACTGTGTGTTTCTTTCAGTTAAAAAATTTTTTTTTAAATTTAAGTCTATTTTAACAAAGAACTTCTTAGTGGATTTGATTTGTTTTGTTTTATTGAGACAAGGTCTTGCTATGTAGTTCAGGCTCGCCTCAAACTCACAGAGATGCTCCTGCCTCAGCCTCCCTGTAATGGGCAGTGATTTTTAGCACAACATTTTAAGGTAGACAAGCCTCAAAATGTGTCTTGAGAAACATCCTGGAGGGGTTGTAAAGAGTTAACTTTGCAGTTCTGACTTTGTCCTGGAATTCTCCTTGCCTGAATTGTTAAAGTGTGTGTGTGTATATATATATATATATGTATGTGTGTATATGTATATGTATGTATGTATGTATGTATGTGTGTATATATATATATATATATATATAT
>PVLD010000842.1:0-74242 GCA_004027595.1 Dinomys branickii
CAGTCTGACTAAATTTGCATGTCTGTATATGGGTCCATACATCTACAATTCGAAGATATCAATGGATAAAGCAACAACTACTGTTGAGACCATATCACCTTGTCTATAGATTAGTTGTGATTGTACTATTTTCTATGATAATGGGTGTCTGTTTGTCAATATGTTTTTGTACTTTTATGTTTCTAAAATAAAAAAAAAGTCTAGAGATCTACATTGATTTATCTGAGTTTGATGCATAATCATTTATAGCAAAATGAAGAACAGTGGATGAATTTCACTTTCAATCCAGTTGGAAGGAAGGAGATTCAAGTTGAAATCTAGCGCATTTTTAAGGGCAGGGTTTGGATATCACTGAGCATGAGTTCTAAGGGAGCCAGTATTACAGTTGTACTGAAGTACAGAAACACAGAATCTGCTTGAGATCTTCTCCAAAGCTTCATGAAGTTGTAGATGGGGCTTTTCAGAGGTGGCTGATCTAGAGTGTGTGATGCTGGTATTAAGTGTATGTACTTAGTGAATTAGTCCACTGATTCATTAGGCATAGCTCTGGGTAGGAATAAGAATCCCCCACCCTAAGGGCAAGTAGCCGGAATAAAAATATAAGAGACAGAAAGGTTAGTGCCACTTGTCGCTTGTTGCTTGACGATACAATAAAAAAATAAAAAGCATTCGATGGATTCCCAATGTAATTCATTCTCTTCCATTTCTTGTCATACCACTTCCCTATACTGATCTCAAACTTTGCTTTCCCTACTCACTACAGCCTCACTGTGTCCTCAGTTCGCAGCACACACTAAGCTCAGTGCCACCTGTCCAGGCCTTCATACCTGCGGCCCTCTCTGCCGGGGACTCTGTGTGCTTCTTCCGAGCTGCGCCTTCCCTGTCCTTCCATTCCCAGCCTTACCAGCAGGAGCCCCTTACTTTGTCAGCTCTTCAGAGCACTCGGCATCATTTCTTTGCCTTTGCTGTTTACCTGTTTTGTTGTACTCATTTGGCCACCGTAACAGTCATGCTCTTACCTGCTGTATTCATTTCAGAAGGCCTAGCACTTAGCTCCATGGAAGGTCCTCACTACTGATTTTTTTTAAATGCATAAGTGCTGTTTTTCTGGTAGATAATTGGAGAGGATGTGACTGTTCAGTCATTAATCTGTACGGTGGTATACTACACTTGCTTTAATGATTAGCACTTGTTTTAAATGTGGACGAACTTTCAAAATGAGACGTGATTATGTCATTCTTCTTGTTGAAGATTCTTTGTGAAGAGCAGCCTGGCTGATTGTGACCCTGGTGTCTCCCTGTCAGGGAAATATTATCATATTCACTGATCCTATAGATCCACTTTCTAGAGTAACCATGTTTCTTTCTTCTGTGTCATTACCTAGGCAGTTTAAATTATCTTGGAACACAGCGTTGTTAGTTAGTGTTCCTCATGTGACAATGAATCACAGTGAGGAATTCACAGTGAGATTTTCTCTTTTGTTAACTACCCTTGAAAAATAAGTGATAAGATTCTTGAACAGGTGTGCTGGCGTTTGAGGGAAGCATATGATACAATGGTTGAATGCAGACTTTAGAGCTTAAAACAGGTTTGAAGTTCAACTCTGTTTACAAACTATAGAAACTCAGTTATTTAAGCTCTCTGATTTGAAGTGGTTTGGGTGATTCAGTTAGATAATTCATTATAACACGAGTCTTTAATAAATGGCAGCAATTTTGATATTGCAGGGAGGCACAAGGCATTTGGTTAGGTGACATGACAGAGGGTCTGGAAGAATATTTGCAGTTTAATTTAAGGTTTTTTGAGGGTAAAATGAAGAGAAAAGGTAAACAGTCATTTCTTTTCCAGTTTCCTATATCTTTTCTCATAAAAGAAGATGTGCAGCATAGTCGTAATTCATCCTGGCAGTTAAACAGTGAGAAGAATATAGTTTTTACCAATAAATAACTTTAGTGAGTTATCTTTAGCCCCTCCCACAAAATCTTTCAGATTTCAACATGAATAAGCACTTTTCATTACAGAATCGCCAAAATACAAAACACCAGAGAACCAGTCAAGCTAAATAAAAACAGAAATAAAACAAAACAAGAAATTTGTGATAAACAAAATGGATGAGAGGCCCTTTGTCAGGTCCTTTGTTACTCCATTCTTTTTGAGGTCTATATCTTTTTAATTTCTTCTGTGAAAATAAAGTTCTAAACTGCTCTGGCAGGAATGGAGTGTGATGCCAATCTAGTTAACCACCCAGTCCCATACCTCCAGGAGCATTCTTTATCATCCTGTGCCCCTAATCAAAGAAGACAAATATTTGCAGTATTCTATTACACATCCTGTCTGGATTGTAAAGTATTTTAGTTTTTCCTGAGACAAGGTCTTGCTAGATTAGAATGATTCACTAATAATGGTCAGAATACTTAACTCCAATTTCCTAAACCTCTCTTCTGATTTAAGGTAACATATCTAAGTAAAGTGAAAAATAATGTAATTGCTAATATGGAGATTTATTTTAAAGTGAATCCAGATTGCATTTTCTTAAGGACCTGTTGGCTTAGTGGAAAACAAGAAAAAATTTTAAACTGAGTTAACTTGTGAAAAATAAGTCCCTCCCTGTTGACCTTGATGACAGTAAGGACCACAATGTCTGCATAGCTCTGTTTGTCTGCTTTACTTACTGTAACTTGAAAAACCTTTGCTGAAGTTTTTTGGTTGCTCCTTGTTCATTTCTAATATTAACATCTGTGGCTCTGTGAGGAGAAATTTTGAAAGAACAGATGAAATCTTCCTAAAGTAGCTATTGTCCTAAATATGGTGTCTGACATCAAGCCTGGGATAAGACTTTGGTCCAAAAGATAGCCTGAGGTTATTTTTAGGAAATCAAATGTGTAGGGAAATTAAAACTAAGAAGATCCTGGTTTTTATTCCTTGTAGATATTCCACTGGGAGACATATATTTAGCATCTATTTTTCCACTCCCACACGTGGCTGTCCCGCCATTCCCTATCTTGTCATTAGAGCATTAAGAAGCTTGAGGCAAAAGATACCTAACGGAACCTTTCCATTTGGCCCTGTAATTTTTCTGCACAGAGCTTCATAGAGTTTTATTACAAGTTAATAAGGGGAAGTTAGAACTGAGGAGAAAGTTTAGGTCGTGCTAAAATATACCGAGGACTACTAAGCTTGGGGGTAGAAAATAGAGCAAGGGGATAAAAATGGAAAAGTCCTGGCAGACGTCTCAGTAGCAGACTTACTTCATCCTTAAAAAGCAGACTTTCATCCAGCTCTCCTCGGTGGCATTAACTCCTTATCGTGACATTATAACATAAATGCTCTGCTTTTGGTGTCTCTGTCTCAGAAAGCCTGAGTGTCTAAAATGCAGGGGATGTGCTTAATGTCATTCTTGAATCACAAGGGGAACCTGAGACACAAAGCTGGAGCTGCCCTCCTGAGAAAACTTACCTAAGCAGTTGCTGGCAGTCATTTTGGCTGCATCTGTGCAATTCCACACGGAAGGATTGATGTCAGATGTTCACTGAATGACTCAGGTGTTTCAAATACACAGTTGGTTTATATTTAGGAAATAGTGCATTTAGGTAATTTAAATTTTTCATTTGTAGTTTTATCACTATGTGGGCAATCATAGATTAGAAAGCTTTTTTCCTTTTCCAGATCCTATTTTATTTCTTAAAGTTTTTACAGGTTGTGCACATTTTAGTAAATTGTATTCAGAATTACAGTGGATGACTCACTAGATTCCCAATATTACTAACCAAAAGTTTACAACACTGCATAAATCCTCCAGAAAATTAACTAAGGCAACCAAGACTTTCAACTACAGCCACCGAAGTTTCATGGTTAATAGCAGCCATTTATAATTTCACAGTTATTAATGTAACTTTCTAAGAGCCTGTGCCCTGGATGCTAAATATAATTTAATACTTTCTTTGCTGGCCATTGACGGTCCTCAGCATGAGTGGGCATTCCTTACTGCAGTGCATACATGTTGCTAAATCTGCTTTTAAGGATTGATTGTCTTCTTTCCAGCTGGCACGTTGCATTCCTACAAGATGTCCCAACCACAGTGTCCGTATTCTTCACACCTGATGTCAGCAAGAAAGGTAATGAAGAATTATAGAAGCTCAGGTCTCATGTTTACATGTCTAAATATACATTCAAATAACAATCCATAATATTTCACAGCAAAGGCTACAGTTTTAGCAAACTGGTCTGACATAAGTTGTATGGATTTTCCTTTTATCCTTCTGTAAATGGAGCTGTGTGCCTGGGGGTCTCTGATACTTTATCTTGTTGCTCAAGATGACCAGGAAATACATGTTGTCCAAAGGCAGATGTACGAATTGTGTTCACTGGCCATTTGTTCATTAGCAATATTCATTTCTCCTATCCTTTTTATTGCTAAAGGAAAAGTAATTTAGGCCACTTTGTCTCATGAGAAAAAGGTAATGTGGAGTGAGGAATAAATATTGGAAACTTCATTCATTATTTTTTAAACATGCTTAGCAGGATTGATGAACAAATGATTATTAGTGAGCAAACTAGTGACTTTTCTTTCTGATAAATATGAACAATCAAGAGACATGACAAATTTAATTTTAAAAGTATTTGAAATATATATAGTAACATACATTCACATGGCCTACTGATTTTTACTGTGTGCTTTTAGCTAGGTTGCTTCAGTTTATCTGTTTGTAAAATAGCGGTGATCATAGTAGCTACATCATGGAGTTGAGAGTAGGGCAAATGAATGACCATGTGTAACATACTAAAAATCGCAACTGGCTGGCATGAGCTCCATGAGTTAGTTTTTAAGTCAAAGAAGAGTTCTGGTGAGATATTCTATAAATAAAACTACTTGAGTATTTAAAGCAGTTAGATTTTTCTAAAGATAAAAGAGATTATTGCATTGTAAAAATATTACCAGATAGGGTGATCTTGCAGAAAGTTACTATTTTTTTTTAGTCTTTTTTATTCGTCTTTTATTTCTCCTGATTAATAATAATAATAATGTATTCGTATTTTTCATTGCTGTAAGCAAATACTTTAGGCTGGGTACTTTATAAAGACATTTATTTACCTGACAGCATTAAAGGCTGCAAGTCCAAAGACCATGGTGTGATGCTGTCAAGGACTTCCCTGGTTGTGTCACATCATGACATTACGGCGAGAACATGTATGAGAGGGATTACATGGTAAAACATGAAGCTGGGGCAAGCAGGGAGGAGACATGCTCAGTTTCTCTTGAGAGAACTAACCAAGATCCCAGGAGAACTGCGTCAGTCCTTGCGGCAATGCCCACAGCGACCTCATGATCTTCCTCCAAGTTCTAATCCCAGCATCTTCCAACCATATCACCATAGCAAAAGAGGAATTTGTAGCACCGGAACCCATGAGGACAAACCACATCCAAACTACAACTTCTCTCTCTCTGTCTCTCTCTCTCTGTCTCTCTCTCTCTGTCTCTGTCTCCGTCTCTCTCTGTCTCTGTTTCCTCTCCCCCCCCTTTCTCTCCTCCTCTGCTTCTTCTCCCCCTTATCCCTGTTCATTTCTTCCCACTGCCATTCTATTCATATAAATGAAGAGTTCCTTTAGAGTCAGGTGGTGTTTGCCATTGTGATCCACAGTGATATGGTTCGCTCCTTCTGACCTTCTAGGAATGATGCTGGCTTGGAGCATTCAGGGCCCTGCAGAGTTTGCAGCACTGACAAGAAATGAAATGGCACCACTTCATCCTTGATTTAATTGACCATTTTTGGATGGTTTTGTCTTTCTGACTAATCATGCATGCATATGTCATATACAGAATCAAACTAAACATGGGTTTAATATTCTTAAAGATAAGAAGTTTGTTGTTAAATACCAAAAAGAAAATAATTCTGAGAGGACTCAGAAATGCTGTTCTCTTATGTAGCTCCAATTAAGTGCTTTTGTCTATTTTTTGTTTGCTTGTTTGTTTGTCAGTAGCAGAGTTAGGATAAAATTAAGTCATGTAGGTAAATATGTCAAGGGACAACCAAGTGAAGGGTAAGTCTACCTGTACTTTATGCCAATCCGTTACAATGGGAACCTCAACACTGGCTTCAGAAACCACTAACCTGGGTACCATTTGAATAATTGGCTTTGCAAAGAGCTGCCTATATTTGTAACTAATAATAAAATTCATAACAAGTTAATATAAAGATACTAAATGGTAAAAGAAAACTTGGTGGTTTTCCTAGCTTAGCCAGTAAAATAGCTTATTTTAGAATCTGGGCTTCTGACTCTAGAATTCTTCTCATAATATTATTGTAATTTATATTAATAGATAATATACTATCTCTTGTAAGAATTTCTGACTAAAAAATTCTGGCTACTACTATAGCTTCCCTCTCTCTTCTCTCCCACCCCCGTCCCTTCCTCTCCTCAGTATATCATACACACTAATATGAACTCTCCTGTATTTCTGAAGCTAGACTACAGGCAGATCACAGGGAGCAACACTTCTTGTACTTAGAGTCCTCAGCATGCAGTAAGTGCAGTGAATATAGGATAATTGTGTGAGTCAAATGTTCACATTTTTACTTTTTTCAGTGTGTATTCAGGCACTTCCGAATTTTTACATTGGCTATTTACTGATCATGAAATAAAAAATAAACCTGGTGAAATAAAAGTATAGAAACTCACATAGAACAGTCTATAAAATAGCTTTAAAAAAGTAATTTTACATTAAATTTGAAACCTCTGAGAGTAAGAACTTTCAGAAGTCAAATACAGATGCTATTTTCTAGATGAATGTACTTAAAGGAGTTTTTGACAAAAGCAAATCTAAACGCTCAGGGTTCTGTATAAAAATGATAATCAGGTTCATCTATAAATAGAGGAAGGTGGATGAAGGCAAGGTGAGCCCTCTGTGACGCTTGTAGATACAATGCGAGCTCCGCCCTCCTGAGAACAAATTCTCTCGAGCTGTATCAGAGAAGCCAATGTGAAACAAAAATGGCGCCCTTCCCATCACTACCAGCCCTAGGCTCCTTAGACTAGCACTATTCATGTAGTACATGATTTAATGGTGCTATTCTTGTCTTTTTTCATACTTACCAATGGGAAAACACAATATCAACAAAAAATCCTCCGAAGCAAGAGACGGATAAGAATGTGAGAAGACCTGATTTGATGGTGTATCACTCTGGGGTAGCCCTAAACATTCACAGAAGAATCTGGCCCCAGAGCTGTCCTAGATTTAATGTGCCTAGACCAAACTAAACAGGGCCTTCGGTGTATCAGTGGATAAATTTTACCTGACTGAGATTTGTTTATTACCTTGTTTTCATTTGTAAGGGAAAAAATGAAACGGAAAAACAACTCCAGTTTTTTCACACCTACCTCACTGTCCTCATAGATCTAACCTTTGTCTTATTTAATTCTGCGAATTGCACTCAAACTGCCTAAACTTAAGAAAATGAATTAATGACTCACCCTCTCTGTTCAGGTGAGGGCCTCATCCAGCTGGCTAGCACTTTCCTGTGCATATGGATTCTGTCAGTAGGATTGAAACAAGATATTAATTGGCAGTTGGTTACCCATTAATTTCCAGAGAGAACAATGAGTTGACTATATGTCAACCATTTCTGAAACATTTCGATTCACATTTTTCTTGTTGATTAGAACTGGGCTTAAAAGCTAGGTCAGGCACATGGGATGAAGCAAGACGTACCAGTTTGGCTCCTTGGCAGGGTTCAGCTAGAACTAAGACAAATGGATTTAGCACAGAATGTTTATGTGTGTGAAATGAAACATACACATATTCATACAAACACACACATACCACCACCACCACTGCTGCCATCATTAAGATTTGCATTTCCCTCTAGAGATACACCTACATGTACCTGTGGTGATGGTTATATTTTTCTCCATAGTTTGCTTAAAAGATAAAGCAGATACTAAAATTTCTTTATAGGAGTGAATGAGTAATAGAGCAATTAACTGAATGAAAGCAACATTCAGATTCTGCAAAATTATTTTCTGCCTATTTTCATAGCAATACTGTAGAGCAAATAATATTATCCCAATTTAGGGATGTGGAAACTAAGACTAATTAAGTTGGCTAAATCATAGGTGGAGAGCCAAGACAAGATTTCAAGTATTCTTTCCTCTAACTTTGAGTTCTTTCCTGGAGAAATGTAAATATTTTTAGGAAAATAATGGATACATAAATGGCAGGATTCATATCCATCAGGCAGAATTTTCTGCCAGAATCGCAGTGTTTACCTGAAGTAAAATTTGCTCATAAACAAAGCAGGGAATGCAGCTGGTGCTTACATCTGGGGTGATTAACTGGCATATACAGTATTTTTCCCCTTCAATTGCAAAACAAATGCAACAAAACCTCAGGGCAATGGGATTGTTCCCTCTTAGGACAAGATGAGCTGAATGATATAACAGAATGCTGTATGTGGGAGTAATATGGCAAGGATTTGTTGTGCATTTATGGTAATTCTTATAATGATGTTTAGTATCTATGTATTTTAATATTTGCAAAGTTATATCATTCATCTATACAAATCTATACACAAACATATACTTGGATAACAATAGAATTTTTGTTCTAATGAATTATAAACAACATTATACAAATATTTATAGCAAAGGAGACACAAGATTCAAGGCTGAGAAAATACACAAAAGAATAAAGACTTGAAAATACACAAATATCTCTTGAAGGAGTCCAACGTGTATCTACCTGCCAATGTCTACAAGAAAGGTTTTTTTTTAGCTACCAATATGTAGAGCATAACTTGTAATGTTCATTCTGCAATTAAAGAAGAATTTTCTCTCCTATTTTGCCCAATCTTAGTCAAAAAACAATGTTCAACATGATCATTATTAGTGTCATATCTGATTTTAGCATTCTACCCATGGATTGGAGAATTGTTCCCATAGAAGATGTATACAGGTGACCTGGGGCTTGAAAGAGTTGCTCTAAGGGAAAAGATGAAAAAAATTAAAAGCATTCCACGCCCTTCTCTGAAGGAAAATCTGAAGTTGTATAATAGGTGAGAATACAGTCCTGTCCCTTCATGTTTCTTTCATCCTTTCTCAGGCACACAGTTATGGAACCTAAGCTCAGACAGATACAGGCATGGGAGGAAAGTCAAACACTAAGCTGTAGAAGAGAGACTTCCCCATTCTCAGAACTCCTGACTTCAACATCTCCTTAGAGTAGACCCTAACAAACAATGACAATAGCAGCATTCTTAAGTGTCATTTCTAGACTCAGAAGATAGAAACAGGAGTGCTAAGATGGAACATGACAGGACATACTAATCAGGGTTTTTTCAGAGAAATATAATCAAAGTACCTGTGAGAGAGAGGTGGGTATATGTGCATGACTTACTGTAAGGAATTTGGGGCTGGCAGGTTGAAACCCACAGAATGGGTTGGAAAGATGGAGACTCCAGGAAGAGCCAGCATTGCAGTTTAAGTCCATCAGCTTCCTGCTGGGAAAATTCCCTCTTGTTTCAGGGGGTGTCCTTTGTTCTATTTAGGCCTTCAGGAGATGGGATGCGAACACCACACTAAAGAGCACAATCTGATTTACTGAGTACACTGATTTCAACGTGCATATCATCCAAATCATCCTCATAGAAATATTCAGAATGCTTGATAAAATATCTGGGCCAAATTGATGCATAACATTGACCAACACAAATTCATTTGACATATCCTTAAATCATACTTAATCTCCAAATGCAGCCACGGTCTGAAGAACTTACATGTGTGGCATTAGCCTAAGCACTTTTGGGAAATAGATACACTTCGGTTCACACCGTCAAGGTATGCCTGGGCCTCATTCTGCCTCATTCCTGTTGGCAAAAACAACTGGAGGAAGAGGGAGGTTCCCTTCCATTTATTTTACTCTCTTGCACATGTAATCCTTGATATAATAAGGTGAGAGTTTGGGTAAAGAACAAGGGTTAGAGAGCAGCCCTCTTGAATTCAAACTGTCCGAGAGCTAAGCAAAGAAAAGCCTCGATTAATGGGATGGATGTTGAAGTAAGCAACTGGTAGACACAGACTCGGGGTAGATTGGAAGAATGGATCTGACATGCAGTTGTTAAATCATAAAATAGTATTTAGAAAAGCAGGTTTTACTCTCTTCTAGTACATACACATTTACTGAAATCTTAGGAAAGTTAAATTTATCAAATGTGATGAGGGTATCTTCCTGGGACACAAAGAGTTCAATAAACATGACAAGCTGCTATGTAAATACTGGGAATGTGGCACCCACTCAAAAGAAATTATAAATATTTGTAACAACACATCATTATCTTTTGTAATCCAGGGAACTCTCGGATCTCAGTATCATACTGTTTCTACCTGAGAAATGCAGACACAATAAGATCTTAATACTTAAGAACCACAGATACCTCTCCTGTTTTAGTAAGATCTGAGTTGGGATATGATAAAAGATATTATGTTCCCAGCAAAAAGAAACTCTCGTGGAGAGAATATGTATACCAGTGAGAGATGCTCATCAGCTAGTTAAAATCCTGATGAAGATTTTCAAATCCATTCTGAGTCAGTTGACAAAGATACAGTCTGAACTGAGGGATGATAATCTAAGGGCATCCCCTAGCTCCATATACAAGAGTGTTTTTCATGGTGGTTCTCACATTTTATGTGTTTCCATAAAAAACAGAGAACTAAGCTATCATCCTAAAATATGCATCCAAGACTTGAGATCACATTGGAGCATAGGAAGGTGCAGAAGATTATAAGACAAATGTCCTTCCCCTCTTGTCAGTTCTGTCTTTGGAGACTGTCACTGCTGCCGAGCCAAAGGCACATACATTTCAACCCCGACTTTTGGAATCTGCTTTAAGATTTCACTTAAAAATAAAGCATTCTAGCTTAGCTCTGCAGTATTCCAAGAGTGGCACATGCTCAAAAGTGGCACATCTGAAAAGTGCTTTGACCATAGAAGTGTTTTACTCTTCAGTGGATTGATCTGTTAATGAGTTAATGCCTAAGTGTGCTGTTAGGTGTTAGGCCCTGTTTGGCATAGGGGTGTGATTGAGGCCAAGCCTTTGCAGAACCTGTCTATCCCTCTGGTTCTTCAATTCTCTCTGCTTCCTGGTTTCCATGAGATGAGCAACTTTCCTTTTACCATGTTATTTCTGCAGTGGAGCCACCAAACCATGGACTGAATCCCTGGATATGTCAGTCAAATTTAACCTGTTTTTTTTTTAAAGAGTGGATGTCAAGTATTGTGTTCCAGCAATTAGAAGGCTGATTAATACACACAGTGTAAGTAGAATAAAATAACATTGCTACCCCAGAAATCAATTTCCCCATAGTTCAGTTCTTCTATATATAGTTACATTGTATATTATAAGATTAATACTTAATTGACATTGCAAATATATTTCAGTTTTCTAAATCTCAAATCACATGCTTGCCATTACAAACAAATATATATGTCAGTATCACCCTCTCACCAACTTATCCTCCACTTAAAAACTAATAAAAGGCAAGTAAGTAAATAAATAAAGCTGTTCAGATTGCTGACTTCCTGTTAGTGAAGGTGATGGGAATTACATGGGTCTGTTTTCCAGATGGAGACATGGGCGCAGACAAGAGTATGCCTACATTGTTAACACCACTAAGCTCAACAGTCTCAAAAACAACAGCTGTTCAAAACACTTGGTATCATGTGCATTTAGGAGGACTTTTAAAAACACATACATGCGTAGGAAGCTGAATTAATAATACCAGGTGATGAGCATGAAATAGGCAAATAATGAAGCCAAGTTTTCTTCACTGTAATGAAGTAATAAAAACATTGTGTTACTAAAATTGAGGAGTGGGGAAAGGCCTTCCAAACATCGCTAGTTAGACTCACAGCCGTACTTCTCTTACAAAGCTAAAATTCAGAGCTTGAGCTCTGAACTTGTGTGGGTGTACACTGTATCAATGCAGTAGAATAAATGAGTGGTGTATTATTTCTGGGGTAATGTGGCACACCTGATGTCAGAACCCAGGTTTATCTTCCGATGGGAGTTTGGGACTAGGAACAAGAAGATTTGGCTTTCGGTTCCTTGGAGGGTTCCCAGGTTTCTTGTTTCTTCCCACCCCCACACTTACGCTCACTAATCTTTAAGACCCCTGACTGATTAACTATCTGAACACTTGGAATTATATCTGGTTTGTTCCAAACTTTAGATGCAGGTCAACTAAAACGCAAGGGGAGGAGCAATTTTTTTATTAGTACAGTTTGCAGTACATGGAGATTACAAAAATTTGTGGAATACGTACCTATATCTAACACAGCTCATTTCTTTTTTACCCCTTTCCCTTCTTTCACGCCCCCACCCTCCTCCTTTAAATCCCCACACCCCATTTTTCATGTTTGTTGATGTTATTAACTTTAGGTCACGTTTATGACATATAATGCTCGCATTCATTGAGGTAATTAGGTGGCTGTACATAACATATTTTTACCATACTTATTTCTCCTTCCCCTCTCCCTGTCTCCTCTCTCTCAGTCTCTTGGACTAGGGATGGGAAAATTTGAAAAGCATAAATTTTATTTCATGCCTATGGTACAGTAGCTAAGTGTTTTTTTTAAATAAAGAAAGGCATATACCTAAGAGTTTAATCGATATTTAGATTTGACCCTAGGCTATAATAACAATACAGAAATCTCAGGCAGTTTTAAAGGAAATTTTCCCCAGCAAACTGACTGATAGACTGTTTCAGTAATAGAGAGAAACTGAGGCATGATATTTACCCAAGAACTGTACTGTTGAAGTGGGAGTACATAATGACTCTACCTTTTCTTGCCCTCCCCTGGAGATTTGCTATCACCTTTAACACAGAGAAAGTACTAAAATAGCCATTTTAATTTAAGACCAATGTGAAACGCTCTACTAATTTATTGTTGCTATTCCTATTACCCTTAGAGAAACTAAAAACAGAATGAGTGCTCAGCATTTCTACTGTAACTGCCTGCTTCTCCATGAGATAACTATTTTTATTCCCATCACCCTTATTAAAGGTGTTCATTATGAGTTCTTTTTTGGAGATGTTATCTCACAGAGTTTTTTGAGGGTGACTTTTCTCAGATTTCATAATGAGGTCTCAGAAGCATGGTTTGAACATCGTCATTTAGTTTCCTAGCAAATGCTGATCTTTTCCAGGAAAATTCTATAAATAAAGTAAAGCTGGTTGTCAGTGATTTGAAATAGCTGGGTTGAATAGTGCATAGTAATGTGTAAATTATTGCTGGTGCCAGTTATGTACAATTCCTGTTATATGCATATTTTCCAATAGTTTATTTCAAATACTACTTTGCATGCAAACGCTGGTCTAATTTAGTTTGCCAAAATATAAAAATAAAACTTTAAGGTAGGTAAGATCTAGAACAAATAAGCTCATAAAATTCTTTGAATCATTTTTGGGAAACATTATACTCTTAATAATGCCAAGTGAAAGTGGTAGGTATGCTTAAGGTCATAAAATCTCAAACTCAGGTCACCTAGTTGGATGGTAATAGGCACCCCTCACATGAGACATCTATAGTGGGGCTAAGGAGCCTTCTATACAAAGTCAAGGCAAGGGCAGGAGTTTGGGGCTACTTTTCTGTAAGGTATGCTGTCTCTATGTGAAGAAATGCCTTTAGTTCAGAAGTACACTGAAATAGTGAAAAATTCATAAACATAAGTTAGTTTAAGGTTAGATAATGAATTAGATATTATTTATCATCCAGTGGTCTTTACTGCAACCAAAGATGTAATATACATCAGTACAATCAGAGATATACTCTAGAATTGTTCATAAATCCTTTGGTCCTGGTTTACTGATAAGACCATTAACTTAAAGGAAAAGGGAAATATTGATGCAATCATTATTCTAAATCATTTGCTTATGACATAATTGACATTATGACAATAATATTGATGTTTGCTAGTCCCAAGGATCCTTTCCGTTCTATTTTTTTACTAATCATCGTATGAGGACAAGTTTTCATGTTGAAGAGATCTTCAAAACTTTTCATGATACTTGCTTATGGGAAAGAACATTTCTGCCCTGTGTGGGAGATATTTTTCAATTGTGACACTTTAATTCATTTGATAGCAATAGGAGTTCAGGAGCTAAATCTTTTCTCTGACCTGGATGTTGTTTTGTGTCTTTAGACAATATGCTCATAGTTCTTTCTCTGTAAACTATGGTTTCTGTGGGAAAATGTTTTGGTTACTTTTCTCTCATTGCTGAGACAAAATACCTGAGGCCCAAAATGAAGGAAGGAAAGGTTTATTTAGCTCACAGTTTGTGGAGGTTTCAGTCCATACTGGGCAGGCTCCAAGACAGAGAGGCACATGGCAGAGGGCAACTGTTCATAGCAGGAAAACGGCAAAGCAACAAGAGCAAAAGGTAGGAGCAGTAATAAGCAGCCTCTTTCCCTCCCTTACATTGTGTGCAAACTACCTGTCCCGGGGTGGGTGTAGCACCCACACCCATGAATCAATCATAAACTCTAGAAGCCTGTCCCATGACTGCATGAAGGGAACATCCAGACACACAAACCATAACAGATGAATTTTCTACATCTACCCTGCTTTTTGATGGGAAGATACTAATTTCAGTCAAAGTGTTCACTGGAAATACTCTCTGTCATTATTCCAAAGGTCTTTATTCTATATCTGTTGATGTCTCACATAGCTAAACATGCTTGTAACTGCAATTTAAATTTAAACTAGTACTCCATATGACATTACATTGATGATTTTCAGTTTAACAATTTAAATGAGATTTGAGTTGGTATTTACAGTTCTGGGAAAGCTCAATGACAGGTAAGGATGAGAAGTTCAGGCCACATGGCTAAAGTCATCATCTTGGAATCTGCTGACGTAAAGTGAATTGCACCATACAAAGTGAGTCAGAGGTCACATCACGTGTACCATTTGTGGGAGCTGTATGCTGCTTCTTAGCCATTAGTCTTCCATCATTTCAGAGAAACTATGCTTTTCAATAGAAAAGGAGGCCTGTTAGGAAGAGTCCTGTGAAGCACTCAGAGACACAGAAAGACTTACAGGCATTTCCAAGAGTTGCCAGTGTTTCATGGAGTAGGAAAGATGTTATCAGAACCTTATTTCAATGTTAGCTATATTGAAACTCTCTAGTAAATGGGCATTTTTAGTGTATTTTATTTTGTTTTGTTTTAAAAGATGTGATCTACTGTATCTTTGATGTTTTAGAATGAATGTTGTAAAAAGATAAAGAAAAATAAGGGACTTTCTTAGCCCAATTCAAAATATATGTGTAGTTTTGACCTATACAATTCATAACATCCAAATAATTGAGGCCACTTTACCAAAAAGTCAAGGCAAAATATTTCTGAGGATCAGTACATTTAGATAGACTTCCTAATTTCATATTTTGAGATCACCTGTTTAGGTTTCTTTGTACTTAATAAAGAATATTCATTAACTTGTGTAAATTCTGGGAATGTGAATGCCATTTATGAACTTTAGGCATCTCAATTTGTGTATAGTATAATGTCTCTCAGGCCAGTATAAATTCATGTGAGGAGATCTGCTTACTGTAACAACTGGTGTTAATGTGCCAGTGCACTAAGTTTCTTAGGTCGCATTTGCTAAAGGTCCAAATTCCTACCTGTTAAGTAAAATTAGGTTAAAGAAATTGTCATTTAGAAGGTGATGAGAACATTCAAGCTAAGGAGAAGAGTTAATATGTATTTTTGATTGTTTTGAAAACAGTGCTATAAATTTTACTCAACCAAGGTTACTGAATTAAATCAAGATAGCCTATGAACAATAATAATCTATGAACTCACATTTTTCATGAGTTTAGAAATAATAGAACAGTTTTCCAAAGGTTCTTAAAATCAGTATAATAAGAATATTTATCATGAACTTTATCCCTTTAACAAAATGTTGAATATGCAATACAGCATTGCTTACTATAAATAAAATATGGTACAGTAGCTCTTAGTATCTTGCATCACTGAAAATTTGTAAATGTTGGGTAGCAACTCATTTCTCCTTTCCTTGACAGCCCAGGGTAACTACCTTTTCATTGTCTTCTTTGAGTTTTATTGTTTTAGATATCTCATGCATGTGGGATTATGTAGCATTTGGCCCCCTGTGATTGACTTATTTCAATAAGCACAGTGTCCTATAGGTCATCCATGTTGTCACATATTACTAAGTTTTCACAAGAACAGTTCGGTGATCAAGACTGGGTTAAAGTCACATATGATGTTCCTAGTATTTTTTTTCCTACCTTGTTACCTCCTTGACCTGACTCTGGCATTTTCTATTCCCACCCTCATCTGCAAGGTAGTAGATGCCATGCTCTGTCTAAGTCACGGTGGACATGCTATTTCCACTAGGAACCTGACCTTCCATTATAAGGCAATGTTCAGTTCTCTCATCACAAAACCAATGGTACTTTTCAGTATCTCTTGACAGCCCTTCACAACAACTTTTAAAATGAGTGTGTGAACAGTCTGTCTCTAAAGTGCAAGGAAAATCCTGTAAAGGGCAGGTCCAAGGGCTTCCCCATGTCTGTCCTCCACTGGGCCTTGCAGTTAGTGAGTTAATGAACATGCAATAAGTATCTGTTGATCCATGGATAATCACAGGAAATAAGTTCCATACTAAATCTGAGAAAGAAAACATCATGAAAAATAATCTTTTAGCCTTTTAGAACTACAGTAACTGGTGAAAAGGAGGCTGACATAATTTACAAGCCATCTGATCTGTTTCTTGGGTTCACAGAAATTTATATCTGGAAGGAAACTTAGAAGTTATGGAATTTAAAATTCTAGTCCTCTACACTATAATACACTGATCCAAAGAAAGAAATGACTTCCTCAGTGCAAACAGGTAGTGGCTGAAGTAGGATGAGAACCCAAAGTTTCCAGGCCTGTTTCAGATTTCTTTTTATTAAACTTCACTGCTTCCTACACACCATCTATTTTGGTCTCCAAACTATCAAGAAATCAGATGCTAAGTCCCTGTCAAAATGTTTTTATTTTCCTGGATGTGAACGGTTGTGGGTGTGTGAATGTGTGTGTGTGTGTGTGTGTGTGTGTGTGTGTGTGTGTGTTGCACTTTTATGCCTACTGGAAAGAGGAGAAAAGCAGTTTGTAACTACTGGCTATTGTGATGTGTCCTTTACATCCCAGTCCTGGTCTATTCACAAGCCTTGGTAAAGCTGATGCAAAGTGGCAACATGCTATTTGAGCTGGGTGCGTATTTTACATCTGGCTCTTGGCAGTGACAAGAATGTACTTCTATAAGAAAACCTTCTTGGCCCTTCATTGTGCCCTACTTGGTAGACAAAAGGGGATTTTCCACTGGGTAGTAAATCATGCAACTTTTGCACATCAGATGTATTTTGGAATAATATGCTATGCTGTTGCTTCTGCTGCTACTACTAATAATAATACCACATAAAAGATTTTAAAAATTGCTTTCAAAGAGAAAATGGAGGGACTCCTTTCTTTTTTCTAGTTAGGACAACAGTCATGTTGTGTAACTTTCATCCACCAATTTCTGTAGTAAATGAAGGCAGAGCCCTCTTTTCAGCAAGGAGATAGTGTTCAGCAAACAGATGATTAAGTGGAAGAGGATGAACAGAGAAGTAGCAGAAATCTCATGCATTAAAAAGCTAAATCTCAATGTTTACTGAGTACATCTGAAAATGGGAAAGTGAGGGAGCTACCACTTTGGATGAGTTCAGGTGTGGGGGGAGACAGAAGGAGGGCATGAGAGAGAGGGAGGGAGAGGGAGAGAGAATCAGAATCAGAATATATCTATGCTAGGAAGCTGTAGGGACACCACTTTGAGAAAACTTACTTTCTGGGAATAAAGGCAATAATTTTTTTCATGTGTTTCCCAAGACATATTTTTGTTATTTTAAAGAGAAAAAAGTAACAATAAAACAGAATCTCAAAACAGGTTTGGAGCAGAGTTGCCATAATTAGTACATTGTGTATTGTTCTCTTCATAGTAATTATTCAGAGTGCAAGATATAGGCAAGGTACATTGTCTAAACGATATTAGCACATGTCTTTCTTTTCAATGAACTAAGAGAAACTAGCAGCATGACTATCTTAACTATCTTGTACTTCCTTTCATTTTTCCCTTTCTTCCTTTCCCATTTCCCCCATCATAGTTTGTCTTTTCTTTTCAACAGTTTCTTCCCAACTCACAAGTAATATTATCCTGTTGGTCATTTATCTTTTGATCAGTTCGTGTATCAGTTAAATATAACACAAAATATACAAATGCGTAAGAAATTACAAGACTGGCTTATGACGACCAGCCACAGAGCTGGATGAGGAAGCTTGCAGAGCATGTCTGCACCCAGGAGACTGAAGGATGCAGTCCAAGGTGTGACACTCACTGCAGTGTCCATGCAAGTTGATATCAGGACATGGATGAGTCTGTGATGGAAGGCTTAAGAGTCTGTGCCAGAAGGGTGGAGGCTCCTCAGCAGAAGCAGAAGAGTCTATGATGAAGGCTGAAGAGTCTATGAAGGAAGCCAAAAAGGCTGCACTAGAGGCCATGAGATGATGTCCATGCTGAAGGTGAAGACAAGTCCTCCAAAGAACAGAAACAAAATCATCCTTCTCCATTTCCCCTTTATACCACCCAAACAATGAGCAGTCCTAGGGTGGGTCTTCTGCACCCTAGGGTGTAGAATTGCTCAGGCTATTCAGCTAAGCCTTTAAACTCAAGTTGACACCATCAGTCAACCATTACACCTGACTTTATTTTGTATGTTGTGAGGCAGAACTCATTTATTGTCATTAGTAATTATAGCTGTAGTAGTTACATTTGTCAGTTTATGAAGAAGCTCTATATTGACAAAAGCATAAATCTATGAACAACAACTCTATGTTTAGGATCTACCTGAAAATGCTGGCAGGCATTGGTGAAGTTATTTAACCTCTTTAAACCTTCTTTTCCATCTGTGAAATAGTGACAGAATGATACCTCCTATAGATAAGAAGTACATTTAGAGAGCCATCAGGGCTCAGAAAATTATAGTATTCTGTATGTGTTACTTAATATTAACTTTAACACTGTTTCAAATACTGATAAATCACAAATGGATGAAAGTAAATCAAATCATAGATAGGGACTAAATTTTAAGCAGTTTTAGTTTGAGAGTTATTTGAAAGTACGAGCTTTATCATAAGAGACACTTCAACTTCCAAAACAGAGAAACACTAGAGGTCTCCAAGGTGAAGTCAGTTTCAGAGCTCAGACCTTTTAGTCTAAGCTCAGAGATCTTTCCATTGGTTTCTCTCAGTCTGGATTCCTGACTACCACTGCCACCACCATCATCATCATCCTATTCAAAGTAATTAAGCAACATTTTAAAACATAGATACCTTTTGATGGTATAGAGAAGCTAAAAATATTCATTTTTTTTCTCGTGTCCAGTGAAGGAATTTGATCAAGTGATTTGTGTCCTTCCTACAATCTCTACATGGCTAATAAACCAGTGTTTCCAATGACATGTACAGTGGTTATAGAATCAAGAGAGTGGGGAGAGAACAGGCATTTTGAAGTCATAATAAAGGAGCTAAAATAAGATAGTAGAGGTGGGTGTTAACCTTGTGAAGGACACATTTTACCCTTTCACACCAGAAGAAGTGTGGTTTTAGATAGCAGGTACCCTGTGCCACTGTCTCATATCCAAGACAACGGTAAATTGCTAGTGCCAAGGTGGAACTAGCAAAAGCCAGATTCCAACAGGAGTCACAGTCAGGTCGCAGCATTGGTGCTGATGCACCCAAGTTGATAAAGGATGGAGGAAGGAAAGAGCTGGAAGGAAGGAGGGTCAAGAGTTGCTGAGATCTGAATGCAAGTTGCCTACAATTCAGAGGTGATACTGTGAGAGCCATTTAAGATCAGACGAGTCAGGAAGAGCCAGGAAAAGCAAAAGCAGCAAGTAGAAGTGGGAATCTGAACAAAATTGGTGATCTGATTGTCCAGGTCCCTTTTGATGCAGAGTACTACGGCCTTGATCTTTAATGTTGCTACTAACACATTGTTTGAAATTTTATTCCTAGATTAGATGACTAGAGATAGAAAGTAAACATGTATCTTGGAAACAAAGATATTTAAATCTTTTATAAAAGTTTAAAATGTAAAATTGTTAAAATTAAAGTAAAATTTAAAAATGTTATTTCCCAAAATAGATACAACCTTTAAAATAGCCTAACAGCCCAACATGTATTGTTGAATGTAAAAAAGGGAATACTTTAAATTGTTAAAAAGCTTAGTGAAGCTTTTTAAGGCTTTGCTTTTTAAGGAGACTTGCTTACTTCCTGATTTGGAATTGCTTTGTCAAGAAGGATCTAATATTAACTCTATAGAGAAACCACAATGTTATTTATCCCAATTTCTGAGGCTTTCCCTTGAGAAATATAGCAAAATGTTTGTCTCCACATTTTTCTTTAGTTGTCACCTCAGAACTAGCACCTTGACAAGGCGTTTATCTTCTATATTTCTACACAAAAGAGTTTACTTTTTCTTCAGCTTGTTCTGAATGGGTTTTAACAGTGGTCACATAATTATTTAAAAAGAAAATAGAGTTATAGGAGTCCATGTGCTTGTAAATTTGCTTTCTGGCTTTTTTGTTTTTAATTATAGCCCTCTTTGTTATCATTATGGATCCATTATTTCCAACATAGCAGACAGAGGAGGGTGTAGGTACAGATAAGAGGGATAACTGGGCTCATAGGCAATGTCTCATGGCAAATGATGATGACATTTTATCAGATTCGGGTGACCACATCCTACAGTTGCCTGTATAGCTGCAAACATTTGCGTAAACATAAAACTGTAGCCATTTAGACACTTCTAACCTGCATATTACTTGTTCTTGTAGTGTTTCTAAATTCTGTTCACAATGACTTTGGGAAAAGAGTATTGATTTGGAGAATGTCAGAAAACGTGTAATATGTTGTACATTAATAGAACATCTTTATAATTTTTGAGACAGGAAGAATAACATCTAGCTGATCAGACACATTTTAGAAAGGCTTTGGGAAGAATAAATGCTATCCCTATGAGTATGACTGTCCTAACCTTGCCATTTATAACTTCTTCTAGCCAAAGGATACCATTACAACATGAATTAATTGTTGTGCATCCCATTGTCTTGGTTTTAGTAATATCAACAGTTATTAACATAAGTCAGTAGAAATGAAAGAAATGATTTCCTTATTTTGTCTTTGAAGAAGGAATTTTTTTATTATAGACCCCAAGCAGGCCTTCCACATGACTGAGAAGAAACAGAAGACAAAATCCTGTGACTATTAAGAATGTAGCAACATAACCTGATGAAGAGTAGCTGAAGATAGTTAGTTTGCCCCTCTTAGAAAGGCCCACTGAGGAGGGGACCCAAATAACCAGAAGGAACCAACCAACTGGGTTTGCATTGTATTTGAAGTTCAATTGCAAACCAACAGGTAGGATTAAGCAAAATAAATGGCAACTTTGACTTATTTTATTCACTTATCTTCTACATCTATGTTCTCTATCTGGGTCATCTCATCCAGTCAATTAGGTTTAGATAAATCTGTATCCCAGTGATATCCAAATTGATATCTCTAATGATGACATCATGATTGAGTTCCAGACTTTTCTATTCAATTGGTTACAACTTTAATTAGATGCCTGGACCTCTGAAATTAATAGAATTTTCATACCTCTGGCTATTTTTTAAGATAAAGGAAGAAATAAGGACACACAATAGGGTCTGGGTGATCCAGGAAAGAGATGACCTTGGGTTAAACTATGGTGGAACTAGTAGATGAGTGTAAAATAAGGCAAGAAATTGGAACATTTTTTAGAGGTATAATGAACTTATCAAAAAATTAGATGTAGTTAGGGAAGGACAGAAAGCAACTAAGGTTGATAACTATTTGTCATGTAAGTAACCAGACACATGGTCATGGTCCATATGAGTTGGGGAATATTTGGGGAGACTTACTGGAGGGATGAATATTCTACTAATTTAAGAACTCCAGGTATCCAATTAAAGATGTAACCAATTGCCTAGAAAAGTCTAGATCTCAATGATGAAGTCATCATTAGAGATATCAGTTTGGATAGTGCTGGAGTACAGATTTATCTAAAGCTAATTAACTGGGTCAGATGACCCAGGTAGAGAACATAGTTATAAAAGATAGGTAAGCTGTGAACCAAGCCTTGGGAACTCTCATAGTCAGAGGTAATACAGGAGGAAAGTAGCAAAGATGAGAAGACACAGCTGGATAGGAGAAAACCAAAAGTGTCTGGTATCATGATTAAGGAGAAGGTAAAATGTTTCCATTGAGTTTGACAATGAGTGTCACATCTGTGACCTTGATGGCATAGTTTTAGACAGTAATGCATTTAAGTTGTACCTCTAACTAAAAGACATACCCTCTATACTCTGGCCAAAAGAACAGCTGCAGCAACTGGACCATGGTATATTTGACATATATTTTTGGTTTTGTCCTGTGCATTTTACTGTTAGATATACAGTGCTGTGAAATAGAGCTTCAGAAATAGTTCCATGGAAGTTAAAAATTCTGTCAAGAATCAAGAAAACCAGTGTTAAGCATGCCAGATTTATTGTTAATTCTTGTTTCCTGAAAGTGTTCAAAGACTTGACTCTATTAGGTGAAATATGGTTTCACTAAATTGCCTGATTTTTAAAACTTTCAGTGCCACAAACCACTTCTAGTGCTACATGTTTTGGCAAGGAATCCCTTTTAAAGAGCATGGCTTTCATAGTTTTGCATTCTATGTTTCAGCTTTTTCACTGATGTAACTATACCAGATTTGTAACTTGCTTAATGATAGTTAAGAAGTAGAGGCACTTGGATTTTGTTCAATAAAGACAAAACAAGTTAAAATGGTTCAAGATGAGGAACAAAAGGCACATTGTATTGAGGGTGCAGAACATAAAGCAGCACAAACATTATATGACAACTTAAAAAATAGAGACAAAAGAATATAAAAACTGACTAAACATTTAAAAAAACTGAATCTCCTTGCAAGTGTATGGGGACCCCCAAATTACTATGTGTGGCTGTAGAATTTCTTTAGCCCTCATTGCTTGTGTTTGTAAACTGCCTAGATGTGAAACAGGGATTGCATCTTTACATGAGTAGTTACAGGATCTTGTGTGTTTTCAAACATGTAATGACAGACTTTGTGAAGTTGGTTTGAATGAGCCTGATTCACAGAGAACATTCCTTGATTGTAGAAGCTAGGAAGTGCCATCTGATCAAGGAAGATGAATACCATCATTCTAAGCAGAAAGGACATAAGGAGGAGAGAAGACATGGCTAGGACAGGCAAGGAGAATATGCGGGGAGAGAAAGGTTGACAGGGAAGCAGGCTGGATGTGGAAGGTGATATAGTCTGAGATCCAAGGTTGCAGACTAGTTGCAGGACCTCAGTTTTGTCACAGTCCAAACAAGACCTCAAGCACTTTCAGGGAGTGGAGGTCAAGCTGCTCTGGCTTTAGAACAGTAGCCATAGAGTGGAATTGTGCTTAAGCCTTAGCTGATCTAAAAAAAGAAGTAAATTAAAAATAAAAAACATGAAGTTGTGCTGAGATATTTGTTAACTGTATAGGTGAAGAAGGGAAGAACCTCCTATTATAGCAAATATTTGTTAAAAAACTGAGTGGCTAAAGATAGAGTATGGACACTTGCAAAGCTAAGGCTGCCCGAGCGCATGTGGAATAGGGGTACAGAGTGGGCAGGATGCCAAGAGGCTGAGTGTGTGATTAAAGGTGCTCAGCTCAAATTCTCCCTCCATGTTCTCCTCCTATGCTTCTGCCTTACTCTGCTCTTCCTCTGGTCTTCCTCCTCCTCCCTTTCCTCCCCTCTCCCCTTCCACAGGCTGCCTTCCTTCTCACTTCCCTTTTCTCTCCTCCCGTCCCTTCTCTCCATTTCCCCATGGAGCCTTGAATGTTATGGAAACAATAATATAATCACATTTTACAAACACAAACCCCAGACAGAACAGTGAGTGGGATCTTTAAGTGGTGGTAAATGCAAAAGAACATTCATATTGCAGTTTACCATACATAAAACTTTAATGTAATTAACTTCTTTGATTTGATCATCACAATAATGCCCAAGGCTGATAGTTATAAACCTTGTTACAGATGAAGAGGCTGAAATTCTTATCAGTTAAATTTGTCGCCAGAGGCTCAGTAATTGACAAAGCAAACCAAGCCTGTCTCCACAGCCCCTTGTCATCTGGTTCCAAATGCTGCCCTCTTTTTACTCTAGAGCACAACCTTGTTATTATAAACATTGAAGCCTTTCTCCTGTTTTTATAGCTAATGCATTGTTTTAGATGTGAAAAGTCCTATTTTTATGAGATATGGGAAAACTTGGCAAATTTGGATCCTTTTCCCATTCTGCAATGAGGATTTTAAGGGCCAACATGTATCTGGTCAGTGGTGGAACCAAAGAGCCTGAATAATGGATAAAGTGGATGCTAAATTCAGTGACTGTCAAAGTAGCTATATCTGAGATGCTAGAGTTGCCCGGTTATTCATACCACCTGATGACACTGGGTCTCAGTAAGGAAAATTTCAGGGAATCTGACAAAAACAATAATTTGCCATGCTATTTTGAGTTCATCACAGTTGACAGTCTGCAGTTGCATCAAATGATTTACAGATGACATATTGTTAGGAATGTAATAAGCAAAGCAAGGCTGAAGTCTATTAGTGCCACAATATATATTTATTCCACATACCTGTTTAATTTAGGGATTTTGTGATATCTCACTTCTGATGATATCATATACCAAATAGGATATTCAAATATGCTGTCAACATTAACTTCAGCATGATGGAAAATGAAAACAACCAAAGGGTTTAGAATTCTGTTTTCATTCGTCTGGTCTGCTTGTCCTTTCCTATGTGGGATAAGCGCCTGCGAGCCTCTTCCCACACTCATGCCTCCCTTGGGCCTTAGTACCCGGGCTTGGGCTCTCAGTGGAGAGTACTGAGACACAGCTCCCGAGATGCCCACGCATGCCTAGTGCAAACAGAGCAGGGCTGCTCGCAACGGAGGAGACATTGATGAGGGGTAAAATAAAATAAAGTAAAATAAAGTCTTCTTTTAGAAAGCAGGAAGGAAACCAGCAATCTTTTTCATACCTTCTTATTTGTGGAAAGACTTTTTTTGGGTGAAAGCAGATTTGGTGCATGAAAAAAGTGACCTAGATCATGTTATTTTATTTTATTGTATCTACAAATAGTTCAGCTGAGGTGAGCTTTTCAGCTATGAACTCTGAAGGGTGAACTTGATTAGTCATAGAGGGAGCAATACAGGCTATGCTTGGACCGAAGCAAGGCTACAGTACGCCGCCACTACCATCCTGCAAATAGCATTTTGATTCTGTTTAATGTGGAGGATAAATTAAAACCAAACAAACTGAAAATTCATAAATCCAAACTCCTTGCCCCCTCAAAACATTATAGAAATTAGGAGCTGTCCTGTACACAGTTCTGTTTCTTCCCAACAGAACTGAGATCTTGGATTTGATATTTTTGTACTACTGTGTCAGTATACCACATGTTGTTTTTCGAGGGTCTCTGGTTATGGGAAGCAGATGAAATGACTTTTCAGTTGAAAATGCCTTTCCATGAGCCATTTAATAGTTTGGGGGCTTTTTTAGAGAAGGGCTTTGCGCTTGAACAGTTTAGTGGGTTTCACCAAAGTGTGAATCTGGGTGTTGGATTTCTGTGGGATGTTTCTTTTCATAAGGAGACTTAGAGAAAAAGGATTTCTACTTCCAAATATACTTTCAGCAATATTCATGCATTTGACAAAGAATCAAGGACTTTTTTGTGTGTGATGCCAGAGAATACATAGGTAAGACTGGTACTATTTCTATCCCCCAAGAGTTTATAGTTTAGGGAGGGAAAGAGAACATAAACAAACATACTGATAAATAATTACAGTTGTACAAAGTGCCGTGAGAGTGAGCGTGAATAATAGGTGTGTATCTTCCCCAAGCTCCCTGTTAGAACCTGGCCCATCAGGAAGATCAAGAACACCCATAAGACTCAGCTGTACTTGGAGGACCCAGGATTTAAAGTCGGGTGGCCTTGATTCAAGCCCTGCCATTTGTTAGCTGGATGTTTCTAGGCTTGCATTTCTTCATATACAGTGAAGATATTGGATTAGGTACCTTCAAAGGCTTGTTCTGGCTTCATCCACAATTGTAATATCTAGGTGTCTTTCTAGAATCTCAGCTTACGGGAGCCATAGAGACATTTTGATAAAGGTGAGAAGACAGAAATTTGATGTAATAGTGTTTTTCAAGCTGCAAGACTGCAGAGAGAGGCTTCCAAGGCTGCTGCAGAACTGTGGGGAGATGTGGGAGAAAGGGGTCTGGGGGTCTCAAGTGCCTCCCACCCCAGCTTTTATCAGAGGAACCCTGCAAAGTCTGTTGATTATACCAGCCTCCCTAGGAAGAGTTCACTAAAGAGTTCTACCCAAAGAAGGAAGCATTTTCAAATTACTGTGGTGGTGCTAACAGATTAGTCTTTGAAATTAGACACTTGTGCTTTCCAAATATACTATAACACTTGGGTATTTTTTTAAGCCCTGAGTCTTAATCTCATTGTTTATAAAATGACACTCAAATTTATACTATGGGTTCTTGCAAGACTTATAAATATCTCATAGGAGAGAAAAATTTGCTGAGGAATATAACTTCATATTTGCATTCTAATATTTGTAATTAATGTACAAAATTATAAAGGTATTATTAATAATATATTTTCACAGAGTGCTGTGGTCATAAAATAAACCCATGAGTAAATTTCAGCTGGACCATTAGTATAACAAATTCTATGTTTCCATTTCTGTCGTAGCCCAGTTTTTTTTCAAATTGTAAATATTTATCTGGAAGCTTAATCTTAAACTGCTATAGAAAGCAGTCTTGATATGTCTCTACTGTACTAAGTGGACTGACTTGACTACCCCTACAAGATACCAAATTATGTAAAGGAAAATGGAGTTGATGAAAGAAAGACACAAGTGTTATATGTACATATGGTAGTTGGATAACTCCACCAGTCATGCTGGGTCTATAAACACCTGTGGAAACATGAACATATCTCCTTATGTTTTTAGGATTTGTTCCTAGGAATGGTACTGAATTTGTTCTTTCAATTTAGCCACTAGATTTTAACATGCATGCTAATTTCATCACACTGGTCAAGTTTTCTTTTTATAATAATCAAACAGCTCGTGCATATAGTTACATGTAGTTTTACCTTATGACCAGCCAGCCACCATATGGGACACATTTGGACTGTAGAACTCTCTGCACATAGCCCAGTCACCTTAGGGAGACTTCTGTAGTATAGTGGCAGGTGAATTCAGCTTGAGATTACAGTAAAACATGGATCCGGTAGTTTGACATTTCTGGACCCACCTTGCCTTTACTCTAAGGCAAGTCCATAAAGTTTCAGTTAATGTCTTAGGCAACCTTTTCATATGCTGAGCTCACCAGAACATATGCTGTCCAACCTTCTTCAGATGCCATGGCTAATGTTACAGAGATCTCCTTAGTACTTTGACTAATAATACATTCATAGTGAAAGATATATAGAGAAGGGGTCAATGGAATGCTAGAATTACTGGTTAGACTTACTGAAAATATATATGTAATTTACTCCATTTTTTACACAGCTGAAATTGGGTTATTCTCTCGTACATTACACCTGTCAGAAAAATCACATTGCGTGAAGAATAAATATTTATTGTTTCTTTATTATTCAGCAGTATGAATATTACTTTTAAAGCCACTTAAAATATCTGATTGAAATGTATATGTTGTTTAAATTGTTAAAATTTAAACTAGAGATATAAATCAGAATTTATTTTTAGTCTCAAAGTTGGTATATAAGCAAATAACATACAGCAATTTTCTAGGTGTTCTCAGATGTTTGTTTCCTGTTGTGGCATTTCCTTCCAGGGGACCCAACCTGAAGATAAAAATGACAGCTATTTCTCACTTGCCATTTGAAAGACAAGAGCAATAAGAAACCCAGCAGAACTCTGGAGAGTTTTCATAGGGAAAATAAGCATATTGACATTCTTTGACTTCTGTGTATTGATTTTTGGCACCAGCTGCTCCAAAGCCATTAAGAGTTAGAGTTAATCATTCTTGATTTTTTATTGTCAGTCGGTCCCCTTATTCATAATGGTGACTAATAGCAGTACCACTTAGCATTATTTATGTTCACATTCAGGACTATGGTGAAAAACTCAGTGTTGCACATTGAAATCTTTCAGGTAACAGATAAAGTGTGTGGCCTTTAATGGGCCACATTTATTAGGTTGATTCATTTAGTAGATTGATGTACTGGTGTAAGGTAAATCTTGCAAACTTCAGACGTAGTCCCAGGATGGTCTTAAACAACTATTGTTAAAAATTCCAGTATCTCTTCCGTATAAAGACAACCTGAAGGATCTTGAAATATGTACAAGCCCTTAATTTTTGTTTAACTTATTGATGAGGCTGACTTAATTAGCTGTAGGAGGAATGACTCTTTATTCATACATTAGTGCCTACTTTCACTGCAAGTTTATAAAAGCGTCTTGAGAGAGATTGATGTTATATCTAATAAGCTCTTCCATTACAGGTTTAAAAGTGTTGTGGATACATTATACAGATAAATACATATCTAAATATAGAGTCACACCAAAATCTTAAACACTGAAAAAAATACAGCAGTGTGGTAGAATATAACAATGATCCTCTGAAGATGTCCACACCCGGGGTCCTGAAACCCGTAAATATGTTATGCCACATGACAAAGTATAATGGAGTTGTAGATGGAATTAAGGTTACTGTCTTAGTCCACTTATGCTGCTACAGTGAAATACATGAGATTGGGAATTTTATAAAGAACATAACTTTACTTCCTCAGGGTTCTGAAGGCTGACAATCCATGATCAAGGGACCAACCCATTCAGTTTTCTGTTGAGAAGTGCATTCTTTCTAGCAAAACACTGTCCTCCTCTGGTAGCAGAGAGCAAACTGCTGATGGTACAGAGTCCTCTTATGAGACTTTTGATCCATTTCCCAGGGTGCTGCCTTCAAGGCCTGATCACCTCTCTAAAGCCTCACCTCTTAATCCTGTCACACTGAGAATGCCTGAGTCTGGTCTGGGACACATTCAAACATAGTCATCATTAATCAATTAACCCTAAAGTAGAGGGGTAATTCTGGATTATCTGGCTCAGTCTGCTGTAATTGCCAATTCCCTTAAATGTGGAAGGAGACATAAAAAGAAAGTACAAAGTACACAGCTACCTTTGCTGCCTGTGAAGATGGAGGAAGGAATTCGGCTGGCCAGGGATATGGACAACCTGAAGAATCTGGAAAAGGAAAGGGGCAAATCGACCCTAGAGCTGCAGAAAGCACCCCATCCCTGGTACTTGATTCACATCTGTGAGGCCCCTTCCAAACTTTTTGTTTCCAGAGCTGTAAAATAAATATCCATATTGTTTTCAGGTGTGAAATCTGTGATAGTTTAGCACAGTAGTGATAAAAACTAATTCATATAGCACAAGATGATATTATTGCATCAGTCTGGTGTCACTGTGACAAAATACCTGAGAAAATCAATTCATACGTAGGAAAGATTTATTTTGGCTCATGGTTTCAGAGGTTTCCATTGTTTGGTTCCATTGTTGGTTGCAGAGTTTGGCTCATTGTTTTTGAGCCTGTGGTGAGACAGCAATCACAGCAATCATGTGGCATGAGAAACTTGTTCACCTCAGGGTATTCACAAAACAGAAAGGAGAGAGAGAGAGAAAGGAAGGGCTGGAGTTCCTGATGGCCTTGCCAGGGCCCCCCTGAATGACCTTACTTTCTCCCAGAGTTCATGTTCTAAAGGTTTATCACCTCTCAACAGTGGCATAGGCTGGTGACCAAGACTTTCTCACATGAACCTTTGGGGACATTTATGATCCAAACCATACCAAATGTCTCTTAAATCACAGAGTCATGGAATGTCTACTCAGTGACAACTTATTAAGTAGCATCTTTGGTGTAATTAAAGCATCTTTCCTGAGTCATAGTGAAAATTATGCTTAGGTTTCTGTTGCCATGCAATCACAAGGCTTCTGATTTTTCTACTAATTGGATTTGGAAGGCTTGAGCCTAGTGAAGTGAATGGTGTGTGGACGTCCAAGCATCCCTTTCACCCCAACACACATGCATCATTCATTCTCCGCCTTGAGAGCAAGTTCCTCAGTTGTGTAGAGGAAAACTATCTCAGGACCAGCCCCAGGCATGAGCAGAGTTTAGCTGTTTGGACAAGCTGATTTCAGGGTTCTGAAAAAACACTAATTATTAAACATGAATTATGAATATTAGAAGGAAAATTTGAAATTTCAAACCTTTGGCTTTGCCAGTGAACAAATTCAGGCCTAGGATCACTCGGCAGATAGGTGGCAAAACTGAGATGAGAATCCAGGTGTTCTATTTCTTCCTAGTTGTGTGTTTCCACTGTACAGTGAGCTCCAACCAGAGTCACACACCTTAGCCCCACAGAGTCTACAGTTGGAATCATCACCTAGTCACGTTCATGTGGGGCCTTATGTTCAGATGGTCAGAGCTAGTATTTGTATATGTTCCCCAGGTAAGTTTCCCAGAGCGTCCTCATTAGTACCAAAAACCTTAAGAGGAAAATATAAAAGTTTCATATTGAAAAGTAATTGAGACAGCATCTTTAATAGATATTAATAACATGAACTTTTCATGACAATAAGCACAAACTCATTGAGTCATGAAGAAGAGCGGTGAGCTTGTATACAACCTTGTTTACTAATTGCAGTCTTTGCTATTGGATTGAGAAAAAACTTTGAGCTCCTTCAAATGCTAACATAGGTAATCACTTCCTTTACTTTCTATTTATGAAGCTTTGGATGAGTTTTTCAACCTTCCTATTAGCCCAAGCATCCTTCTCTGTATAATGAAGCTGACTATGTCAGAGAGTTATTGTAAGGATGAAAGGGACTAATATTTGCAAATTCTGTAGTGTTATTTGAATCACAATAGGTGCTGAATAAATTGTAGCTATTTTATTTCCATACTTCTCTTCCCTAAATCTTTCTAATATTTTGAATCAGTATTATCTCAGTGGGGGAGGAAAATCTAAGATTCTTAGGATCCTTACAGTGAGAGGAAAGAGGGAAACTAACAGGGAAATAAAATTGCTCTGTACAAAGGGAACCCCCTTGAGGAACTTGAAGGGCCCAGGATCAAAGGAGGGGACAAAATAAGTACTGGAGAAGAAAGGACTGAGAGAAGGTCAAAGAAGAGGCAGGAAGGAGAGGAAGCAAACCAGCACTGTTGTATAAAAGTGATAATTGAGAGAGCACAGTGAATGGCCAAAGTCACCAGTCACCTTCTACCAATTCATGGAAATCCTTCCTAAGAGAGATCTTAGCTCTTTTGTGGGCTAGTGAAGGTAAGGGGAGACTCTCCTTCCTTTTTCTAGTGGTGACCCTGAGCAAAGGCGTGATCTCCTGTAAGAAGGTCCTTCTGACTGAAGTGCTGTTACAATATGATCAGAGAGACTGTCCTTAGTTTATGTGATTGATCTAATTTGGATGATGTACCTGTCAGATTCTTTAGAACTGCCTTATTTGGGACCTGACTTAGACTCTGTCATTCAAACCCCTGTGCTTACAATGTTTTTCCCTTTCCCATAGTCCCGACACTTACTACCCAAAAATATGCCTGTGCCTGAAGACATGAAGTAGAATAAAGCAATATTTCCCAAGCTTACCTGATCATATGAGTACCCAGAAGCCTGGCAGTCCGGAGATTCTACTTCTTACCTCATTGTGATTGTTAAAATTTGAAGCTGTAACATGTAAATATGAAGAAACATTAGAGTAAAGCAAGTTATATTAAGAAGTAGTCAGTTCTGAATATTTTGTCATCATTCTTCTGACAAATGAAATGGAAAACTTGACAAAAAAGCTTAGGATCCTTATTCTTATAAGTTACCTGTCTTTGCTGAGCTCTCTCTTTGCACCGAGTGTTAATAATTTTATGGGTGACCTCTGGTTCATTTTGTCACTACCCAAGGGGCACCTCGCCTCTGCAACATCCGTTATGTTTTCCTAGTAGCCCTGCTTCCTGTTCCTTTCCCATTCCACGCTGTGCCTGGAAATATGAATTGTGATCACACTGTGCAGCAATCACCCATTCAGTACTTCTTAAGACTCCCTGCTCTTTAAGGTACAGATGTCTTATTCCTCTTTGAACCCTCAGTATTGTACCTGCCTGGGATGTAATAAATCTTCAATGTTTGTCAAGTAAATACCCAAAGTAGACACTTACGGAGATGCATATAATAAATAAGAAAACTGAACTCCCCCTAGGGAAGAACAGGAAATGGATAAAGAGGTTTGCCTTAGATCACCATTATTTCTGGGCATCTCTCCAGGTATTTGTTCCCTTATCTGTCCTGAATTGGAATGGAATTGATCTCGGAGGTCAGTCTGAGCTTTGTCAGGTTATGTATGATCCTCTGGTGCTTAGAATTTTATTTGATGCTTAGATTGCAAATAATCCTATAGAAATGAAGTGGATAAACAACTGGTGATAATGATGACTAACTAGTAATTTTTTTTTTTTATTTTGTGACCTAAAGTTGCATAGTAATGATTTTTGTCATATCTAATACCACAGCATTCAATGGTTACCTCCGTGTCATAAGCAATTCATAAGGCAGAGGCCTCATGGGGTCCTCTACATAACAGCAAAACATCGCTGAAACATTAGGCTAGAGAAGTCACAGTAATTGCATTCATGCCCTCTTTGTTAAGTAATATTCCCTCTGAGATGATTCCTGCCAAATTGTTTGGCTTCCTTCCCAATTCAGTTGTTAGCGAAATCAGAATTACCCGGGAAGTGAAGCTGTGGAGATTTTATCATAGGAAAATGTTATACCTAAGAGTATGGAGCGAGCGAGAAGGACAGAGACTTGGATGAGGTTGGGGAGGAGTGGAAGTCAGCGGTGGATGCCTCCCTTCACTCAGAAGAGCTGAGGAGGGAACTGACCACTGAAGTCAACTCTATGCATTTTATTTACTTCTTCCCATCTACCTTGTAAAGCAACTTTTGAAGCGAAAGTGGGACTTGCATCCTCTGTAGTGAATTGCTCTGCTTCTTCAGCAGGAGCAGGAGAATCTTATTTGCATCCTTTCAGATGCTGTTAACCTCCTCTCCCCAGAAGACCAAGTTAATGTTTGCTTACGGCCTGGAGTGGCTGAAAGAAAACAACAGGAGATCTGGTCAGGGTAGCAGTGGTAGAGGACACAAGTTCCTTTCTCTGCAAACAAGAAGAGATTCACCTGGAGAATTTTCTCATCTCCTCTTTAGTGCTATTCGGGGAATGGAAGGGAGACAGGGACTAGAAAGGGAGTCAACTTTGATCCCAAACATGACAGCTTGGCTTTCAAGTCCATTTTGTCCACTTTGTCAAAATCTACCTTAGGCTATTTCAACCCTCTGAGCCACAGTATTCTCTTCTGTACAATTGAAGTAATAAGGCTAACGCCCTAGGCAGGTATATTATTTGTGAAGCCAATGAAAATGCCTGTCTATTTGTTCAAAAAACATGAAGAACTTCAAGACTGCAATTACAGAGCATTAGATCAAGCATGGGAATCCTCCAGTGCCTTGGTCCCAGGTGACCACATTCCCCAAATCGACCTCTGGCCTTGAAGTTTTTTGCCGTCATCTCTCAGATAATGTCCCCTGTGCATGTCTCAGGGAGTCCATCCCTGAAAACCACATTCTCACAGACTGGCTGCTTGTGAGACTTAATAGATGGGAGGTAAAATAGGAAGGTTGAAGAGAGGGATCAACTGGCTATATCTCTGTCTCTGTCTGTGTCTCTGTCTGTTTGTCTCTCTCTCTCTCTCTCCCTTCCCTCCTTCCTTTCCTCTCCCCATTTCCTTTTGAGAAGTATCTAAAAGTGTGTCTGCTCCCCTCTCAGGGCTGCCACTTGCTCAGACAGCCCATTTTCTGTGATTCTGTGCTCCCACTTTTTTTTTTTTTTTTTGAGACAGTCGCACTATGTAGTTTAAGCTGGCCTTAAACTCCTTATGTAACCCAGGCTGGCCTCTAACCCACAGCGATCCTCCTGCCTCAGCCTCTGGAGTGTGAGGCTTACAGGTGTGCTCCGTCATGGGGGACTTGGTCCTGTACTTTTTATTTCCCTTTCTTCTGGCCATTCCCTGGCAGGTGGTGAAGAGTCTGGGGTCTGATGTCACCACGTTTTCCCTTGAGTGCTCTGGTTCTCCCGGTGACAGCCGGTATTTGCTGTTGCTAATATCTTGACTACCTCATTGTTTTAATTTGACATTTCATCTATTCCAAGTTATTGTAAGCTATTTTCTTTATTAAATGTCCTCTATTTTCTATGCTGTGTGCAGTCTGCTACATATGTCTTCTCTTGAAATGTTATTATGAGGCATAAATTTCTTTAAGGCAGAGGTTTTAAACTATCCACTGCATTCCACTTGTCATTCATGAAATTAATGGAATAGGTCAAAATAAGTGTTTTGGAACACAGAAAATGTTGGGGTGTGTTGTATTAAATTGAGGAATGGTTTCATAAAACTTACAGTTTTCTATATATGTGTATCACTTCATGACCTAAAAGTCTGTTACTTTCTATCAGTTGGGATTAAAAACAATTTTGGAAGCCAACAGTTTGGGCACATAATACGCACTCAATCAGTCATAGCGACTAGTGCTGCTATCCAAGGCCATGTCATACAGACACAATCTCCAAACAGCCCAAAGAGTTTACCATTCCAGCGCACTTGAGCTTGTTAGCATAGTTCCATATAGTTGGGCCAGGAAGGACTGACATGGCCCAAGCACTGCCTTGCATTTGTTTGATTGTATATAGACAGGCCCAGCCTGAGTCACCATCCTTGGCTGAAAGAGAAACCAGCCAGTTCCAAAGAACAGAAACCATTTTAAAATAGCAATTTATTTTCCTATGAGTCATCACAAATCCGTCCGTGCAACATCTTTCTCCTACAGCTGAATACTTTCAAATAGGCAGATCTCACCCAGGGAAGTCGGGATGGCCAAGAAGTGAGAGGGCAAAGTAGCTCCCCAGTCAGCACTTTAGGAAGATTGCAACTTCTGACATTCCTCTTGTCCCTAAGTGTCAAAAGGCTCTACAGAAATAACTGTGTTCCTGACACCAAGGGAATTGGCAAATTGATACATATTTTCAGTCTTCCATCGCCTTCTGATGCAATGGAAGAACTCAGAAAGTTCCAGATTCTTTCTTCTTCCATAGCCACCCCAGTTGTAAATGAGTGCCATCTGTTATGTGTTAGTGGCCACTCAGAGAGGAAGGTCTAGCAGAGGAAACCGTAGCACCTTGCATATACCTTGTCTACCTCATCAGGCAAGAAAACTGTATGTGAACCCATCCAACTTCAGAGAACCATAGATCAGAAGTACAACATTACTGCTGGAGATGACAGTGTTTGCCAAGCTAAAGGGAGGGGGGTAAAAAACAAAACAAAACAAAAGAAAAAACATAAACCACTGCCACTTATATAGGACTTACATTTTGCCCGACACTGTATGGAGTACTTTAATCATATAAATTTATTTCTCTCACAACAACCCTGTGGGGTGGGTACCTCATCACCCTCAATTGTCTACCGAACCAACAAGTAGATAAAGCAAATAACTTGCTCAGATTCACTCAGGAATTAGTAGTAAAGGCAGGATAGCTGCCAAGTTAGTTTCCTTCCCCTCTATCCATACTGAGAGTTAGGAGGTCGACATTCTAATTTCATTGTTATTTAATTCATCTGATCAGTTGACTAAATCAACCTCTCTGCAATAACCTCTTCTTACCTAGAAAATCATGCTTAAGATGATTTAAAGTCCTTCTAATGCTGCCTATTATGTTCATTTTAGCCTTAGTGTTCAGAGGGATTATATTAAATCACCCAATATATTATGTTGCCCTTTTAAATTGACCAGCTTACTACTTTACCAAACAATCCCAGTAGAGGTATTTTGCTCATCATCTACTCCCTTGCCACAAGAAAGGGAAGCTTGTGTTTTAGGGCTGGCCCCTACCTCCTCCTTCCATCATCTGACCTGAGATTGCCCTTTCCCGCTTGGCACCTAGGGACTATCCCCCAGGAAGCATTCTGAGTCTGTCACACTCATACAGAAGTCAGACCCAAGTTAAAGAGTGTGACTGGTCTGATGGGATTTGTTATAGTGATATTCCAGGAAGATACAAGAAGGGATTGGGGCAGATCCAGCACTAAACCATGTTTCCAATTAAAAGAAGTGTGAGGCCAGAGAGAACCTTCTCCTGGTGGAGCTCTCCACCGCCTGATGAGATGATTAAATGTCTTGCAGCAAAAAGTAAATGTTTATGCCAAGCCAGGTGCTTGGACTATACAGAACTCTACCAGCCATGAGTAAGTGGTTTAATTGGCTCACCTTTCTTCAACTGTTAATGTGTTACTTACAAGTGCCTGTCATAGAAAATCTTTTGTGATTCCTTTCCAACAGCTGGCTCATGAAAACAAACCCCAAATGTTAAATGAGGATCTTTAGGTCCCTATTCTCTTGAAATTCATATTAAAATGATAGTAGACAAACATAGTTAAGGCATGCTTTTTTTTTTACCTGGGTAGTTTATCACAATTAATGGGACCAAATTTTTTATTTGTTCTATAGTTTGGATTTCTTTTATCTCTTGAAGATAGAGTCCTAGCTAAACACTGTGGACTTAATGCAGCCTGTGAAGCCAACCAACAAAACGCCTCTAAGAGAGCTCTATAATAACATGCTATTATCTCCCACGAATACATCTTATTCATAAAAGACTGAAGGGTATCGTAGCAGCAATCTACTCCGTGCTCCTTTTCATTGATTTTATTGTTGTCGTTTTTACTTTCTACAGATACTTTTCAAACATGTACTTATTCATTCATTTGGATAGAAAATTATCGCTGTCTGAGAAATGTTCTCCACCAGAACAAGACTAGAACTCACCCCACTGCCTCCCCTTGTCTTTCTTGTCTCTGATTCTTTGCTCCTGTAGTTACCTAGGAGATATGCTACTTGACTTTGAAATTCAGAGTGGACTCAGAAGTTGTTAGAGCTAGTGACTCCCAGTATTCATGTTCTGAACGTGGCATGAGGGATACAGAAGCACAGGGTTTCTTTTAAAGGGAAAGAAAGGAAACAAAATTTCAAAACAAGATAATAGGAGAATAACAATGGTTAACACATTGTGTATTGTTATCTTTGAATTAGTTACTCATAGTACAAAATATGGACATTTAATTGCCTGAACAATATTAGCACAAGCCTTTCTTTTCGATCAACTAAGACAGGTTATTAGTATAACTATCTTTTATATGTACATTTTTTTCTTTTTGCTTTTCTCTTCTTTTCTTCTTTTCCCATCCCAGTTTCTTTTTCCTTTTGAAGTTTCTTCCCATTTTGCAATATCTATTATATATTTTGGATCTTCTTTACTTTTTAAGCTCACACTAGGAAGACAATATAATGTTTGCACATGTGTATCTTGTTTATTTCATTTATTATTATGGTCTCAAGCTGTATCCATTTACCTATAAAAGTCTCTAGTTTATCCTTCTTTATGGCCAAGTAGTGCTCCACTGTGTAAAACAACCACATCTTTTTTGTCCATTCCTTGGCTGATGGGCATTTGGGTTGTTTCCAAGATTAGCTATTACAAATTGAGAAGCACAGTTTTTAATTACAATAAGTATGGATTTATATTTTTATGTATCAAGTGCCACACAGTTAAGTGTAGGATGTTCATTCAGAATATTCCTAGCTTTGTTCTCTGATAATTTTTAGAATTCATTTTCTAGTCAAGTATTTCCCCAAAATAGGCCCACAGGAAGCAGTCTCAGTCACTGTGCATGTTGACAAAAAGTGTGCTGGTCTAGTAAGATTTTAAAAACCATTCATATTGTTCCCTTGTCCTTGAGAAGAAGCATTAGCAGACTTAGTCCTAAGAACTCTTACAGTAGAGGGACTTACTTACTTTTACCCCAGGACATATGACTTTCTCACAGTTATTTGACCCTATCCATTCAAATTCCTGTTTTTATTCTGAGAATTGTTGCCTTTTAGGACCTTCAGTCAGCTTTCCTTCCTTCACGTGCAATTGGGAAATGGGCTTTAGGTACATGATTCTTATGAAGTATTGGTAGTTGCTTCCATTTCCTTGAGCATTTACCGTATTCCAGGAACTGTTACTGGCACTGTGGTGTTCTGATAGCTAGGAGGGGTAGAGTGCTTTAACAAAGGCTGAAAGTGTGATTGCTTCAAACAGTGTATTTTGCTAACACAGGGAATTCTAAATCACAGAGTTCAGGGAGTTGGGGCAACAGTCTATGACTTTCAGTGGTGTTGCTTTACTATCCTTCTAAGTGTTCCCTTCTTGGTAGGACTGACATTGGCTCATCACACATTCATGTTCCTTCCCTCAGAAAAGAGACATCCCTGATAGCAGAGGCAGTATAGCACATAGCTTCCTAATGAGGGTGTGGCCTGTATTGTGCTCATATCTCCTTGTCTAAAACTTTCTGACATGGCCATTTCACTTACTTGGAGGGCTGGGAATATAGAGTCTCTTCCCAGGAATACTATGCAAGCCAGACCTAGGAGGGTCTGTTAAAGAGAAGAAGGAAAGAAGAAATATTCTCAAGCAATAGCTCTCTCTGCTGTATTTTTAAATCCTATAGTCAGCCCTGTGAAATAGCTCCTCTGCATCCAATTCAGTAATGAGAAAACTAATATACAGAGAGGTTAAAACTAATGCCACATAGAAATTAGGGACTTAGGCTTTGAGATCACACTACTTCCTTCCAACTACTATACAAAGTTGCAGTTCCTTTTGCAAGTCAAATTTCCATTCATTTCTACCATTCTTAGACCTATTCTTTTCTAATTTTAAGAAAATTCATTTGCTAACTCAGCATGGTACAGACTCTGCTTTCTTTACCCACGTCTTCATTGCCTTCAGAGCACATGTCTGAAATATATTTCTCAACATCACTCACGTAGGACCGTATGCCTGAATGGGATAAGCTGATAGGATACGACCAGATCTGATGTTTTACTACTCCAGGCCTGACCTGTAGAACCACCCGTGCGTGGTTCTCTGCCCTTTCCCTTCTTGCTAGCAGAATTGGAAACGACACCAGGACAAGTGGAAAGCTCCTCATCAGAGGTGGCCAAGCCTTGTTTAGCTTGTGGTTTTAGTGAGTGTGTGGAAGAAAGCTATTCCGGCAGCCCGTCTCCCCCTCCCACACTGTTATGTCTGTTCTGTCTGATTCATTTTAAAGGTTTGTGTCCAGTTGTTCTAGCTGTTAGCCTCCAGTGAATGATATAATCTGTTAGCATGATGTCATGGGTGACGAGCTGACAACCTAACTTAACGTCACTGACTTGCCATTTTTTAGTGATGGGAGTTGGAAACTTCACTGAATCTCTCTGAGCTTCAGTTCTTTCAAACTAAAACACTATTCAATCATATTGTCATCATAAGAAGTCACTAAACACACTATTTCTTGTTACTTATTCTATTCTAACATTTAACTTGTTCTTATTCTAGTTGTTCCACTGTTTAACATATAAATGCCTTTGTATTAGGAAAGAAGTGGAAAAGAAATATATCTTAGATTTCCACATGTACTTTAGAAAACTTCCAAATTTTTATTTGTCTTTACAAAAAAAGATACTCAAATGAGGAATAAAACCCTTTTTTAAGAGTTTTTTTTGCTCTTTTTGATGTTTGTTTTTTTAAAGAAGTTTATTTTGGCTCACAGTTTGTAGAGGTTTCATTCTGTAGTCAGCTGGCACCAGGGCAGGACTGCTGGCAGAGGGGCCTGGCAGGGAAGAGTTATGGTGTAGTTGCTGGAAGTAGAGAGCAATCAAGGAAAGAGAAAGGGAGAGAGACACCCTCCTGGGACCATCCGGGTCACCCCAGGGACCCTCCTGAACGGACCAGGCTTCGCCTCTGAGCATCACACCTAGATAATCCCCTGATGAGTCTCAACCCCAATCTTAATTCTCAGAGAAATCTCTGGATTAGACTCTTCAGCAAAGTTGAAATTATTAGCACACTGGCAACTCTTAGATTAGCTAAATACATTTTTCTAAAGTGATGTAGATTTGGGGAGCCAGGGGTGAAGTGTTTTGGTTTATATCTAGATGTTTTAACAAAGTTGTTTGTTTGTTTGTTTGGGTACTGGGAATCAAACTCATGATCTCACGCTTGCCAGACAGGAGCAGTGCTACGGAGCTACACCCCCGGTCCCAAAAGATATCATTTTAAAATCAGTTGACAGCCTCAATAAAAATACCTGTGTGGCTGCAACTACTGGAGTCGTCTCTCTGAGGCTTAAATTCAGGTTCAGTAATTTTGGAATAAAAATAAAACGAGTATCTTCAGACTTGTTAGGATTTATTAAATTTTTAAAATTTTCTGAAATCTCCGTGCATACTGATGATTTCCCTCAATTTAGATTTTATTCATTTATGTTACTTTAAAGAGAGTAGTAAAATCTAAAAGGAGCAAGAGCAAAATACCAACATCACAGACTTAAACAAAACAAAGCAAACACATTAAAAATGATAGAGGGTTTCAAAACAAAATGATAGGGATTACCAGTAGTTGTTATATTACATATTTTTACCTTCAACTAAGTTGCTCAGATTACCAGATGTAAGTATGGAAGATTATTCAAACCATTAAACAGAATTTTAAAAAATTATTAGAAAACACTTGAGATTATACAGAGCTTCACTAGATAAGATGGTAGGAATTCACCAATTGTTGTTCTGTGGCATATTATTGTCTTCAAATCAGTTGCTCAAGGGGCTGGGGATATAGCTCAGTGGAATAAGCGCCTGCCTAGCAAGCGCATGGTCCCAAGTTCAATCCCCAGTACTGCAAAAAAAAAAAAAAAAAACAGTTGCTCAAATTACCAGATATAAGCATGTAAAATTGGTCAAAATATAAAAAAATTTAACTGTTAACTGTTTCTTTCAGTAAACCAATGGGCATCAGCAGGACAGTTATCCCAGATAACCATATACATATGTAATATAATTTTTTTTCTTTTTTCCTTCTTTCTTCCTTTCTTTTTGTTCTTTCTACCATCCTAGTTGTTATTTCCTTTGACAATTTCTTTCCCCTTCATATCATCTATTGTATATTTTGGGTTTTATTTATTCTTTCAGATTCCTACACTGGGGAGACAATATGATGTTTACTCATGTGAGTCTGATTTATTTCACTTATGAGTATGGTCTCTAGTTGCATCCATTTACCTATAAAATTCTCTAGTTCATCTTTTTATAGCTGAGTAATACTCCATTGTACAAAAATACCACATCTTTTTTATCCATTCTTCAGTTGTTGGGCATTTGAGTTGTTTCCAAGATTTAGTTATGACAAATTGTGCTGCTATAAACATGGGTGCACATGTATCACTGTGGTATAATGGTTTTAATTCTTCTTAGAAAATATCCAGAAGGGGAATAGCTGTATTAAGTGGGACCTCTAATCCTAGTTTTGTGAGAAATCTCCAAACTGATTTCCACAGTGGTTTCACCAATCTACACTCTCACCAGCAGTAAGAAGAGTTCGTTTTCCCCACAGCCTCTTCAGCATTTTTTCTTGGTTGATTTCTTGATGCTACCCATTCTTTCTGGGATGAGATAGAATCTCAGTGTTCTTTTAATTTGCATTTCTCAAGTGACTAATGATTTTGAACATTTTTTTCATATATTTATTCACTATTAGTATTTCTTCATCTGAGGAGTGTGTATGTATCTCAGATGTCCATTTTTGGATTGGGTCTTTGAATTTTGGAGGCCTGATTTTTTTTTAATTCTTTATGTGTTATAGATAGAAGTCTTTGTCTGAGGGACAGTTGGCTAAACTTTTTTCTCAATTCATGGGCTTTCTTTTCACTCTGTTGGTGATTTCTTTTGATGTGCAGAAACTTTTCAATAAGATGAGATCCCAGTTATTGATTCTTTGAAGTATTTCTATGTAGCTTAGGTTTTGTCCATGAATTCTCTGCCTACCCCTATGTCTTCAAGATTCTTACCTACTTTCTCATCCAATAGATTCAGTGTTTCTGTTTTAATATTTCATGTGGGGCACTATGAGTCATTCTCTCTCGTCTACAATCATCCTTATCTAAGTGTTACGCCTGAGTCATAGTTACAAAAATTTGAAATCTCTACATGTGTTAGGCAGGTATGTTTTTCTGACTATAATTTCCAATTACAGCTCTTTTTCTCAACAAGCCCCTGGATTTTGGGTAACTTATTCAGGGAAAAGTTGCCCATTGCTATATTAGCATAAATAGAGAGCAAAGGTTGGTTCCATTGTGACCTAATCAGGCAAGTGATGGTCACAAATTGTCCACCTCAAGGAGAACATGCTAAGCAGAGGGATGGAAATGTTGTAGGTGATCTAATTTCCATAACACAATGTGCCTCTGAATGGCCCCTCTGGAGTACAACATGGTATAAACTCTGCAGGAACACAATTCCATTTGGAGGATGTGGGCAAACAAACTTCTAGCTCTGCACCCACTTCACCTGCTGAGAATTGACTTATACACGGAAAGGTTCCAGAATTCTCCTGCTGCTTATGTCATAGAATATATTTAGTAGTTACAAATTCCACTCACAATGCACATTGTGGCTTAATCATCTCTTTTTTGCATAAAAGTGTACAAAGCATATTAGTTTGGGCATAGTCTTTTTAATAGGAAGGCAAAATCATTGGGAAGTAGCGAGTAAAATAATGTTTATAGTTTGCTATAATTTGTGTGTTTGCTTGTCCGCTCAACAACCCATCTATATGAACCTAATGCATTCTGAATCCACCCAGTAACAAATAACAACCTCACAAGTGGCTGACACACATAGGCCTTGAGGGGTTGATTTGCTGGGACGTGCTTCCTTTCGGCATCCACAGAGACTGGTAATTTAAGTGGAAAGTTCTTTCACGTGTGTTTTCTGTTTTGTTTTGTTTTAACCTTACCCTTCTAAGGTAAATCACAAAACCTTAATTTACTGGTGTGTTCCAGTTAATCTTCTGATATTGAGGGTCACTCTAACATTTCTATTTCATTTAACCTTTGTGGTGAAAACTCATTCTAGACACTGCTGTGCCACTTCTTGGCTTTATTAAGGAAAAAGGAAAAAACACTGGACTAATTTAATTTTTTTCTTTTCTTTTTTTTTTTTTTTTCTAGACAAAGTCTTACTATGTAGTTCACACCGTCCTTAAACTCAGTCTGTAGCCCAGGCCGGCCTCAAACTCGTGATGCTCCTCCTGCCTCGGTCTCCTCAGTGCTGTGATCACAGGTGTGCACCACCACACCCAGACTAAATTTAATTATTAATGGACAAGAATGGAAGCACTGCTTTGTATTTTATGTTTTTGGAGTAAAAATTTTTATAGTAAAAGAGCTATGCATAATCTCAGAAAAGAAAGAAAGATAATTTTGCATAAAAATTCTAGATTCCTGCAGCCTACCTTTGAGTCCCTGGCAATAGACTGAGGTTAAGAATCCCTAGCATAGATATTTCTTTTCTTTCTTTCTTTTTAAATTGTGGTCATTATCATTTTAAACATGCATTTTTGTTATAGTAAAATATAGTGATGCAGAAGAAAACTTAGCAAAATCTTCATTCACTCTTCTAAGTGCATTAAATTAAGAGTACATTAAAAAATAAACGTTCATTAAAATCATGATAATCTTTTCTATGTACAGGCCAGGGAAGTTGCTACTTTTCCTTATTAAAATATATTATTGAGGGGGCTGGGGATATAGCTCAGTGGAATAAGCGCTTGCCTAGCAAGCGCAGGGCCCTGAGTTTGATCCCCAGTACCGCAAAAAAAAAAAAATAAATAAAATAAAATAAAATAAAATATATTATTGAGTTGCTTTTTCTCTTTAGAAGCAGTATCCAGAAAGTACTTCTGAGTAACCAAGAGTTTTAGAATGATGATAAATGAACAAGCTGTATTTTAAGAGCTCTTCTTCATACTCTTGGAATTCAGCATGTGGAAATACATTCCAAAACTCCATGCCTATAATGCCAGCACTCAGAAAGCTGAGGCAGGAAGATTGCCCTGAGTTTGAGGCCAGCCTGAATTTTACAGTGAGTTCAAAACCAGCCTGAATTACACAGTAGGACCCTATCAAGAAAAAAATAGATAGATAGATAGATAGATAGATAGATAGATAGATAGATTCCTTAATGTCACAAAACAAATACAAGTAGTTTTAAAACAAAAGGCACCCACCACCTGAGGTCCTTCATATCTGGCCAGGTCACAGCACATTCTCTGCTGTCTTTCTGTATTCCACTGGCTTGCAAGTGCAGAGGTTCTATCCCCCGAGGGGCTGCTTTCAAGCCCAGTGGGGCTGCTTGTAGTTGTCATCAGGCCAAGAGGCGCTGGGACAACTGCAGAGATGGCCCCAGGAGACTTTCTCTCACTTACGTTCCTCACGTAGGCAGAAATCCTCATCATGCTGCTGGAGCTGGAATTTTGCTGTACAATAACATATGCACATTTTAAAACCCGTCAGTCTTCGCGCACTCTGAATTTTTTGAGCGTGCGCGCGTTCATCGGGTACGCTGGGGGGAGATTGTTAGACAGTACGCCTAACAAATGGAGCCAGAGTTACTTTGCCTTTAGGGAAAACCGTGCTGCTGCCGCAGACAGTGGTGCTGTGTGTGGCAGCAAGGTCTCCAAGAGCTGGCGCCTGTGCCCATGTACCCTGTGATGACCACATGCGCAGTAATTCCATGTATGGGTGTCAGTTGTGTACAGCTTCACGGTTGCTCTAACGTAGAACAATATGCCAATTCGCATATTGAAATATTAATTCTTACAACTTTAAAATTTTGTGTTATATAATTTATCTAGTAACCTATGATTTAATAAATACGTCAGTTTTTGAGAAAAATGCTCTCAGGCAATGTGTTGTTTTCCTCGGTCCTTGCAGCGCTTGCACACGCTAATTTTAGATTTCAATACTAGTTATTCAGAGTCATGCTGTTAAAGGGACAAGCGAATTACAAACCTTCTCAGAGCTGAGCTGAAGAGGGAAGTTCGACTTTTGACTGGCAAAATAAAATAGTGGAAATTTATTTCTTTTGTTTTCAGTACAATTACTGATGAAACCTCCGGAAAGAAATGAAATTATTTAGGAACAAAAAATGGAACATTTAAATTTATTTTCTTTTTTTCCTTCATTCCAAAAGCACGCTATAATGCAAGCTTGAACATAATGAGAGTTTCCATAAATGAGATGTGACAACCTAATGGAGAATAAAACAGAGAACCTGGTAATACTTTAGCTTCCGAGCTCCTGCCTTTCAGCCCTTCATTGCTCTCCTTCCTTTCAGAGCATCGTTTAGCCATGCACCAAATTTAAACAATACTGAGTCAAACCTGCACAGGCAATAATGGTGATTCTGTACAATATTCTAGATTCAATGGCACTTCCAGGTGAGCATTATGTGTACTTGGTGCCCTCACAGATTCTATTGCCTGATGCTAGGGAAGATCTAAGTTCCTCCTGACCTTTCTGGACACCTGCCCCAGCTCTCTGCCCCATTCTGACGTTGTGCGCTGCTGATGTGTATGGTGAATCCCTATTTTCTCTCAGCCTCTCTAACCTACTTGCCATTCAAATACACTCCTCTAAACCCTTCCTCAGAGTTTTAAAGGCACCAACAATTACAAATAGCTAATATTTCTAAAATGTTCCCAACATGCTGGGATGGCAAAGTGCTTTTGCTAAAGTCCCTCATTTCGCTCTCTCAACCTGTGAGATAGTGATATGATCAACCTTGTTGTACAGTGAGAAAAGTAGATGCTGCTTTGGTTTGAATGTATCTCCTCCAAAAGTCATGTTGAGACTTAATCCCCCTTGTGGCAGTGTTGAGAGATAGGGCCTTTTGGGGGGGTGATTATGTCAGGAAGTCTCTGCCTTCATGAATAAATGATTGCCCTTCTGCTTCCCACCCCCTGAGGAAGTAACAAGAAGGCCCTCACAGTCATGCAACCTGCCAGCACCTTGATCTTAGACGTCTCAGCCTCCAGAGCTGTGACAAATAAATTCCTGTCATTTATAAACCACCCAATCTGGGGTATTTTGGCACAGAAGCATGAATGGAAAGGCACTCAAAGTCGTTTTTGGTCTTTATCACTTGGCACAGGTCACAAAGTAGATATATTTGATTCCCAGGCCCTTTCTTCTTTGGTACTGGGAGTGGAACTCAGGACCTTGCGCTTGCCAGGCAGGTGCTTGTGCTGCTGAGCTGTATCCCTGGCCCTCCCAGCCCTTTTGTACCACCCAGCTTTCCTCTAATATCTTTGCATACTTATATTGTTGAGTCCTCTTTCATGAGTCATTGCTCCTGGAATCTCACTATTTAGGAATCACTTCTGTGTTCTACTGATAAATTGTGCATAGACCACAGATCTCATCAGTCTAACCCCTACCCAGAGCTGATATCTCTCCCCTACTCAAACTCTGTGGCATATTGAGTCTGACCTGGCTGACATTAAACAACACCATAATCTGAACCCATTCCAACCTCTCCATTTCAGCCTATTTTATTTATCTCTTTGTTGATTCTCATTTATTTAGGTGTCTTGGACAACTTCCTTCCCACACACATCTTGTCTCTGTCTGTGCACATAGTCCTGCTTCCCAAGTCTTGTGATGAGAGGGAGCTTGTTTTTGTCCAGACTGATCTATTCTATCCCTCTTCATAATGCCTTCCTGGCATGTGATTGTCATATAACTTAGTTTCTAAGTTTTCTTGAAAAATCTTACCACAGTGATTTCTGTCCCCATAAATATTTGGTAATTTATTGATTATGGGGTTCTGTTCAGCTTGCATGCTGCATTTTTCATTTTGTTGGGAAGATTGAAATTCCCCTTTGCTGCCACTGGGCCCCAGTTGTGATCTCTGTGACAGCTGCTCTTACTTCTTTACATATTTGTCCCCACTGGACTGCTCACTTTAAAGCAGAAGCTTCCCACAACATTGCTGTCTTCTCTAAAAGAGAATTACTAGGTATTCCGTAACTGTTGGTTCGATGAATGAAGAAAAGGCTAGAAACAAACTCTGGTGGTGTTGTTTTCTATACCTTTGCTCTGAGTCTTGCAAAAAGTAACAGCTATTAATGAGTTAATACCTCCCCAACTCATCTTGTTGAAAAAGTATGATATATTTAATCCACTGTAAAGGTAACAGTGTTGAAAGTAGGGGCTGTAAAGCAAGCAGTATGTAATGTCCAGTGGCTCTTGCTAGGGGCAGAGAGGGCTGATGCAGGGAGACAAATACTGTACAATGAAGTTGGGCCACAACGCAAGGTCAATGTTTCTTCACCTTTCCAAGAGTACCAGGGGGGTCATTTGTCATCATACCTGTCGAGGTTTGGGACTTCTCATCCAAAAGACAGGGCCGTGCACAGAAGGCTATTCCCCAGGGCTGCCCTCGTATGCCAGCCTGTCCTGTGTGGGTAAGGTTTGTCTGGCTGTGTCTATCCAAATGGTGACATAAAGCTATTTACTCTCCTTCACGAATGCAGACAAGGACTGTGGCACTGACCCTTGGAGCTGAAGACCTGGAGAAGGAGCCCAGTTTTCCATTGTACTGATTGTTATTTTCAGTGAGATATTTACTTCTCCAGTTTTCTCTCCGCCAAGTAGAAATCAAAGTATTTCTAACATCTCAGAGTCTTAACTGTGTCTTCAATTAATGAGCAGCTGTAGAAAAGCTTTACAACTGACACGGGGAGAAAAATCTCTGAGGAAGAGATGGGCTATATCTCACATCCCTAAATAATCCACCCACCATCTTGCCTTAGGTCACCAAGGAGACCTGCTCAGGGAGACACTTCAAATAAATTAATAGTCAGTCTTTCTAGACTGACATGTAAGCCTTGGACTTCTGGAGTTTACTTGGCAACAAAAGTCTCAGGATAACTTTAGCTTAAAATACCCCCTTTATTTTTGTGACAGTAACACTGGGGCTGTTAGTCCAGGGTCTTTCAAGAGACATTCTTAGAGAATGGTCTTTCAAAGGACTTACCTAGAGTACAGTGACCACAGACCTTTCTTATCACCTCATGAACCTAAGAAGGACAAAAAATGCCCACAGGATGCTTGCCAAAAGCAAGAGATTTACCTCGTTTTGTTCTTTATATCTCACCCAAGCTCCATAGATTGTGAGATCTTGATATATTTTTAACTTTTTCCTTGTGGGTAGAGTATGTGTGCATCCTCATTCATTTACAAATTCACTCCAGGAAGAGATCTTGGGCTCAGAAATTCCTACCAACAGTCTATTTCCAAGGACGGCACAGACATCCATTCTCCCCCATCTTCCCATCTGTGCACAAACCTATGAACACAGCGAGAATCTAACTAGTACTAATGGAAGGGTGAGGTGCGATCTAGGATCTAGGCACACCTTTTGCCTCTTCTTCTTCCTTAGCAATTTTGGATGTGCCCTCTAATGAAGTGCATGTATTTTATAGTAATATGTTTGCAGTTAGTGACACAGTAAGATTATTCTTTACCCTTACTGCCAATCCTGTTTTCTGCTGAATAGAACAGTTGACTTCCTCCCTGGGCCCAGCAGCTAATGTGAGGCATTTTCCTCCACTTGGTGGAGCTGTGCACATACGTGCTTGACATAAAGGGACCACAGAGCCCCCAGACTACTTACTCCACATCTTTCCAGTGCATCCATGCATCATCCCGGCTGTACACAGGGATGCCTTCCCCCTGTTGGTGCTAAAATTTTAATTAGTGGGCAATACGCATTCCTATATAATGGAGCATGCCCATGGCAGGAAGTTAAGAGGACACATTTGCAGTCCCAGTTTCACTGTCAACCAGCTGTGTGCTTCTGAGTAAATTGCTTTATTTTACAGTTCTCAGCTAAGTAGAGTGGGAAAGAATCTCTGGTCTACTTAGCTCTCAAGTTTGGTGGAAGTTTAAAGTAAAATTAGATGTGGAAGTCCTTGGGGACCCGAAACAAAGGGCAAATACAAGTCTGAGTCCTTGCTGAATTCTACTAGTTTTTCAAATGTGCAGAATGCCCCTGTCCTGTCCAGGCTTTTTCACTTTCCAATCCATTTTTCTACTGTATGCATCATGGATTTACTGCACATAAATCGGGTCATGCCAAACCTCAGTTTAAAACCCTAAGTCTTCCCTCTTTCCCCTGGAATAATACCCGCAGCTCCTCTAGTAGCTTACAGACCTCGTCACAACGTGTGCTCCTCCTCTCCGAGGAGAGCTGGAGGTAGAGGTGAAAGCCTTCTCTTCTGCTCCCCAGCTCCTGGTCCAGGGCTTCTCTCTGGTTTCCCTGTAGGGTACCTCTGACTCACCTCCCACATTTCCGCACAGCGTGACTTCAGTGGTGAAGTTTCCGTGTCCTCTATTCACAGCCCCGCATCTGTGCTCCCTCAACTACTGTACCGTCCCCAGGTAATGTTTTACTTGATGGTTTTTCCTCCAAAACACACAGTTAACCCTACGAATAACTCTATACCATAACACTGCCAGGTAGCAAAATCGCTAGCTTATAGAAAGGTCTCAAGAAATATATGTTCCATGGCAATCCAATAGCGTACTTTCCTACAGGCTTCTCTAACAAAGTACTACAAGCCTGTTGCCATAAAATGACAGAAATTTATTTGCAAACAGTTTGAGAAGCTGAAAGTCTGAAATCATAGTGTCAGCAGGGCTATGCTTCCTCTGTGATTCTGGGTAGAATCCTTCCTTGTCTCCTTGGCTTCTGCTGGCGGCCGTCAGTCCTCAGCCCTCAGCATTGGTGCTTTACCGCTGCTGTCGCTCCGTCTGCTTGCTCTGCTGCCACGTGCTGCTTACTCTGTGTATCTGTGCCCTCTCCAGGGTCAGCTTCTCATGAAGGCATCAGTTACTAAGTTACAACTTACTGTGGGACTTCATCTTCACTTGCTTATTTCTGTGAAGACCTCATTTTCAAGTAAGCCTGTATTGACAGGTACTAAAGGTTACTTCAAGATTTTTTCGTGGGGAGAGTACAATTCAGCTGATAGTAGATTGATAAATCATATGTGAGAGAAAAAGATCCCCTTTTACTGCATGTCTACTGTGTGTGTACAGTGCATATGTGTGCAAATGTATGTAAATGCCTGTGTTTGTATATCATTTTATATTACGAAATTAAGACTAATTATCCCAAAGAGAAAATGTTGTTAGTCTCATCTAAAGCACTTTAAAGACATCTGCCTCTTTGAGATGTAAATTTCTAAGTGACATAAATACGTCTTTGCCAACTTTCAGGTTACTAAATTAGGATCATCTATCACCACATAAACTCTGTGATTCTATCATTTAAAATTTAAAAAGTCTGAGATTAGTCGTAGCCTTAGGTGTCTTTAAAAGGAAGCTTCCAAAATCATCATTTATTCCAGTTTCCAAATAAAGGAGGCATCTGTGGGTAGATGCACCCCTTTTCTGTCACTTTTTTCTCTTGAGACCTGTCATCTGACCTTTAATACACTTTCTTCACATGACTCATGTGTAGATAGGAGGTCTTTTCCCTAGGTCTCAGATTATAAAGAGTAGTGTTAGATTTTCAAAAAGTAACTGAACTATCAAATTAGGCCCTAACTGGTAGCATTTAGCAGTGCTGAAATCAAGTAGAAAAATCTCACAAAACCTTTTAGTTAAAGTACTTTTTACTCATTAACATTATGTAAAAGGCATTGTCTAGACATTCCTTTTTGTTTTAATTAAAAACACTGAAAGTGGTACATTTGGTAAACTATTAAGTAAATTACTCCTATTCTTTAATGCTCATTGGAGTTTGGGGTAATGCTGGAGTTAGCTGACTCCAGGTGCTAAACCAAAAGCCCATGTTTGCCTGGCTTTAAGCTTAGAGCTGCTGAGCAATTCCTGCCAGAAACAAGGAATAAATCATCTTGGAGACTGACATGAGCAGTGAGCTAACAGATAGGCCCTGTAAACTAACTTTGCTGAAGCAGGTATTTTAGAGAGTATGAATCCCTCTTTCAGACCCAAAGCTTTATAGGTTAGCAACTGACCAAAGCACTTTCTCCTAATCCCACTCCTTTGGGTTCTCTGAGAGTCTCAGATTGATTTAGTGAAATACCAGCCTTAACCTTATCCCAATTTCCCGAAATATTTGTAGCTGAACATCCTTTCAGTTTTAGGATTGGAAAAGACATTGAATGAGGGAAAGAAAGGTTTAGAAAGATACGATTCAGGTCACTGCATTGCTTCAAGGCAGTTTGCAGACTGCATTCATGTTTTCAAAGTCTAAATTGGAGCCCTGTAACATTTGCTGTTATGGGTGCATGTGTGTGCAAGCATACCAGCACATGGCAAAATGCAGAGCTCCTAAAGTGGCATACAACAGAGAAGGTTAATTAGAAAAAGAACTGAATTCTATACAAGGTACTAAGAATATCTTAATTTCTAGATATATTTATCAAAAATATCTACATTGATAAAACCATTGGGACCTACAAGTAAACATGCTAGGCATAGTTCTCAGTTATGAAATATTCATATGTTAAAAAATAAAACAAGTTTGTGGAAATGTAGTTATACTCTCATTTTCAAAGAAGTGAATATAGAAATATTTAAGCAACTGGAAATTATGGCTAAGTACAAGTACACTTTCCTTTTCTCAACTCATGTTCAACTCCAGCAAAGGCACCTATTCTAATTTACCTTCTTGAGACTGCAGGAGAGAACATTGTATTTTTCTAAATCTATGCGTTGGAGTGAAGCATCTCTAAAATCTAATGCCAAGTTACCTCTTAAGGCTAATGGAAAGAAAGGAGTTTCAGGAAAGAATCTCCAGTTCCACTGAACCTCATTACGTCAGTATCCATGTTGGTGGTTGGGCAGAAGTGTGGCTAGTTGTACTTTCACTTCTTCTAAGGCTCGGTACAATAATAAGTAAAAGGCACTTAACATTGCCAAAAGGAAGCCATAGAATAAAATAAAATGTAGTTGCCCCTTATATTAATGACTTTGCAGTTACAATTAATAGTATCGTCTTAGTCCCATGGGTATTAGAGGGTGGAATGTAAAGGCTGGTGTAGCGTCTAAGGAGCAGTTTTTTGTTGTGAATGACACACAGCAGGTCACTGTTGCTTTCCTTGTCTGTGAGTACGGAGGTCACTAATCAGGGACTGTAAACTAAGGGTTTGTCATCTCTGTTCTATTAAAATGGAGCCTGGATTTTTTTCCTATAATAAAACAAAAGGCACAAAAGTAGTGATCAAAGTGCACTAAAGAGAAATTTAAAAGGCAGTTTCAGGCTGTGTGTGTGTGTGTTGTTTTATGGCATTTTCTTAGATTTGGGGTTTTTGTTTTGCTTTATGTTTAGAATAACCAGCTGTCTAATGAATGACAAATAAAATTGAAATTAATTTATCCTTTTGTACTAATTATTTGGATACTTTTGGTGATTGGACAGCCACCATTGTTTTGTAATCCTCAAAAATGAAAAGCTGCATCCTCATTTTTGAGAAGAAATCAAGAGAAAAGTGGACTATTGTGAGAGCTCCTTATGGTCTGCATATACCTCTTCTCTGTGTGTTGTGTACAGGATAACCTTGGGAGGTACCTTTCATGACTCTCAGCTGAAGGACAAGACATTTTCGGGTTAAGTGTCTGGCTTTCCAATGTCATCCACCTATGGAAATAGACAAGACTTGAACATAACACATGGACTAGCTGCTGCCTGTGGCTAAGTTGTTTGTTTTCTGTTATACTGCTTATTAAAAAGGTACAAGACCAACATCTGAAACTGCTACAGCGCCTTTTTGCAGATGCAGCAAGGCAGAGAGAGGGATGCTCTCCTGCTCTACAAAAGACAGAGCAAACCCGAAGGGACAGATGTACTCTGCCCTACACTTAAGTGGTGCAGTAATGTTAAAATAATAATCAATATTTAGATTTGTGTTTTGGTTCTGTATTCGCTAATTCCTGTGCTGATGCTCTGGCTAATGGGTGTGTGGAAGAGGCTCTTCATGATAAATTATAGTGTTTGTGTGTGAATGGATGGAAAGACACATCAGAGATAATGTAGTGTTTACTGCTTTACTATTAGCACACTAGGCTGTCTTTATGGAGTGTAATATTCAAATCTATGCACCAGTGCACTTTCAAATAGACAGAATTTGCTTTCTATTTTCACTTAAAGCTATCTTTTATTTTAATTAACAGGAATGCAGTTTAATCACCCATCTTTACAGCTAAAGGAGTTTTACAGGCTTATAATGCTGTCAGATTCCAGGGTGTATAAGTGAGAAATAGGCAGTTTTAGAGAAAAATGTGCTTTGTTTTCCTTCCCCCCTTGCTTCCTTCCTTCTTTTCCTCAGCCTCTCTCACTTCTTAGCTTTCTTGCTCTTTCATTCTCTCCCTCCCCCCTTGCCCCTCCCTGCCCCTCCCCCTCTCCCCTTGCCTATGAGAAGACTATTGTACAAGAAACCAAGAAGGTTCACAGGTGGTGTGATTTCACTAGCTGCATTCCATCTTAGAACATCTCCAGGATCCCTCTAAAACTTCACTCCAATATCATCGCCCTGGCGATCCCCAGAATCTTAGCACTTTATAGAAGGATAGGAGAAAGAGTTCATGGAACCACCTGTGGGTTGAAATCACTGATATGCTGGTTTGTCAACCAGTTCTTCCAGGGTTTGTGGCATTAGGGTGGAGGAGGCGCAGAAAGAATGAGATCAGGCAAGACCTTAAATTCTAGTGTTTGCCCTATTCTGTGTGTTAATACTTCTACCAAGGCCAATTTCAAGTGTTTTTTTTTTTCCTTATCTTTCACTGGGTAAGGAAAAAAGAAAATAGCCAAACTCATTCAGTTTAACTGATAATCACATGTTGAGATAACATTCTTGTATGCAATTCAAGCAGCTACTTTAATTTGTATACCTTAGTGTTGTTTCTATAACAAATATTTTCATTCTTTCCTAAGGAGATTGTAATAGATATTAATGACATAATTTAGGAGATGCCATTTTTCATTTTATCGTGCAGCTCATCAGTACCGCTTTGTTTAAAACTAGATTTTTGAAAAGACCCAGGGATTTGACATTGTTATATCATCTCATTGATTTGAATATGAGATGTTTATTTTACTAGTATGTTTTCCTGCTTAAAAATTGAGACAGTAAGCTACTAAAAATTTTTCTCAAGGGAATACAATGATAGACTAAAAGTTGTCAAATAATGAAAATTTGTTTTTCACTATATCACATTTTAATCACAATTTTAAAGACTCCTTAAGTGGACAGAAAGTCAATGAGTGTTCTCAAAACATACTTGAGTAAGATTATTTGGTTTTTTGCAAAGATATTAAAATTATACCACTGGGAATTTGTTTTTTAAACTTGGAGTAACATGCAATAATTGTACATACTTCTGGGGCAGAATGTGATGATTTATGGAATATAGTAAATATGTGCATGTATTGATCAAATCAGAGTAATTAGAATTTCCATCTCTTAATCATTATGTTATGTTTGAAGCCTTTGAGCTGCTCTCTTTTAGTTTTTCAAATGTATGCTAGCCATCCTGAACTACAGTCACAGCCTGTGCTATGGAACCCTAGAGCGATCCCCTTCTCTCGCACCATGTTTGGTGCTGGTTATTCAGTCTGCTTCTACCTCCCTTCCTCCCCTTCCTCCCAAGGTCTAGCATCACTATTCTACATTCAGATCAACTCTTCCAGCTCCCATCTACGAGACAAAACACGCAGTATTTGTCTTTCTGCATCCAACTTATTTCACTGAATGTCCTCTAGTTCTACCCATTTTGCTGCAGATGACAGTGATTCATTCCTCTTCATTCCATTATGTATATATACCGCATTTTCTTTACTCCTCTGGTCCCCAGCACTTGATTCCATTTCACGCCTTTGTAAATAGTGCTGCAATAAACAAGGACCTACAGGTATTGCTTTGATATGCTACAGATCAGGAAGTGGGTTAGCTGGATCATGTGATAAATTTAGTTTTAGTTTTTTGAGGAATCATCCTACTGTTAACCATAAAGGCTAGTCTCAACAAAAGTATATAAGGAGTTCCTTTTCTTTCTATTTTCTCCTTAATTTATTCTCTTTTTGATAACAACCCTTAAAACTGGCATGAGATGATGTCTCATAATGGTTTCCAGTGTCTTTTTTTAAGATGAGGTTTTACCTTCACTTAAGGTAGGAAAAGAATTACTCTCTGCAAGGGCTGGGGTTATAGCTCAGCGGCCCAGTGCCTGCTTGGGAAGTGCAAGGTCCTGAGTTCAATTCTCAGTTCCAAAAAAAAAAAAAAAAAGAATTATGCTCTACAGAGTGAGAACAGGCAGCTAAGAAAGAGAAAACACAGTGCTCATGAGGTTAATGGCTGCCATCTGTGGATCTTCCACTCCTCAAGATGACATCATATTCAGGCCATCCAGTCAAAAATCTGTTCAATTTCACACCATAAAAAAAATGAAGATAGCATTTTCTGATTGGTCTTAGTCACAGGGCTTGGGAACTTTTTTTCTCTGCATGTATCCTAGATCTCCATGAAGTAAATTGACATATCACTCCTTCTGCCTACACCCTAGTCTCCTGTCTCATTTGCCCCTGGGAGACATAAATCACCATAATTATGGAATGCTGAGGGCGTGTTCACCTATGTTTTCATGTAGCTACTTACCGCTGAAAGGGGCTCTAGACACTACCTATGGCGGAGGGCGTGCTCTCCAATAACTTGGGATGTTGTGGTTCACCCACTAGGCTGAGAGACCTGTCGGGAGACAATGAGAAAGACACTAGTGTCTAGATGTCAAGAGCGGTCGAACTGGCTGATCCATGGGGGAAGGCATGGTGAAGTGTCAGGAGAGCCATGGGCTGTAGTCCAGATCACTATCTGAAGCCATAAGTGGATAAACTTTACTTTTAGGTTGAGGGTGTAAGGCCAAAAAATGAGAAGGAGCAGGTCAGAATATTTTCTAGTCTGTTTTAAAAGATGGACTAGGACAGATCCAGCAATTACCTATATCCACATTTCTGTAGAGAAGAAAGCACCGTGAAGAGGGATATGAGATAGACCGCCAAGAGCCTCAGAGCTACAGCCCTAGCAAGTGGTAGCCCTTGTGGGTAGCAAAACTACCCACATTATGGATTAAGTTGTAAAAACAAGTCTCCATACAGGTCCATGTAAGGATTAGGTGTCACTACTGACTCTGCTTTCCAGCACCCAGAGCAGTACTTGAGTCTTGCTTTTTGAAAAGGAACCTCACGTCTTCCAGAACTTCACAGAGTAGCTTTATTTGGGATGGTGTTTTCCTCAAACAGTGCAGGTGGGGCTGGCTTTATCCTGGAAAGGTGAACCCAGCTGTCTTTCTCTGCCAACCTTACCGCAGTAGGTATGACAAGGATCTTTGCAAAGGAACCTCCCATTGTTGCCTGTGCTGTGGAACACAGGGCCGGATCATGAGGTGCTTCATAGACAGCCAGCTAAAAGAGTTTAATCAATTTTCTAAGTACAAGAGAATACATTGGAAGGGATAATGCTGAGGCACAATATAGATTGATTTAAAATTTTAAAAGATGACCTGCTATATGGAAAAACACGAGACAAGGAGCAAAACCGGTTAGGAGACTAGTTAGAAGTTTTTGTTGTTGGTTTTGTTTTGTGTTGTTTTGCTTTGTTAGTAAGGATTGAACTCAGGGTCTTCACAGTGAGACACATCCATCCCTAGCTCTTTTATAAACCTGTTTTTAAATTTTGACAGTCTTGCTAAGTCACTAAATTACATGGGCTGGGGACAAGCTAGTGATTCTCCTGCCTCAGCCTCCCAGAATGCTGGGATCACATGTGTGCTGCACCACACCAGACTACTTAGATTGTTACAGAAATTCTAGTGGAACATGATGGTGATTTGACCTAATGTTCTAGCAATGGAGGGGCGACGGAGCTTCTGTTTGTGGTTTGGAAGTAGAAGAGGCAAGGTTTGCTGAAGAATTGGGTTATGCAGTAGAAATAGAGAATTAAGACAAATTCTGAATTTTAAGCCTCAATAACTGAATAAATGATATTGGCATTTATTCAGATAGAAGAGTACATTGGGCAGACAAGTCATTGCTCTCTGTTGGCTGTGCTCCCACTTTGTGGTGTCTCTGAGAAATCACCTGTGTGCAGTTCACTGTACAAGTGCATGTGAGAAATACCGAATGGCAATGCCAGTTTGAAGCTAGAACACGCAGCTAGTGTGTAGAGCAAAGTGTTTACGCGAGGTGGCTTACAGCAGTGGTGGCAAACCTCTGGCACGCGTGCAGCAGTGGCTTTTTCTGTCACTGAAAGCTCCAAAAGATTCACCATCACGGCCAAGAGAGCACTTACCCATGGTGAAAAGAAAGGCACCGGGACAGGACCCGAGAGAGGTCTAACATGTGCAGGTGAGCACAGAAAAAGAAGGCGACAAAAACCCCTGGAAAAGTGCAAAAGGGAAGTGGAAGAAAACCCAAGAGCCCTTGGGGTGCCTGAGGAGAGACTGAAATTGTCATTTAGGGGACACCACGCAGGTGAAATGGTGCGAGGGGACAATTCTCCAGGGGTCTGTTGCATTTCTTTCTTATTTTATAATCAGAGTTTCCAACTGCTTTTCCAGGGCTGTGTTGTGAACACCTTAGGAAATACAGTGTTCTCCGGAGAAGGGCAGATGTGTTCAGTAAGATTCTGTCTCCTTCTGGAGCAAAGGTCAGGGAAGCTTATGCCCCTTTTAAATGATTCAGATTCCTAAGTGATGGTTCCTATCCCATAATGCCAGCCACTTATTTGTCACCTGGCCCTTTTCTCACTGTTGAGTGTTAAGTTGGATCCAGGGACCTAGCACAAATACTGACATGCTGGCTACTGCTTCTGTTATAAAGTCCTCTATCTCTAATTCAAAAGTCTCATAGCCCTAGTGGCACCCAAGAAACAGTGTCAGGCTAACTTTGCCAGTAGGCTAATGTCTCACTGTTCTTCGGTGGATAGTCTTGGCTGTCCTCTTGATATCTATGAGTGAGTGGACCTATTTTCCCGCAGCAGTGTTCAGTGGCTCTGAAGTAAGCATGTCATAGGCAGAAGGGCTTATAGCTCAGGCGTTTGATATGAGTGACCTCATGCATTAATCACATAATTCCTATCAGATACAGACAGTATCCCACTACAGGAGTAGATAAGCCCAAGACTAATATTTGAACATTACTTAATAGAGGGCTGATAAGTATGTCAGGACATTCAGATTTTTCCATGAGGTATGAAAATAGCAAATACTTACTCATTTGTCACATCTAAATTTTGTATTCTTCTGCTTAGATGACATAATCCATATTAAAGAATTGGGCCTTATGTAATACTCTTATATTAATAGTACATGACTAAGCCACAAGCCATGAACTACATTCAATTAATAGCAATAAGTAATAATGCATATTTATGGCATATGGGAAGGTGATTACATATTATGGAGACAGTCACTGTATATAGGCATTATTAGATTAAGAAACAATAAACATGTTTTATAAATATAGTCACTATTGTGAATTTTTAATGGAATAGAGAAAAGTTCTTTTACCACCTGGATGATAGTGTCTCTCTGTAATATGAAGATATGATCTCCAGAGAGTAGTTCAGTAGATATTTGTCCATAAAGCAGTTTAGTAGAAATGATATTACATCTTTCTGTGTGTGCAAGACATGCATATATAATGTACTGTGGGATTCCAAGTATTTAACAGTCTGCTTTGTCTGCAGACAGCTGTACAAAGGAAGAGCCTTGTGGAAGTCCAGTCTCCGGTTGTACGTTTGTACTTCCTCTCCTGCACCTCCTCTTTCCATTACCACTCCTGATGAGCATAGCCATCCCCATCTCTCCAGTTCTGGTTGGCTTGGCTCCATTTAGGTACCAGAAAATTGCTCTCCTTTCTTTCTATGTGCAGCTGCAAGCCAGTAAATATTTACTTAATTCTAGTCAGTATTCCTTCACTCATTCCTAAGTATGTACTTCGCATGGCGTTTTTCTGCCAGGAGAAGCTTTACATTAAGATTGAGGTTTCCTTAAGTTTGCTGGACACCTGATATTTTTCCTGTGTCTGTTGGAATTCATTCCATGCTGAAAGATCTAGAAATAGACAGTAGAAGATTTTAATATTGTGCGATAATGTCTTGTGTCCTTGTTGGAGAAGAGAAGAGGGTCCTTGAAAGGCCCCTTCCTCTAATTTCTTGCTACTTTCCTCCTCTGCGTGTTCAGCACTCCACCTGCCTTGGCAGAGCCTGGCAGCAGCACTCACAATCAGTGATGAGAACGGTGCATGGACTGAAACTTCGGAGGCAAGGTGCCAGCGGAATACACTGAATACGTAATCACTGAACTGAGGACAGAATGTGTCTGTGCTCTCGGTAGGGGTCCTCATTTAAGCCCAACACCCAAGAAAGACAAACAGCTAACACTCAGCGTGGGGCCTCTAAGACAGGGGAATACAAACAGAGCATTTTCCTCACAAAAGGCAAGTTTTCTCAGCATATTTAAAAACAAGCTGTCAATGCAAAGGAGGCTCCGTCCCTTCCTGAAGACTTGCGCGGTAACCGGGGTCCCTTGCTATGCACAGCGCTGCTGGCACGGAGCACAGGCGAGCACTACGGGCTTGGTCTCTTGGGAGACTCACCACAGTTTTCCTGCAAGGGAGTTGAACCTAATTTTGTATCCATTATTTCCTCCATTAAATGTTGGTCTTTAGCACGGCGTGAAAGACTTCTTGGTGTTTTAACCACAGATAATCATTCTGGCCATGTCCTCTCCTATTCTCCTCCCACTCATCCAGACACATCCCAAAACACAAGTTTTCTGGAACATCGCCCTTTCTCCTAATTCTGTGTCTCCGCAGAAAACCTTCTTTCTGCTCAGCCCATTTCCATGTGAAATTTTATTCATCATTCAAGGTCAAGTGCAATTGTCCCTTTGAGGAAATGTCTAACGACCCCCACTCTTCCACTTCCCATTTTCCAGGGTTTTAATCGTCAGAATTCATATGCATAGGGGAGAAAAATCTCCTTGATGGCCTGGTGGGTAACAGAAAATGGACTGAGGACATCACCTAGTGATTCCTTCCCCCGGCACAGTCCTGAAACAAAGAAGAAGAGGCACCCAAGTTTGACTTGACTGATCATCCAATGCCGCGAAACAAACGAAGATAGTATAAGCCTTTGAACTGTGACAAAGTAATGATGTGCTGTTACATATGCACATATGATAGAGATAATCTGAACTGGAGAGTTCAGTTATTGCAGGTGGGTCAATATTTATATCAGCGTTTTAAGAAGCATAACATTTGCACACTTAGCTTTACAAAGGTAAAAGCTGTACCTTGCAGGTTGAAAATGAATGTTTGCCATGTAGATAATGCATGATAAACTGTTGGCCACAAGAATCATCTAACTTACTTTGGGAGACGCTGGGGTTTTCTGAGAGCAGCTCCTAACTTGCCTCAGTTGAGGTGACCACTCAAGGTACTGGTTAATAGCCTGTTTACAGGGCTTGGGGTTTGTGGCCACAGATGTAGTGGGATAGTGATACTTCTCGCTCTGTTTGGGACACTGATTATTAGCAATGATCTGAGGGCCAAGGGGAATAGCTGTTTGTGTCAGGAAATAGTGCTTTCCCTAGAAGGGAATTACTTGAACACTGTGATTCTGGATTTTGTATCAACAGCCTTAAAGGTGAGAATAATCCTTCATGGAGATGGATTCCTGTCAACCATGCCTAGACACCTGTTTAGTGTCTGTGATATTGTTTGGCAGAGTGGTGTAGAATTTGTTTTCCTACATAAAGTGTCACTCAAAATCTCTGATGATATGAATCCTTCCTACCTATCCAACTTTAGTTTTCCTGCTCGATAACATAAATCTTCTCTTTCAGGCAGGGAGGTACCTCTCCTGCCATTCCAATTTCACTTCATTGCTTACCTTTCCTGCCTTCTGATACAATTTCCCTCCTCCCTTCTAGCTAATAAAGGCCTTCAAGGCCCCACTTTAGACTCATGTTCTTCCTTTCTGCCTTCTTATTCTTTTTCTGAACTTATAATTTATTTATGATCCACACATGCTGTCCATTGAGTCAGTCCCTCTCTCTCTCTCTCTCTCCCCGTCTCTCTCTCTCTCTCTCTCCCCGTCTCTCTCTTTCTGTCTCTGTCTCTGTCTCTCTCCCTCCCTCCCTCCCTCCCTCTCTTTCCCAACAGTGATACTTATGAACAAATCTTACTAATGTCCTAAAGTTTTTGAAAACAGGAAATCTGCATTTGGCTCCTTCCATTAATTCCTAAGAAATTTTACACAGGGTTTGCACATATGTGGTAGGGAACCTTCTCATTCTTGACTAGTGAGCCAATAAAACAGCTTCTTTAACAAATGATGCTTAGAACTGGATATTCATACATAGAAAGTTAAAACTAGGTCCCTATTTTTCACCCTGTACAAAATCAATTCAAAATGGATCCCAGACCTCAGTATAAGACCTAAAACTGCTAATAGAAAACAGAGTGGAAACACTGAAAACCACAGACAGGAAAGAGATTTTCCCAAAAGGATCTAACACACCAGGAAATAACAGGAAGAATCTACATATACAACTGCACCTGATTTGAAAGTTTCTGCACAGAAAAAGAGAAAAACAACAGAGTGAAGAGAGAGTCTACAGAATGGGAGAAAGTAGTTCCCAGCTACAGGGATTAATACATCAAGAACATATAAAACAGGGAGCTGGGGGTATAGCTCAGTGGAATAAGTGCCTGCCTAGCAAGCGCAGGGTCCTGAGTTCAATCCCCAGTACCGCAAAAAAAAAAAAAAAAAAAAAAGAACATATAAAATCTCAAAAAACTTTACATCACAAACATAAATAGCCCAATCAACTAAGCGGAAAATGAATTGAACAGACACTTCTCAAAAAGAAGTACAAATGCCTAATTAGAATAGGAAACAATGTTCAACATCATTACCCATTAGGGAAATCCAATGAAAGCTACACTGAGATTTTATCTCACCCCAATCAGAATGGCTATCATCAAAAATACAAGTACAATAAATGATGTTGAAGATACAAGAGGAAAAGGAACTCTTCAGCATTGCTGGTGGGAATGTAAATTACTATAGCCACTATGGGAATCAGTATGGAGGTTCCTCAAAGCGCTAAAAATAGAGCTACCACATGACCCAGCTATACCACTCCTTGGTAAATACCTAAAGGATTAAAAGCCAGCATCCTAGAGTGATACCTACATACCTCTGTTTATTTTAAGACAATTCACAGTAGCCAAAATGAGGAGCCAGACTAGGTTCCCATTAACAGATGAATATAGAAAATATATATACATATATAATGTATATGTATATATATTTACTTATACATATAACCTAAGTTTGTTCCCACACATGCACAATGGAGCATTCAGTCATAAAGAACAAACATGGCATTTGGAGGAAAATAGATGGAACTGTAGATCATTACATTAAGCAAAATAAGCCAGACTCAGAAAGACAAGTATCGTATGTTTGCACTAATATGTGGAATCTAAAAGAGACGACATAAAAGTAAAGGGGATATTATTATAAAAGGGTATAGTGTAGGGAGGAGTTATTAGGGGCACAATAATAAAGATGGGAAAATACTTATTAATTACTGTATAGCATTAAGAGATGATGATGTTGACAAATTATTGAAGGGGAAGATGCCCATTACATCACATTAAGTAATGTAATGTAATAAATATAATGTAATGTAATAGAGAGGCAGGTTATGAAACAGTATATATGGCATTGCCAAGTTTTTTAGAAATTTTAGAAATCATCTAGAGTTATGTTTACTTAACTATTTTAATTTCCGTGGGAGTAAGGAGCTGAGCACAGTTTTCTTTTTGTTTAAGGATATTTTTGACATGTAAAATTATAAAATATTTCTAAACAGAGAAAATGAAGCATTACCTTATATATGTGAGGAGATGGATTTATCTATTACCTTGATTATAGTCATTTCACAACATGTATGTATCTCAAAAAGAGGTCATTTTAAACCATATTATTTTGTCAATTATACCCAGTTACAACATGTAATAAATGAAAAATGAAAAGAATTTTAAAGATAGTATCAACTTTTAAATAGATTTGATAAAGACTGGGCTGGGGATATAGCTTAGTGGCATAAGCGCTCGCCTGGCAAACACAAAGTCCTGAGTTCAATCCCCAGTGTAAAAAAAAAAAGACATATTAATTAATAAAGAAAGACCAATGAAGTTTTTTAAACTTAGTAGTGGATTTATTGGTAAATAAAGAAAGCAAGGCCAATAGCCCATCCCAGAACACGAACAAGGAATGTAATCCAGGTGGTAGCAAGCTGCCAGGGGCTGTTAAAGTAATCATTGCACGTAACCAAGATTTTAGGCTCAATACAGATTTGCCCCTCTGGCATTAGTAGCATCCATTATAGAAAATGCTGACAGTTAATATACTGTTAAGAATTCTTATCACCTTTAAAGATATAACCCCTATTTCTGCTCTTTTTGTTTCTGAAAAAAAATTGGGGAGAGAAAAGCATTTTTTAATAGTACCTTTTAATAGAAACATCTCCTGGCCTTTGTCAACAGGTACTATTTTTCAGATATATAAAGGCTGCCTCTTCTAGCTGAGGATTAGCATAAACATTTCATTTGCTCCATTGAGCCTGGGGTCAAAATCTTGCTCAATTTAAGGTCTGCTGCCACAATAAACAATGAAAAACTTTTACAATTCTGGCTAATACAACTCATGGCTTCTTCAGTTGCAAAATAAAGGATGGCTACTTTGTTTCCCTGCTTAATTTTCCCAGTGCTAAAACTGTTTTTGGGAAGCTCCCACTGCTGGGGTTTTACCAGCAATCTCCATCTCTGCATGAAGCATTTGGACTCTGTTACCATCCCTGAAAGTGGTGGTCCTCCTTCATCAGTTTCCTGGGTAGAAGATCAAACCAGCTATTAGGTGTCTGTTTGCACTGTGTGAAAACAAAATTTAATGTAAAGAGACTTAGAGCTTCCCTACTCTCAAGTCCCAGGAGTCTCACTCTGCCTGACCCAGGTGATTTGGAACTGATAGAGCAATGGATCCATGGGAGTGGGGTTGTCTGACAGTTCAGCTTAGATGTTGAATGCGCTAATGGCCGTGGTCAGAGGACAGAGGCCATCATTTGTATGCATATGTATTGTCCTACTTTTTTATTATTTCCCACCGTGAGGTATAAAGGTAGTTAGCTGTTCTTGTGGGTGAGAGGCTTAATAACAGCTAGTAAATTCTTACACTTGCTAATGGACACCATCTTTGTGAAGAGACCAACAAAGCATTTCTTTGGAAAATCAATATTTGGCATGATCTTTCCTCTGCTCGTGTGTCCTTGACCTTCAAAGACCATAAATAAGCCCATGCTATTGGCATTGAGTTTCTAAACATATGTTTAGCAGGGATAATTTTCTTCCCTGGCTGAGAAATGCCAGGTTCTGGTAGAGAGAAAATCTGCCTAGCAAGGCAAAAAAGGTCCAGAGGCTCAAATCCTATTGAGACCATTTAGCAGTTCTTTCTGTTACACATAGGACTAGAGCACAGGGCAGAAGAACAGCACCACATTTTTAAATACTGCTCATTCAAATACTGTTCAGTAATAAGTAACTTTAAGTACAAAGTTACTTATTACACCAGGAACACAATAAGAACATTTCATTTCTGACAAATAAATATTTTAAAAAGGATGCTAACATGTAAATACAAATACAGAATTATATCAGACATACAGTTTGTAAAATATATAATGAAAATGATGCTTGCACTACGGATCACATTTTTTTTAAGGAATGTCCATGTCTGTCTTGGGCTCAAGACAATGAAGTCTTAAGACAAAATATGCAATGTTACTTCCATTACCCTATCATCACAGCCCCATACAGAGGTATATGACCAAATGTGTATGATATGTACACTTTCAGAGGTCAGATGGCAGCTGAAATCCATCTTCCAATTGCTGCCTTTGCCAGCTTTGGTACAATGGAGGCCATGAGCGGCGCCTGCTACTTCCTCTGAGCTGGCAGAACACAGAACAGATGGCCTATGTCCAGAGGACACCCTGCTATGGATTTTTAATGGGCGGAAATATTTCTTTGCTTTCAGAAGAAGTTGCATGGATGCTAATATTCCTGATTTTTGTACTAAAAGTAGAGCATATCACATGTGGAAAAATCAGTCAATTACAACTGGAAGTCTTTTGGTACTGGTTGCCTGTGTTTAAATCACTTGTACTTACAGTGAGAGTAATGCTGGTAGATAAGCAATGGCTATTCTTCATCCGACTGTGAGCCTCACCCAACTGTGAGCTCTACTGGACTATATTTGCCTGGTTCACTGCTACTTCATCCTATTTACAGTGAGGCTAATATGTAACACAGTCTCAGTAAATCTACTGGATCAAAATAAATTTTCATGCTGTGAAGTACCACTGGACAAATATGTTTCTCAGGGGACTTCTTTGGGGTCAACTCAGGAGCAAGGTGATGAAGTGCAAATTTACACTCTACCAGCATTCTGTCTGACAGCTACCGTTTCTTCTTTCAAAAGCCAACAGTTCATACTCAATGAAAATAAACACATGCGCACACACACACACACACACACACACACACACACATGCACGCACGCACACACACAGGAGCTATCAGGATTTCTGCTAGGTTATAGCTTTTCAGAAGCAGTGATGTTCATGGAGAATCTCTGTGTTGGCTGATCAGTGTAGACTTCCTTGCGCCCTGACTTCCTATCTTGCCGTGCTAGGCTCCCTCAGGCTGCTTGCCATTTGTGTACGTTTCTGTTTAGTGTCAGTTTCCGTGCCATGAAGCCATGATCTGCTTTGTAGGGAACTGAAGTGGAAAAAACAGTGGGAAATGCTGATACTTGTTGGCGCTTCCTGTGTGAAGGAGACAGCTGTAACAGACCCAAGGCAGTGGAGCGGGGGCGGCCCCAATCCACAGAGGCATCTGGAGGGAAAGCGGATGGAAGGAAGAAGAGAAAGGAGGGAGGCAAGAGGGAGGGAGGAAAGGTCGCTGGGGCTAGGGACATCTTTTTAGTCACAGAGATCACAGACAGTGGTCACCACTAGTGAAATGTCTAAATATGAGGAGCAGCTGCATACTATGTGTGTATCACTGGAGGTGTGTGTGTGCGTGCAGGGGTTGGGGAGACCTGCGTGTCAGAGTGTAGCACTGGGCAGAGATGCTTCACCATCCAGATTCCAGCCAGAAGTTTTCCTGGATTCCTGTCAGATGATGATGCTTTACCTGCTACGAGGCTGCCTGTCTTGCCTGACAGGTGCTATACCTGTCACTAGAGACAGACAGCTACCAAAAACTGTATGCAGGCGTTTCCTTCATAGATTCTGAAGGCTAAACCCATTGTCAAGATTCTGCTGTTCCTTTCATTTTAATTTTGGTCTGGGTTTTCCTTTACCTAATAGTGCCAAGCTGGAATGATTTCCTCCAGATGCAAACTTCAGCACTGAAAGTGGTTTCATGAGCACAGCCGAAAATAGTGTAATAATTACAACATATCTTTGGATGTCTGCTGTATCCTGTGTTGACTTTTTCTGCTTCCCAGTTCTGGTTTCTAAGGTTTATTGCTGAGTTTTGGTGCACACATATGTGTAGGTTTGTTTCTTTTTCGAAACAGAGTTTGAAGTTTGATAGAGAAGTGCGCATCCGGTTGGCCTCGGGTTTTGTTGTTCCGTCTTCTGCTGGCACCTACGTGGTAGCCAGGCAGGGCTGCCAAGATCCTCTGTCCATCTGGGTTTTCGCAGCCTGTGTGAGATGTCTTCATCTTCACACACACATCTGACTTGGCCAACCAGGTAGAAAAATCTAAAGGTTTCAATATAACCCAATGAAAGTGAATCCCTTTTTTTTTGTTTTTGTTTTTGTTTTGTTTGTTTGTTTTGTTTTTGTCTTTGGTTTTTTGTTTTTTGTGTTTTTCTGTTGTTGAGAGGATTAATTGTCTGACCAATTTTGCATGTCTGTATCTGGGTTCATATATATACACTTCGAAGATATCAATAGGTAAAGCAACAACCACTGTTGAGTCCATGTCACCTTGTCTGTAGATCAGTTTTGATTGTACTATTTTTATGCTAATTTGTGTCTGTTTGTTAATATGTTTTTGTGCTTTTATTTTTTTTAAATTAAAAGAAAGAAAAAAGAAAGTGAATCCTTAATCATTCCTTCCCTCTTCTTCATTGTTATATCTAGTGATTAACTCAGGAAGGTTCAAAGAGAGAATTCAGGAAGAGTTTTAAAAAGTCAGAGAAAAACAGATTACTTTGTTGTTTTTTGGAGTATTTGAATAAGAATCTACTGAATATCTACTTTTAATTTTCTTTCCCCTACTTTGATAAAAACTATCCTTAGGTACTTAATTGTTTTACCCCCAAAATAAGGTAGACATACACATCAATATTTAAGAATTATATTTCCTATAATGGCATATTAGTACAAGTCCAGATTTGTTTTCAGTACTGGGGATTGGACCCAGGGCCTCCTGACATACTAGGTAAGCACCCTCCCATTAAGCTATATCCCCAGTCCACTTTATTTTTTATTTTGAGGTAGGGTCTCACTAAGTTGCCCAGGCTGCACTTGCCCTTGTGACCCTCCTGCCTCAGCCTCTTAAGTAGCTGGGATTACATTTGTGTGTCACAGTACCTGGCTTTCTACTTAATCTTCAATCTCAGTTTTTGTTCTCCAAATCTAGTGCTCAGTGCAGAATCTATGACTTCTCTTGTAGTGCCTGCTGGTTGTCATTAATGACCCTGCTATTGAGTGCCCATCCAAGTCCTGAAATCAGCCTGTATTCCTCTTAAGGACTAGTTCCAGACTTGGAGATGTGTCCACCCCAGAAGATGTGGCTTTTCTAATTCTTACAAAGATGCTATGCTGGGTCTGCTCTTCCAGAATACAAAAGGGAGTCACATGAGTTTAGAACTTGCATGAACACTAACCATCATGAGAACCTATCTCCCAATTTGTCCCTCATTTTATTGTAGTCATTTACCTTAATCAAGAATGGATGGATTGAAACAGACACAGATGAATTGGTATGTTTTCTGATTATCCATGTCTCCTAAAATTCCACTAATTTTCTGCAGATTTTAGAAAGTTGGAGTGTAGCCTCCTATTCTTTGGGCACATTTGGAAAAGCACAAGCCTGAGACCAAGTATAGTCCTAGTGATTACAATCTTTTTGGCAGCCAGTACATGGCAACAAAGGTCTAATGCAAATCTCACATTGAGTTAGGCAGAGAGAACAGTTAAGACTCTCAAACAATGCCTTAGATGGAGCTTGAGCAGTAAGAATTTTACATGTATATCAAGAACAAGTTAGTAGACAGGAAATTTCTTTGTTCATTGCCTCTGGACCAAGATGCAAGGTTGGAACTAGCCAGAATATTATTTACTAGGACATTTGCATATTCAACTAGGACAGGAAAGCTCATTAAGTGAGTTTGACTGGTTTCTGTAAGTGAATATGTTCGTGACAGATCTTGTGAAAGATTGCAACGTGTTTGTAAATTACAACTTGACCATAACTTCCTATTGAGTAGCTTTGTTTGCTCCTCTTCCCTTTGGGGAAAATATGTATCTTGACAAAAGTGCTTCTAAGAGGATCAATCAGACCCATAATTTCCAGGGTATGTCAACCACCATATATAGTCTACTGGATCCTCTTTATGTACATGAAAATAATGTTCAGTATGAGAATGGTAAACTCAATACTAATATCCATAATCAATTTCCAGGCACAGGTGGTGGGGTGGCACTCTGGTAGGTTGAAGCAAGAAGACTGCAGGTTCACAACCAGCCTGGGCTACTAGCAATTTTTTTAAAGGGCAAGGGATCAGGCTTAGTGCAAAGGCTCTGGGTCCAATACCCAGAAATGAAAAAAAAAAAAAAACCAGTTGCCTTCTTTATGTTTTATTTACTGTCTGCAGTGATATACTTATTAGAAATATTTTCCTGAGGAAAATTGTCACAAAATATTTGAAACCTTTAATTAATTAGAAACTGGATCTTTTCTTAAACTAATTATTTGAGGTCATTATCAAAGTACTGATGGAATTATGTGCATGCTTTATGATTTGGTGGAAACCATTTTTATGCAGGTTTTTCATTGTTACTTTTAATCTTACCATATATTTGTTTACTGAGAAAGGTATCCTCTGTTACTTCTACTCCACCTATCGAATGAAGTAAGCTTTTATGTTGCATAGAAATTTAATTTCTCCAAAAAGTTGTTTGAAAAAGAAAAAAATATATAAAAATAAATGACAAAGAAAGAGCAGAAAGGAAGTTGAGAGATTATCGAGAGAATTTAAGAATTACATGCCGAACAACACATGTGATACAAAATGAAAAGTAGTAAATCTTAATTTCCTCCCATCCCTGTGTAATTTGCCTCCAGATCCCTCCTTCCTTTCTTGGCAAACGTGTGGACAGGAACATAGTGGGTGGGCCAGCCAGATAGACTGGCTCCAAGGCGAGGAAAGCAGTGGTCTCCTGAGCCCCCCGGTGCAGCCAACTCCACCACTGCTGCTTCCTTTAGAACGTGCCCATGGTAAGCTCTGGGAAATGACCCCTGGGCCTTATGCCCGGATGCATTTTTCTGCTTAGTGAGAATTAAATGTGTAATTTAGGGGCACGGCCCTGTTCAGGAGGAGGATGTCAGGAAAGAACAAAACTGGAGACCGGCACGTATTCCGCCCCATTAATCAGGATCTGAGTCTCATTCTATGAAGCGACCGAACTATGTTGAGCATGCCATAGTACTTGGTGGGCTGTGGGCTGTATTGTGAGATAAGTGTTTTCCTGAGGATTCTTCCACCTCACCTCTCTGTGTCTGTCTCTTCCCAGGTCAAACTAACATGCTCCTTCTGAGCTTGCTTTCTTCAGTGCTCTGCAGGTGTCCAAATTGTTAAATCTACCCAGAGTGTCCATGGTTTCCATGTGCTTGTAATCACAATATGGATTTCTTTGATAAGAATTTCAGATATGTAATATTTTCACTCAAATAATAAATTTCTCTTTCAAGATTAAATGTGATTTTTAATGTTCAGCCTCACTGGCCATCAGAGAAATGCAAATTAAAATAACATAGCTTCCATCAAATTCCAGGAAAAATGGCTACCATTAAGAAATCAAATAATAACACATGCTGGTGAGGCTGCTAGAAAAATGGAACCCTTCAATATTGTTGGTGGGAATATGAAATAGTACAATCATTATGCAAATAAGTATGGAGTTTCCTCAAAAAACTAAAAATAGAAATTCCATCCAACCCAGCTATTTTCCTTCTAGATATCTTCCCCAAAGAGTTAAAGACATCATATTACAGTGGTATATGCATCCTCATGTTTATGGCAGCATAACTCATAATAGCTAAATCTTGGGAGCAGCCCATATATCCATCAACAGACGAGATAAAGAAAATGTGGTATTTGCACACAATGGAGTACTACTTGGCCATGAAAAGAAAAACTTGAGTCCTTTATAGGAAAACGGCTGCACTGTGAGACCACAGTTTTAAGTGAAATAAATCAGGCATATAAGCTTAAATATCTCCTGGTCTCTCTTATATGAGAAACGTGAAATAAATAGTGAGGTAAGAGCTTAATGGGAAATAGGGAGATAGACCTGTGTGGAGGAGAAGGGGGCCAAGAGATGGAGGGAGGTCATGGGAAGAGTGTGGAAAGGGAATTACAATGCGTTACCTATGGTCAGTGGCTCCTCATGAAGAATGTAATTATGTACTGCAAACATGCACTCATAAAAAGTTGCAAAAGATGAAATTAAGTGTGCTCTCTAATTGAAAAGCTAACGAATTGTCTAGTTACATTTCTGACAAAGCCTGAGAAACGGGGTTACAATTGCTCCTTAAGGCAATGTATCAGAAGTTGAAAATAACAATAAAACTTAAGTCCTTAGGTCCAGCTAGGGGAGCCCTGCTGCATACAGGCTAATCAATGCCAGTGGTCCTGCTTGACCCTAGAGGCTGCAAAACATCCTACTAACCTCATGAAGAACATTTACTTCGTGCATCTGTTTGCCAGTTTGTAAATCATGAATACAATATTATGTTAATATTTGCCAAATATTTTATAAGTTACTTTATGTGGTTTGCCAACTTTAAATGCTCACTGAAATTAACCCGGCAGTAACCTAGGCAGAAATAACTTTACAGAAAAAGGAAAAGCCCAAATTGCCATTTCCTGTAGAGAACCCGCACTTCAGTTGTATTCAGAGTAAAGAAAAAAGAAATGTCCCATCGTGTTAAAAAGAAACAAAACTCGGGCTTCAATGTGGGATTTGTACTCAAACTACAAGTGCAACAAGGACAAATATTATGCAAATGTAACTTACTTGCTGCCACCTTTGTCTGTGTTTCATATTGACAATTATACATAGAACAAGTGTAACTAGTATTTTCCACAGTCCTTGTAATGGTCAGTGTTGGGGATGGCATTTCATTTCTGCTCACACTCTTTCTGTGTCTCTGGGCCTCCGCCTCTTTGGTAAAGTATTTTTATATTGAAGGTCTTGAGAATTTCCTCAGGAGTGTTCCCCTTGATCATACTTGTAATAGCCTTGCTGGTAACATCAAGCAAACCTTTGATGTCTAAGTCATTCACAGCCAGAATAAGTTCAAAAGAGTTCTTTCTTTAACTCTTAGGAATTCCTGGTCTCAAACTGGGGTATCTTCTGTCTACCTTTCTTGGTTCCCATCACCCTCAGATGGAGGAGGGCTATCCTCGGGCTTAGTTCTCCCTGAATGACCCTTTGGCAGATTGTAGCATTAGCACTGGAAGAGGGCCTGGGTCATTGTTGTCCTCACTGTCCATGCCCAAGTACGGCAGCAGGGTCTTGATAGTAAGAGACTGTCTGGAAATTCCTACTTCTACTTCAAATCTCTCTCCATTAGAACTGCGCAACTTAGCGGAAGGCCTGGTTCTCAGTCTTAAGCAGGAGGCAGATGAAATCAGGGTGGCATCCATAGGAGGACAACAAGAAAAGATGAATTTCTTGATAGAACTTCAGTACAAAGGCCCAGAGAAAAATGAAAAGGTTTTGATTGACAAAAGCTTTAGGACTGTCGCTTAAGCAGCAGCATCCCCCTTGGCACTTTGTCAGAGGGGTCCCGGCTCGCCTGGTTACTTCATCCTGAGCTCCAGGGGAGGGCTACGATGTAAGACACGCGATCCATGGAGAGTTTAGATTTCTTGCTTTACTTTTTGGTTTTCTGGAGCATGATGCTTAAACACCGTAAGTAAAGCATGCCTGGTGCCAGTGAGCAAAACTGAATCTTTTTGTGATATCATATGTTATTTAACCTTCTTAAATTTTCACCAGCTGTTGTTTTTTAATAGGCATATTGAAGAAAAATAAAATATTGTTAGTACCCAAGGTTGGAAAGAATAAATGACTACAGTGATCCCTGTTGGTAGTAGATATTTATTTAAATATTAAACATGCGTGACTTGAGAAATAAAAAAGAAACTCACATTTGGGGTCCATTCAGCATCCTCTGAATTTAGGCAGTGTGTAGGCACCGTTTCATCAAATCTTCCCAGCTCTCCAGGAAGGAAGTTAGAAGTTTCAGCTGGAAACTGCTGTCATAAGTAAGCAGACTCAGATTGGTATTAAGTAATTTGCCCAGGTTTTTAGAGCTCTTGAAGAGCTGAGAACTGATCCGGCTACTAGTCAGAGGCAGTGTGCTGTTGCGTGTAATTAAGAGAAAAACCCTTGAGAAGATACATATCTAGGGCTGAAGCCCTGCTCACAGAGTCACGTGGATGGGCTCTGTGGATATAGTCCAGGAACATCGTGAGCTTCTACATTCTCATCCTCAGAGTGGGAATAACCCAATTCCTCCTGCTTCTCGAAAAAGAGAATTTTAATCACACTGTGTTTATTTACTTTGCAAAAGCATTATACATACTTTTATGGGGGATACAAGGAACAAAAGGCGCAAAGCCTTCTAGAGTGATGCATGACCCAAGCCGTAGGAAAAGGTACACTTAAAATTATAGTTGAAGAACATTATTGGAAACATTGATGGGGCTCAGTGTGATATTTCAACACATCCATGCTGTATGCAGCTCTGAGAACATCTCCCACTGAGAACAAGTGTAGCACAGAGGGACAGAACCCTGCTGATTTAGTCTGAATATATACATCCTCCAAAATTCATGTGCAGTGGCTAAGCCTTTAAGAAGTACAGACTGTACTTAAAACAGTATCACCTACTTTATGCTTAGTTTCCAAAGTCCTAATAAGTGTAGACTATTTCTCCTACTTCAAATTTCTTTTCTATCTTCCTTGCAGACTTCTCTGTCTTTTGAATAAAGCATGTTCAGTCAGCTGTCTGGCCTTGCTCTTGCGTATCTGTTGGTTTACACTGCTTTGTTCTTCCTCAGCTGAGTCGTGCAACCACCCTGATCGCTTCAGCCTGTAGGGGCACCCTCCCGTTATCAGTAGCCATGGTGCTGAACAGATGCTGAGCGGGTCAGTTAGTGCAAATTGCCCTGGAGTCAGTCTCTTTCCTTTCTCTCCCCTCCCCTCCCCTCCCTCCTCTCTGTTGCCCACCTCCCTCCCCTTTCTCCTCCTCCTTCTTGTCACTGTCACCCTCCTCCTCGTCCTCTCTCTTCCTCTCTTTTTCCTTCTCCTCCTCTTCCTCATCCTCCTCCTTCTCCCTCTCCTTCCTCTTCCTCTTCCTCTTCCTCTTCCTCTTCCTTCTCCTGCTTCCTCTCTATTTATCTATCTCTCTATCTCTATCCTTCTGCCCCTGCCCCTACCCCTATCCCTGTCCCTATCCCTGTCTCTCTCTGTCCCCCTCCCTCTGCCATGCTGGAGATGGA
>PVLD010000842.1:74342-242127 GCA_004027595.1 Dinomys branickii
TATCCCCAGCCCTGATGGTTTTGATTTTAGAGAAAATGGAGAAAGAATAGAATGACCACTATGTACCAAAAACTTCATATAATTATCTGTGTAAAATACATTAAAACAATTTTCTTCACTCAGTTGCAATAGCTTAGAGGAGAAAGAGCCCTTCTCTGTATTTCACCATCATGATTTGGAAAATAGATTTTGCTCTGTATTTTATCTACCTGGGTTAACACACAGAAACATGATGAACGGTTATAAGCTCTTTGCAAACATACAATTCAAGGAGAATACCAAGTAAAAGGACTGATCAATACCGAGTTGAGCTTTAAAATTCTTTCATCTACTAAAGCTGGTTTTCTGGGCAGCACAAGCTAGCACTTGAATTTTTAAAAAATATGTCTTATATATGTATTGATTGAATTTATTAAAATACTTCATTAGCATATCTGTTTGCTTTTAAGAAGGCTTCCTCATATGTCAAGTATACATCTCAAAAGACAGTCTTATGAATGAAAATAATGCAGAGCTACCAATGCAACACAGCATTTAAAATAATATCTTTGCTCATTTTTATGTGCACAAAGGAAAAGCACAAAAGATTGAAAACCTTCTAGAGTGAACCTTTTAGACTGAATTTTACAATTCAGTGTAGAATGCACATTTTAATTAGAGAACATCTCCTACTGCGAGTGCACATGGCAGAGGGGGAAAAGAACTCTGGTGATGTGGTCTGAGCATACATGTCTCTCCAAAATTCCTACACTGGAACCTGCTAGTAAGTGATAGTACTAAGATGTGGGGATGTTGGGAAGTCACTGAGTCATGAGGCTCTGTGCTCATGAATTAATTACTACTCTTATAAACACGGTGAAAAGGAGCACCCTAATGTCTTTCCCTTCCGCCTGCTTTCCATGTGTCTTGGTTACTTTACTCTTGTTGCTGAGACAAAATACCCAACACCCAAAATGAAGAAAGGAAAGGTTTATTTAGCTTACACTTTGTGGAGGTTTCCGTCCATACTTGGCTGCTTCAGAGGCAGAGTGGCACATGGCAGTGGGCAAACTTCATGGCAGCAGAGCACAGCAAAAACAAAAAGCAAAAAGGAGGAATGGCTGCAAGCAGCCTCTTCTCTTCCCTTACATTGTAAACAGCCTACCCCCACCCAGGGGGTGTGTAGCTCTCACACAATCTCCATGCCTTCCTTTTCCACAGGCTCAGGATGTGTACAAAGTATAAGCAGTCTGGCTTCCTGCTGACTCACTCAGTTAAACCTCCAGATTCCCCAAGTTGACACAATGTATCAACCATAGCACCATGGAAGGCCAGAGTGAAAGGAATCGTCTATGGAGCAGAGAGTGAGTCTTCACTGGCTCCTGAATCACTGGTGCCTTGATCTTGGACTCCTCAGCCTCTACAACTGAAAGAAATAGATTTATATCATGTGCACGTTACCCTAAGATACTATTACAGCAGTACAAATGGATTAAGACACCTCGCTCGCAGGCTCAGGGGCATCTCACTGCCTGTGAGGCCTTAAAGAACATAGACCTTCAGATTCAGCATATGTTCAAGTAAAAGAGAAGGCATATATTAAAGAAGTGTTGCATTCCAGTGTTTAGTTTGTTGCAACTTGCCCTGTAAATTATTTCATGGTTGTTAAAAAACAAGTTATAAATTTTTAAAATACTTTCAAAATCTCTCCTTGTCAACCATCATGATTCTTATCAACATAGAAGGTGGGGTGTGTTACGTAACTTTTGTTATTTTTGCAGCTGTAAACTGAGTTGGGTCCAGAAATTCTTCAGGAAGAGCAGCGGGTATTTATATAAAATTGAATGTATATTAGCAGGAAACAAGAACTACAGATTTAAGAGTATATCTGGATCAAAAATGCATACAACCCCCCCCCTACATTAAGGATAAAATGTTCACAGCCTAGGAAGATTACTGGGAACTAGAGACTGGGATGATTTTTTCACATGTGTGGAGGTTACGCGATGGATGTCCAGGGAAAGGTATTAGAGAAAGGTCAAAGGAAGCAAAAGAAATCCTGAGAACTTTGCTTCTTTCGCAAAACAGAGAAGCAAAGACTTGGGGTCTCATTTGGACAAAAAAATTCAAACCATAGCAAAAAAGAACAACAACAACAAAACCTTCCAGGTAACAAGGCTATTAACTCAGAAATCTGTCAGTCAGATCTACAAGAAGAGAGTATATCCGGGTTGAAGAGAGGTCAGGTCCAGTCTAGATTTGAGCTCGCATGTGGGCAGAGGGAAGTGCCAGAGTCCTATAGGTTGAGATCCTGGAAAGAATGACTTCCAGGGAAAACATGAATGGTGGAAAGAAACATCTATGAGGATCAGAAAGCTCAATATCTAATACCTGCTAGAGAAGTAAGCAAGGAATGAAAGGGAGAAAGCCACATGAAGCAACTGGAAACAGGAATCTTGGTCAGGGCGTCTGGTAGGAGATTTTATGAGCTGGAAGCACAGGCACAGGTATAGGGTGAAACTTTTCCTGTAGGGCTCAAACTTTAGTATTCTGCCTGTGAGCTCTAGAGTCTGTAGGTGGGGTTCATAGAGTCTGAGGGTTGGAAAGGACTTTAGATATGGTTGGTGAAGCCTCTGTACATCCATCAACCTCTCTGCAGCATTTCCAACGAGGAAAATGGAACCACTTAACAAAGGACAGAAATGGAAATTCCTACCCAGTCTCTAAAGGCCTTACCAGCGAGTTAGGCTAAATGGAGCAAAATTTTAAAATGACTTACTATTTGTAATACAACTGTTTGTTTTATATCCAGCAAGACCTGCAATTACGTCTGCGTAATTTTCTTGTACCTCAATAAGCTTCATTGTGGAATTGATTTTTAGATTTTCCAATAGACATAAAAATTGCTAGATAGAAGTAAAAAGGCAGTTCTATACTCCAAAAGTCAAGATCTGTATAGAGAGGTCATTCATGTTAGTGATCAAGCTTGTAAGCTGCAGTGAATGAACGCCTGCGGTATTTCTATTTGCAGAAAATTTGATGACTTTGCCTCATATTTGGACTTTAACTTTTATTTTGAACAGAAATTTATGCATCTAAAACATATCAGAAAAGCTATTCAAAATCTGAATTTTATTCATATATAAATATTGTGCTTTGAGGGTATCTAATTCATAGTCATAACTCAGATATAAGGGATGACCAATGATTCTGTAGTAATTACTCACAACATCTTTTTCTTTCTCTCTTTCCTTTTTTCCCTTTTGAGACCGGGTCTCACTGTGTACGTCAGGCTGGCCTTGAACTCACTATGGCGCTAGGGTGGCTAAGGCCTTTAACTCTGCCTCAGCCTCCCAAGAGCTGGGATTATAGGCATGCATCACCAGGCCCGCTTTATAACTTTTCTTTAAATAGCAAACTCTTTTTCTGTAATCCCAACATCAATTTATACAGAACCATTTCCAGTCAGTCTGCAATTTATGAGAAGATATTGTGTGTCACAAATTGACTCTAAATGAGTTGTTTGGAGTCCAGAAACAATTGTATCAGTGATTGTTCAACTGGTTAAAACCACAGGTGCTCCCCAGGAAATACATTATACTAATTAATCTGTGAGGCAAATTTGCTAATCTACTTTCAAATCAAAAATAGTTTTAAAATTGGATAAAAGCCACAAACATACTGTCTAAATAACTCTGCCTCATATGATATCTATCTATCAATCTATCTAATCTATCAGAAGCCCCAGGAGCCCACTCAAAATTGTCCAAGAGCACACGTTACAGGTCCATAGGCAGAGGATGCTAACAGCTATATATAACAGCAATCCTTTGGGAAGTGGTATACTGTATTCTGGTCAAGCGCATAATAGGAAAGGGGATTCTTCATTTCCCTTACAGCTAAGAGTGAGAGTCACAGAGTTCTCCTAATTTAAAAAAATCACCAGTGCGATAGAATCTATGGTGGGGTAGGGGACTTTTTATTTCTTGGATGGTTGGGGAGGAGAGGTGACAAGCAGGGATGGCCCCCACTCCCGAAAGCCCCCTGGCATTTGAATACATACTCTCAGCCATCTCCTTTTCACATGTTAATCCCCAGAAGGCCTAGCCTGCTGTTAATCAGTGTCTCAACTCCTTGCTCTTAAGCCTTGTCTCCCCTTCATTTTCCAGTAGACGAATCTCCTTTGCTACTTTCCAGAATAAATGGCTCCATCTGTTAGCAACAACGAGAGACCAGCGAAGCGATCAGCAGGCTCGGGTGCTTCCTCTTTCCTCCCTTTTAGATTCTGTGGGGAAAGAGAGACAGAGCAGTGAAAAGCTACTGCTAAGTGCACCCGTGTCTTAGGTATGCCTAACGCAGGGCCGCGCATTTTGGAAACTCCATCAAAGTGGGTCAGAGGTGCAGGTACAAGAGATGGAAGGAGGGGGAGAGGTCGCAGCAGCCCTCACAGCTCCATTAAGCAGTGACAGAGGGAACAATGGGGGTGAGCAGGAAAGCAGGAAAGGTAGGTAGTGGGGGGGATGGATGTGAGCAACATGTATTGTGCACATGAAACTCTCCATCCCCCAAAACTGACACCCTGGGAGAAGGCAGCGGAAGCGGGTGGCAGAGATGGGTACAACTGATTAAAGCATGCAATGTGTGTGGATGATCTGCCAAAATGAAACCATTAATATGAATAACCAATGCACAGTGAGTGGAAAAAGTAAAAGAAGAAACAATCTCACAATGTACATACCATTGATGTTTTAAAGCTCTTCAGTATTCAGTCTCCTCATTGTGATCGGCCCTAGACTGATTCACTGATTAAGAGAAGGGCCAATTATAGGAAGCAGGAAGGGAAAACATAGACCGAATTCTGCTGCTGAGGAAGAAAATGAGGGAAAGTTAGGTCCTGCTGCCATAGCTACTGTTTACATTGCCACTCATAATTTACGGGGTTTTTTTGGTTTGCAAAGAAGGTACATTTTAAGTGTAAGGCAATCAGGAACGCCCTCAAATGATCTCATTGCTTGCTTAGGTCTATGTTTCCCTGCATTACTGACATCCCAGAAAGTCTTAAGGTTGGAAAACATCAGAATCTATGAGTGCACTAGGGAAGAAACGAATAATAGTGTTCTTCGTTAGATGTAAGAATAAGTTTAAGTGCAAGAAGCAGAAAAACTATTGGTGATCTGATAAGCTGGCAGAAGACTCAGTAACAACTTAGTTGTAGGGATCAAATAATCACCCTGGCTATCCAGCTTTCCTCTTAGGCAAGATAATAGAAATGACACGCTTCCAGCCAGGCACCGGGAACAAGTCCTACAGCACACATGCTTTCAAGGAGACAGCGAGTAAGCTCTTCAGGGATCCGCTTCATCTGAAACTCTTTTCAAGTTCTCTCTGCTACTTCGTCTCTTTACAGAGGACAGGAAGTCTTTAAGGCAGAGTGGCAAAGCAGTGATCGCTGTAAGAATGAGGACTTCCAAGAGGACTTCCAAGCAGGTCAGCAAGCTCAGAACCAAGTGCCCTGTCTCTAGGTCAAGCTGAGGAAGGATGGTGCAACTTCGGCATCCTCTCTGCTCCGTCCTCCCGTCTTGTCCGTCCCTTTCTTTCTCCTCTCTCTCCCGATCCCTTCTCGTGGTGCTGTCAGTGGAGCCTGAGGTATTCTTCCTACGCTTCTCCTTTTCTCTCCCAACCGACTTTCCTTGCCCTCGCGCATGCTTTCCCCTTCCCTCCTTTCCTCTTTCACCTTTCTTTCTCTCCTTCTTTCCCTGTCTCTCCCTCTCTCCCTTTCCTTCCTCCACAAGGACTTCTTCCCAGTTTCCACCCTTTTTTTATGCAAAGCACTTTTGAATTCTAGCCATCTGTTAATACAAGGCAGTGAAAAATGTTGAAGTGACATCAAATTCCACTTGCTCTGCCAGTTAAAAATACAGATGCTTCCTGTTTTATGCTTTCCTCTCACTTTCTCTGCAGTTTAAACATGAAAATATGTTCCATGATAGAAACCAGCACATATCCTCTTTCATCAGGAAACATATTCCAAACAATGGGGGGGACTGCTCTCTCAAGTTCCGCAAGGAAACTTGAATGTTGGGGGAGTCCTACTTAGGCCCATAATTTAATAGAGCAAGAACATAATTATTCACAACTATCACATTTTATAGATGAAGAAACTGAGATCGCAGGGAATTGCTGTAATTGTTCTCATATGTGCTGTGTTCAACTTGCCAAAAGTCACATCAGTTTACATTTTCATTCAGTATGGTCGGGCCTCAATTGTTCCATGATACATTTTACTCTCTTCTGCTTTGAGACAGGGGCCTTTTTGCTACTGGGGACAGCCACATCCCCGAGCAAGGGAGCGTTAGCTGGAAACTCAGTAAATGTGCTGGAGTTGGGAAAAAAAAGCAAGACTATGATTCATGACAGCTGGACTGTAGTCGCTGATCTGTAACTCACTACCATCAGACTCTGGACAGAAACTTCTGCTCTTTATCCATGAATGAGGCTAGGAGAAATGATCTCTAAACTTCCTTGCAGCTCTTTGAATCCTGATAATTTTCTTTGTCTCTCATGACTTTTCTGCTGACTCAGGGTAGAGAAACTTGGCCAAGTTATTAACAGTCACAAATCCCTATTTTTCTAAGTGCAAAGGAAGAATAACACATTCTCCTGTTTTACTAGCATACGGATTCTGAATGATCTTGCATTGTGACAATCTTTAGAATAATCACATTTAGTGTCTTATATATTTTCTTATTGACATTTAGTTATCCCCGAAAGCTAGAATAATACAATGGCCATACGGCTAGGAAATGTCCCTGGCTCTGGTTATATTATAAAACACTGTGTTTATTCTCATCCTCCTTCTATCATATGTTTTTTGTGGTGCAGGGCATCACAGCTTCATAAGTCTTTACCACTCTTGCAGTACTGTCCTGTAGAGCTGTGTACATAATGTGTTTATCACCTCTGTGTATCTGGTCCTGTTCTAGTATCTCCTCTTTTGGTACCTTGTCCCTCACCTATTTTATTCAGGAAAGATAGAAGGTTTCTTACTGTATTTTGATTTCTTGCATTTATATTCAAAGATTAATCAAGTTCCTTTGGTTTTATTTCCCTAATATCATTCAAGTTTTCGACTTCCCTTTGTCTCCCCCATAGTGCTCTAACCCAAGCTCTGATCACCCCTGCTTTGCACTACTGAACTACACATGGCTGTCAAAGCACTTATTTCAGAAGCCCATTTGTCCATGTCACCCACTGCCTGAATGCCTCTGATGGCTTTCCAGTGGCTTAAAAATGAAGGTCAGGAACCATAGCAGACCTGAGAGAGGCAGCCTTGGCCATGGACTCATCCAGTGTCCTTCTAATCTTTCAGCTCCGCTTCCCCACCCTCTCTCTAAACACACAGGCTTCGCATAGCACTGTGGTTAGAATCTTTCCCGTGGTAGTGATCTCCTTAATGCATATTCTTCTACTTTCACATTAATTATCCTGTCCTCAGAGCAGCCTGCTCTGACCCTTCTGGGTCGGTTTCCTCTATTTGTCCTCCTTTTGCTGTAAATCTTGGATTTCATTGCACTATGCATAGTTGTAATTTGCTATCTTCAAATCATCTCCCTTGCTAGAGTATACATTCTGTTTTAACATCTTTCTACAGCAATCCCAATGTCTAGCATAGTACCTGACACATTGGACCTTAAACTATTGTTATACGAATAACTTAATGAATGAAAAGAAAGAATACAACTTCTTGAAGTCAGGGCTTTCTCCCTGTCCTTTCAGATAGAAGGTTGTGTTCATTTAGTGTTGAAAGAAGTTGATGAGCACTGATAATCATAATGGGCCAGGAATTCTAGAAGTTTTATTAAGTAGTGCTGTGATGCACCGTTAATGTCTGTAGGGTGCAAGAGTGTCTTATATAAAATAATGACAAATCAATACAACCCCCCAAGCGTAAGTCTCAATATACTGCAACAAGAAACACTTCAAAGTTAATTTAAGACTTTATTTCTTCATATATATAAAAAGAAACACTACCAGGACAAATCTATAAGTGACATAAATTCAAATAAAAGAGAAACCAGTAAAACTTCGGGTCACCAGGGCATGCTCCCATGAGGCCAAATTTGAAATGTGCTTTGAATAGTAGAGTTCAAACAGCAAACCATATGGCTTATTTCTTACAGATTCATTTATATGCTGATTACTCTCCATTTGTTCTTCCTCGTATGTTCTCCTTCTAGCTCCCTGTAACAGTCAGGGTTTACTAGGGAGACAGATATAACCCAAGATATACAAATGTACAAGAAATTACAAGTTTGGCTTACAGTGGTCAGCCACAGGGTTGGATGAGGAAGCGTGCGGAGGGTGTCTGCACGCTGGAGACTGAAGAGCCCAGCTCCAGGCCTGGAACTCACTGCCGTGTCCCTGCAAGTCTGTATCAGGAGGCTGATGGGTCTGTGACAGAATGCTGAAGAATCTACGATGAAGGCTGGAGAGATTACACCAGAAGGCTTAAGAGTTCCAGGGAGAAGCCAAACAGTCTTCACCAGAAGCCAGGAGATGACCAACCTGAACAAGACTGGAGTTCCTCGGAAGGACCAGCGCCAGTCCTTCCTCAATTCCCTTTTTTAATGCACTCCACATTCTCTGGAGTGCAGAGGGGGGAGAGCCCTACTCCCATACCCTCTGCATGTGCTCCTCTTGAACAGGCTCAGGATAAATACAAAGTAAGCACCCTGGCTCCCTGCTGAGTCACTTAGCCAAACCTGTAGGCCCCCCAAGTTGACACAATGTATCAACCATGACACTCCTCCAGACTCTGTTGGGAGACATTGACCTAAGCCTCTTTAATGTGACTTCATTGCCCTCCATCTTTGAATGGTTTTGCACAGAAAGGCACTGGGAGTGTTCGTAGGATACCTAGGGATTTACTTTCCTGCTTTCTCCTGCTTAGCTACAATTGGCAATAGCTAATTCCTTTTCTGAGGATCATGCTTTCTTTGGAGTCTTCTTAATTAGAGATGAGGGTCTCAGTGGAGTAACAACCCTTCAGAACTAGGAGTGACCATGTTTTTTGGTGTGGCTGCCAAGGCACCTGAAAAAATTCTTTATACATTCATTTGTGGGTATCATATTTCTTGCCAAGAATTAGGTGCAAACAACACTTAAACAAAACAAAACTCTAAGGCTGTCAATGGAAATGTTCTCAAGCATAATGTAGTTGTATATTTTCCTCTTGTTTATTTGGTTAAAGTAATACATATGCTTTGCTTCAAATTAAATCACAAGACAGAGGTCATTTTAAACTGGTTACTGCAAACTTGCTGGCAGAATTACACATGTTTCTCTATGCAGAACAGAATCATCAAGCCAAGAAAAAATACAACAGCTGCCCTCCCACCTCAGGACGCTCACAGCTACTATGCTGAATGGATCTTTAGAGAAAATAAATTAGTAAAAGGTCAGCTCTGTACCCCTGGCTTCTTCCCCAGGTATAAACATTGTAAATATTCCTATTACTTCTGACATAAAAGACTTGAAAAAGAGAAAGTGAAGGAAAACAGAGATTTTGAAGAGTTGGTGCTAAAAGGAAAAGACGAAGACAGTACAGTAAGGATGCTGGGTTTGGAACCTGGGAAAAGCCACCGTCTCACATCTATTCTGACCGTTTATCTAAGAGAGTGAGCCCTAGGAGTTACTCCACTTTGCCCACCCCAGGGTGTGGCAGGATGCAGTACTGCCCAGCTGTGGGTTAGCCACTGTCACCCCATCTGCCATCATGAAGAAATGTGGGTGGAAAGCAGTGCTTGATGCATAACCACCGCCTTCTATAGGGCCAACTCTGGAGATAACTGAACAGTAAAAACCTTAGGTTTTATCCACTCATCAATGTTGTGTTTAGCAGTAGGAAAACCAGTAGTTTAGTGAGGATCATGTAGAACTATAAACTTCAGCTTGTTAAAGTGCATTGATCTGTCAAAGCAATAATAAGGCTTTATGTGACACTTGAAAATAGGATTATTCAAAAAAGAAAATAGAATTATTTCCTCTCTTGTTAGTTGCAATATTTTAAAATATTTTTTAAAAATAATTTAAAAATATTTTTGGTTGCTTAAACATATAGAATATATATGGTAATTAGAATATTGAATTTATTATATAGTGGCTTTTGTTTAAAAGGCTGACATTATTATAATGATTAAGAGATAAATTAATCTGGGAAATCTTATAATATTTCTAGAAATCATAATGGAATAAATTTCCTTATTTGTAAAATTATTCAAATAACATATTTTTAGCAATCAACGTTTTCATGATGTGCTGGAATGGAAAGTGATAATAAAACAGCAGTGACTTTAGCTTACACAGTAGAAAGTCTGAGTAAGGTTCGTTCCTCTTCCATCTTATTAAGACGAAACGTCCTAAGAGTCACCTTAGGCAGATAAATGAGTGTACAATTCTGATATAGGAAGACAGCTTGTTTCTTTCCCTGTGCGGCATCCTATAAAAATCTGATGCAGATAACTAATAGGATAAAGAAGGGTGGCTTAAAGAACTCTGGAAGCAATGCCCAGATATCCATGGTGCATCTAGTCAGGCTTCTCCTCACCTCTGCGAGTGAGTTGGGCTCAGTTAAGGGATCCAGAAGAATGCCGATCCACTCTGATATGAAGACAGAATCATAACAGAGCAAACAGCTCGTATTTAATGGGCTCTGACTGTACAGGAGGGACTTTCCAAGTGCTACACCAGAGGTCATTCTCACTCATTCTCAAACCATTTGTGAACTAAGTCTTTATTGTTATCTTTGTTTTTCAAAGGAGAATCTAAGAGTCGGTAATGTAAGAAGCTTGTGCAGTCATAGCAGTAGTTACTGTGGGCTGGACTTTGGCTCCCAAGCCCATGCCCTTAATCATTAAGTGAAATAAGTCAGCATCCCTATGTTCCTGGTGCGTACGTGTGCACGCGCGTGCATGCACACACACACACACACACACACACACACACACACGCACAATTTTGAGATAGCAAGTTCCTAAATCTGGTTTGGTGCTAATGCTGCAGACCTAATGGATACCACCCTTATACACAAGAGATTTTAATGTTCACTCATTTTACCTGAAATTACACTTCTCATCTTTATATTATTAAAATATATTAAAAGCAGGATAAAATATGCAAAACTTTATTTTTAACTAAATTTTATAGAAACCCTCCATTTACAAACACAAGTACCGTCAAGATGAATCCTTATTTCTCTTCTGGTGAGTGATTTCTAAATTCTTCCAGGAAAGCCTTAAAATATCAACTACTCTTTATGGACTTGAATACCTAAGTTGACTGCAGTTCTTGCCTCATGACTTAATGATGTCCCTGACTTACCTTGAAAATTGATTATATGTAAGGGAATGCTCTCTTCACAGATTGCGACAGCTGTGGCTGCAAGTGAGGAGAGCTAAAACACAGTAAGAGATACTTAAACCCACACTTTGTTTCCCTTCTTGAGACCATAGTTGTATTTGTAAAGCATTGCCACACCAGAAAAGTTGACCTTTTAAGTCTTTGGGTTATTTTTTAACTATTAATACAAATCTAGGAGTAAATATTCTTTTGTCACCTTATGATCCACTGGGTAGAATTTCTGGAGCTATAAATTCTAAGCTAGTTTCACCTATTATTTTCTCATTAAGTATTGTTTCAATACAAAGAATCAAAACTACTTTAGAATAGAATAGAATAGCTCATGTGACTTGACATTGGTAAGTCACTACCTGAATTACTATCACAAATTTTGAATGAGTAAATAATGGGGAAGTCTTTGGCAGAGGCTCATTGAATCAGTTAAGTAAAAATGGAGAGAGAGCTGTACTATGTTATTGGTATTGCCTGAATGGGTCTGAAGCACAACCTGGAATTATACAACTAAGTAGTAATGATTAAGAGTATACATCAGGATTATATATAACATTATACTATATATAACTACATGTTATATATAATTATTTTAAAATAAAAATTCACATCAAATAAAAAGAACGCAACTCCAGCCGTTTTGTCTATGTTTAGGTATTTTGTTTATGTGTTTGTACATGCAAACTTAGCAAAAAGAATATATTGTTATGTTTGGGTCATGATACTAACAACTGTGACAAATAACCACCTCAGCCTGAGGGTTTTACTAAAACACAAGCTTGTATCTTTTAGTTTAAACCCCAGTTCAGTTGTTGTTGATTGGATTTTTTTCCTCCACAGATGACTCAGAAATTCATTCTCCTGTGCTATTATGGAAAGTGATGACTCCTTGATCTTCAACACACGGCTTCAAGGTTGTTTTGATATTATGCAGTCAGTATACTGTAGGAAGAATAAGGATTTGAAAATGTCAGGCATGGCCAGATATAATGGCATATACCTGTAATTTTAGGTACTGGAGAGGCTGAGACAGGAAGATTGCAAATTTAATGGTATCCTAGGCAACTTGGCAAGACACAGAGAGAGAAGGAGGATAGAAGAGACACACTTGCACCACCCCCAGCCTTACACACATTCTTCACTGCATTAGTTTGGTTTGGAAGTGACATACTTTCTGCTCACATTCCACTGGGCAGAATTAGCCACGTGGTCCCCACCTGGGTGTAGGCAGTTTGGAAAGCACAGATTGGCTTTGTGCTCAGAAAGAGAAAGCACATCTGGTAGTCATCTAGTCAAACTTTGTGACAGGACTGGTTCAAAAGATGTGCCAAAAAGATAAAAATAATTCTGTTCATTACATTGTAGAGCATGAATCTACTAAACTAAAATGTATATGCATCATTCTCTCAAGTTTTCAAAGTGAAGCAAAGTTGATGGCACATGAATTCAGCTAGTCGTGTACAAGACTTGTCTCTGTAAACCAGATACATGTGCTCACAAGGTTGATATTTTAAGAAACTATGATCTCAGAAAGTATTTTATCCAGCATCATGGGATGCTGGCAACCTAATGTATACCTGAAAATTGCCACAGAATTGGACTAAAGAAAATAGATGAGTCATCTCAGTTTTGTGTGTGTAAAAATGTTTCACAGTGAATTCAGTTGTTTTATTTCCCAAGCTCAAACACAGAAAACGATATTGTAGCACATTCTAGCTTATAGTAAAATCATTCTATTTTCAGTTGGAACACAAAGAATGTTAAAAATTTAAAAACAACATTACTCTAGTTTTGTAAAATTAAAAAATAAACATGAAAACTTGGGACAGGGTAGAAATGGCAATGAAATCCAGGGGGAAATCCAGGGGAAATATTTAACAGTTCCTCCCACCTTCAGCAAAACTTGATTGCGATATAAACTCAAGATTCAAGCTGTGATTGATCACATGTGCCTTGAAAATTGAAGAATGGTTTAGCAAACTGAGGGTTCAAAAATTTGTGGTATCTACTGCTGTGTTCAGGGGGATTATAAACTTGAAGGGAATTTGCTGCCTAGAAATATGAGCTGTGTGTAATTACTCCCACCTGCTGGGTAAAATCTTTATTACATGGGCATTAAACGACTGCCACCAAGCAGTGAGGAAGAATGCAGTATGATCCAACCACATGTTGGGGCTTGTGAACATGATCCTTCCTCTACAGTGGCTCTTGACTCTTCTTTCCAACTTGCAAGTGTAACACAATGTATACTGCAAGTGTGAGGCAATGCTCAGCCTATGAAATCATGAAGCAATGCTTATGCTAGGAAAGAGACTTGGACTGACCAATGGATCCACATATTCACTCAATAGGTGGCTCAGCAATTACAGAAGCAAGACTGGAGGGGAACACTTGCAGGCAGAGTTGTCCTCAGTTTTGGCTTTTGAGCTTATAGACTTAAGTGGCAGAAGTTCTTCCTTGGTCACAAACTTCCCTCATACCTTCTTGGTATATGGGAGAGGGCTGACTCCAGACAAGTGAGCTGCCAGCTCCCAAGAGCTTTGCTAGATAAAAGTTGTCAGGAATCTGCAAGATGAAAATATAGTCTTTGGTGAGTGACCTTGTAAGCAGAAGCAGATTGTTGTCTCTAATCTATTGGGCAATATTTTTAAAGCATCAATGCTATCATGACTGTTTTTATCCTTGGCAGGAAGTAAAAGAACTTGAGGAAAAGGTAAACATGGTTTGCACTTTGCTTTGCTTACCACATTACTTCCGTGCCCTCTACCCTCCCCCAGATGTTTAAGAATGATTCCAAGTATACAACCTTGTCCTTTTGTCCTGAAGAACTGTTGTCTTGGTCTTCAGGTAACAATGGGGACACAGTCTTCTTAGTCTTCAACAAAGTATATAGCTATTCCTTAATTAACCTCCTCTTCTCAGGAAGTTACAAGACAGAGTTACAAGACGTCTTAGTTACTTTCTCATTGCTGGAACACCATACTTGACTTTCAGAACTTAAAGGTAGAAAGGTTTGTTCTGCCTTCTAGCTTGTAGAGGTTTCAGTCTGTAGTCAGCTGGCTCCAAGGCAAGATGGCATGGCAGAAGAGAAGGAGTTCATGGCATGGCAGTGGGAAGAATCAAGAGAGGAAGCAACAAGATAACAGTGGGGTAATCAAAGGCCCACTGAACACTGAATGTGCCCCCATGAAGCTTTGGGGGCACATCCAGATATAAACCATAGCAACAAAGGAAGAAAAAATTTACATATCAGGAACATAACTCATTTTAGAATTCTCAGCTCTTGACTTTGACAGTCACCTAAATGACACTATGAACTGTTTCCTTTCATGGTAAAAAGGCTTTGGGTAAATTGCAGGTTTGTTTTTCTGTCCTTTGGCAACCAAAGCAAGGAAAAAGCAGAGCAACATAGGGTCCAAGAGCTACCCTTTTCCTCTAACTGCCTTTATGGCTTCAGTACCGACTGCTTGCGTGCATGTGTGTATGTATATAGGAGTGTGCACATGTGTGGATCACACATTTGTTATCTTTATCCCTTCACCATCCCTTTTAATCCTTATTCATTTGGGAGTCTGTGACCTTCTCTCTTGCTTCTCTTGGTTTTCCTATCCTGTCCCTTTTTGCTCTACACTTTTAATCTGACCTATAATTATGTCATCAGCTGTAAGCGTGGTTGAAAATTCTAGTTTCATCATCTTTATTTGAAAAAGAAATCCTATGCAAGGGGCAAGCTGAATTTATCTCTCTTCAATATCTATTTTTAAATTTGGGGGGCTTCCTGCCAAAAAACGTCTCATGGAAGTCCTTGGATCTTTCTGCCTTCATGAAGCACACCAGCCAATGAGCTGTCTCCTAACATTAGCTTATCCGTCTAATGTTAGCTTTTGCTGCTTGCTCTTCCTGCCACCAAAAGTGTACACCATAGGCCATTGCCCCTCGTGCATGTAGATTTTATATGATAGTTAAATCCCCAGAAGAAAAATGAAGTGATACAAACTCTCTTTCATTTAAAATTTAATACTATTCAATAACTACTATAAAAAGCCACTACTTATTAAATTTCAACACTTTAAAAACTACCATCTACTGTCACCATTATTTCATAAAAAGGCACATTTTAGGAAGGGACTCCAAACATCAGTTGAATTTTAGCCGACGAAAAACACACCATTTTACCTTTATTTTCTCCTTTTACCAAAGATTGGTTATCGATGTCAACCAGCATCGATCCAACTTTTGGTCCTTGGGTCCAATAAAGTTATTCCTTTCCACATATGAAGTGCTATGCCTTTGGGCCAACCGCTCTGCCTTGCAGGGGCATTAGAACCCATTTCTTTTATGTGGAAGAGCACCATTTCATCTTTGGAGATTTTAAGCTCCATTGTATAAATAGAGACACATTTGACACCCACCCAAGACACACTCATGAACAAATATAGGGGTATATATTTCTGCAATGGCATGATATAGGTAGTAGGGGAGAGCAAAGGTAGATGGTTGAGTTGCACGGATATAAGGTTCAGTGTTCTTGAGTGGATTTTATTCTATGAAAGAAACATGTAGCAAATTCACATTGTAAAACAGACACAAGTAAATGTTAGGTAGATAAACAAGAATGACACTATTGGAGAACAGAGGAAGGAGTAATCCATTCCACTGGAAGAATCTAGGAAGAGCTTGATTCTGAAGCAGTTTTGTGGGTCTTTATATATTTACGTGATTACGTTCTCATTCTTCTCTTCCATGACTGCAATATATGCTCCCTTGGGGCATCGTGTCCATCAGATGTGTGCTCCTCTGTAACTCAGTCCTTTGCATAATGTTTGGTATTTATTACACAACCCCAGACATTTCCTAAATAACTCTTGGAGTGACTGCAACATGTGCTGTGAAGGATACCAAGGGATGAACGTTTCATTCATGGCCTCTAAAGGATATGAAAACAAATAGATTTGCAAATGTGGCAGATGTGTTCGGTCAGCTCACTGCTTGTATACATGATCGCAGATGGTCATAGAGACTTAGTTCATTCGGAAATGGAATAATTTCATATCCACTCAGCTTTTCCTTAGGCGTGGATTTTGATGTCACATTTATCAAGACATCTACTTGGAAGTGGATGCCACGCTGTGAAGAGCCATTGTAGACAAATGTTATAGCCACATGCCAAGTAATGACTTATGCTGGGCAGTTACTTAAAATGTTGGCTTTATTCATTTGATTGCTATTCTTATGTGCTGCTTATATGGGAAAGGGGGGCATGAGAAGGCAGCAATCTGCTTTGGGCTTTTTGCGGGGAAGATGGTAATTATTTGCAGAGCTCTGGGGCAAGTTGCTCAGCTCACACCTGGAAACAGAATCTTCAGCCACACAGTGGCCAGACCATGCCTCCAGATTGTGGTCTGCCTATTGAAATGCAGACATGCGCAGAAATGGCCTCACTGTCGTTCCTTAGTTTTGTAATATCACCCTTAGCTGGACAGATTCATTTTTTTCCTGCTTCTACTGTCAGCACTGTTTCAGCAGTGAGTTATATCATCTGGTGACATCAGAGGAAGTAAAATTACACATGTCAGCTTGGCAGGAATTTGCTTGCTTATGGCAAATTTGTGACAAGTGAGTGATAAAGTATCTGCAGTCTGGGAAGACAGCATGGACCTCCCCTAATGGTAACAAAGCTCTATCTAATTGAGCTGCTGTTGCTTCAGTACAAAAGGAGAACAACCTGTGATCTTTGAGCAGTCCTTCCCCTATGAACAGTGTGAACAGTGGGAATATGGCCCCAGAGTTGACTTCCTATATCTATAGGCTATGGAAACTTACCTGGTATTAAAGTCAGAGCCAGTTTCAAGACTGTTAAATTTAATGATTTACGTAAAGATTGTATGCAACTGATGAAGTCACCAAAAGAACAATTCATGGGATATTCAGGGGAGAATTACCTCCTCATTAAAAGGGGACGTTAAAGGATGGCTGGTGTCCTTGTTAGGCAAAAGTTTCTTTTTATTTTCAGTTAGGTCTTCATGCGGCTCATAGGGTATGGTAAAAGTGGTACATCAAGGGAACCTTGGAAGCTCTTAAGCTAATGAGTTTGAACTTGGCATGTTTTTATTGTTTTTTAAATCAGTGGTGATATATAATAAGAAGCTAGTGCATTACTCTAAATATAAGACAAATGAAGGTAAATTAAAGTAAAAAGTTCAGCTAGGGAAAGCTAGATAAGCATGTTAAAATAGCAAATCTCAGCCCTACCCCTTGATGGTCCATTCAAAGTAGAAAGTTTTGGTTAGGATGTCATTTCATATTTTTACATAAAGTATAAAAACATGGGTTTCAGAATTTTTTTCTGTTTCATTCACTTTGTATCCTCATGGTCTACCAAGATGACTAATATGTAATAGACTCTCAATAAATATTAAACATGAGTATTTGATTATACATAACTCATCTTGAGTAAGGTAACAGTGTTTCATGTCTGAGTGGGTGAAAGCTCTTTCAGAAAGAAGAGAAAAAAATCTCTACAAAACAATTCAGTTGATATTCTTTCCAGATCTACCTTTCTTCACATAATTAGATTTTCTTGAGAGGAAAACCACAGGGATTAGTGGCTGTCGCCATCAATGATAGGTTTGCGACATGATAAAATGTAGAAAACGGTTAAGTAGAGCACATACCTTATGAAACAGAATTTAATATAAGAGCTCTCAACAGCAGGACTTTGACAGGAGCCCATGATGGGAGAATAGAAACCTCACCCTGACAAAAGCATCTGGTAAAAATTGAGAAATGAATTGGACAACAAAACAGTATGTCTTCCACAGCCCTCAGGCACAAACCCCAAGTGACACACACAGAGCTTTGGAGCCTCTGCCTTTCTTTCTTTGAAATAGCTGAAATCAGATGGGAAATGAAAAAGAAATGGCTTTATTATCTCTGAGCATCTTGTCCCTCCCTCTGTGGATCCAACTCTCCAAATACGCATTTGGATATGTGTTGGGGGTTCTCTTTATCAAGAAACTGCATTTACAGAAAAGAATGTACCCCTGCCTGTCCACATCCCATGGTGTTACATCACTGATTCCTCATGATTCTGGCACATTCTGTAATCCTAACAGACAACTCAAATGAAAGAAACATCATAGCAGTGATGCGCCAGCACCAAGGAAGGTAAAGACAAATGGAAACAATAGTAATGGTGGAAAAAGCAGATCCCAAATGGGAAGTTCAGTCCCAGTGACCAGATAAAAATCCAGCAAAATGGGGTGAATTCAAGAAATTCAATTTAACAAAACCTCGTTGCACTTCTGCAATGTGTCAGGCCGTACGTTCTTGCATAGCACAGCTCTCTTTGCTCCCTACTGCCTGTGTTCTTCATCTGATGTGCATGCTCTCCACAGTGTCCCAAGCCACAGGGGTTTGGGAGAGGAATGCCCATCAGGGAGTTTACGTTAGATCAAGTTAGCACCATTCTTGAAGAAATCCTGAGCTGTCACATGTATGGAAGTAAGGATCAGGTTGCCTAAGTCCTGTTGCTGGTTGAATTTAGCCCATGAAATCTCAGCCTTTTATCTGTGCTGGGGAAGGGGTTTTACAAAGGTAATCAAATTTGTCAGTTAAAATGTTTATCTTTAGAGGAAGAGGAAGGCCACTGCCATGTACTTTACTTCTTTGTGTTTCTACTCAAATTTTACCTCATCAGCAAGGACCTTCTTGGGAACTCAGCCCCACCCTACTGTGGTGCTCCTTTCCCCCTTACCTCTAGAAATGGCTTATACCATCCAATATAATATCAAGGTCCTTATCCACTTGCTTGTTGCCTGTCTCTTCATTTTGGATATATACTCCATCAGGGCAGGATTTTCTTTCAAATTTTTCAGCTACTTTAATCTGTTTTCTCTTGCTATAACAAATATCTGAGGCTGATACTCTCAGTTGACTTAGCTCACCATTCTGGGATTTAAGGGCATGGCCCCAGCATTGGCTTGGTGCCAGTGAGGATTCGATGGCAGATGACATCATAGCAGGAATGCATGGTAAGTCAGGAAGTCAGGGTCCAAGCAGGGGCCAGGAACAACCTCCCACTAGACTCCATCTCTTGAAGACCCCAGCACCTGTTAATATTGCCGTATTGAGGAGCAAGCTCTCAACACATGAAACCTTGGGGGCACTCTCGAAGCATTTCCAAGCACTAGCACCCCCCAGACAATGATGGTCCCTCCCATGTAAGGCTAAGAAGCAGCTCCCTTAGTAAATCTGTGATCCTACCACTGTCTCTGAGGACACAAAGTAAGACCGCTGTGCCCAGTGCTGCGGTCATCATCATGGGTGACTTTGGGCAATGAAAAAACTTTAAGCTTCTAAAATGGATGAAGCAGATATTAAGGTGGATTAGTAAGTGACATGCCCACCTGAAAGACTTGGAGCCCAGTCACCAGACTAAATGATGTATGTTTTAAGACACCCGGCTTACCTCTTCCAGAAGTCTAATTGGGTGGTCGTCTTCAGATACAAACAGTACTGTTGGATGACATTAAACTGCTTTTCTGCTGTTGCTTTTCCTAGTGCCACCAGCAAAGTAGTAGAGAACATTTGCAGTGATGAAATATACAGGCCTTTGATATTTGTGATGAGGAAGACAGTAACTTCAGAACATCTGACCAAAAGAAAATACACTCATGCATTACTCACGGAAAGAGAACCACAGGTTAAAAATTCCAGGGCTGGGTTTCTGAAAAGTAATGATTTGGTGACGAGTTACTTGCCAGTAATCAGGGGAAATTAAGTAAGTGTAGTGGATACAGTCACTGAAATAAGAGGATAGTTTTGCTTGGCAAATGTGGAGGATTAGAAGACAGTGAAAACGCGATTGCTGCCATATAATTCTAAGGGGTGATTTTGTTCTCCAAAATTGGAACTGGAAACTCATTTCTTTCCTCTAAATGAGAAGAGATTTGGATAGAAAACATAGAACATAAACTGAATAACAAAAAAAGCAAGCTAGAGTTCTCTTACTGTGCTGTTATAGATGGAATTAGCTCTCCTCAAATAAATGTCTTAATCCCAGTATCACTGAATGTGACCTCACTGGCAAAGAGCCTTTGCACGAGCATTGAGACGAGGTCCTACTGGCATCTGGTGGGCCCTTGATGTGACAGTAGGGGTGTCCTTGTAGAAAGAGGAAGGACAACATAAAGACACGGAGGAAGAAAACCACGGGAAGACAGAGGCGGAAGTTGGAGTAGATGTCTACCAGTGAGGAGTGGCTGGGCTACCAGAAGCTTGAAGAAGCAAGCACAGATCCTCTTCTGTAGTGTTCAGAGAGAGCAAATCTCTGCTGACACTCTGCTTTTGGATGTCTATCCTCTGGAAGTGTCAGACAATAAATTATTGTTTTAAGCCACCAAATCTGTGATGCTGTTCTTTGTTAAAGCATCTCTAGTAACAGGGTTTCCTAGAGCCGTGTGAAGAAGAATAAGGAACATACTAAGTTTAAAAAAATAGAGTAAATGATTATAGCTTCTCACTACTTGCAGTGAGACATGTATGCTGCTGGTAGCGAGAGGAGTTGACACTACCTGATCAAGGAGGAATAGCAAGAGGCCTAGGGGTAGAATAGCAGCGTCCAAGATCAATGGACAGTACTGTTGCCTCCTGATAACCAGAGGGAGTCCACAGGCTGACCCCATGCACACATGCTGACTCTGGAGGACTTGGAAAATCAAGCAAAACTGACTCCTAAATTATTTTATAATGTACTGCTTAAAATTAATCAGTCACTTGTATTTTAAATGTGATTCATAAAAGCAAGCCACTACACTTTCTTCAGGCAGCACCAGCTAGTTTTACTGTAGCCTTCAGTTAATTTGGGGGTAGAATGATGGCAAAATGAGGAAGCAGTGATTAGCAGTGTAAGTGATGTGGGACATCTACCCTCCAAATATGATGGCCCTGGAGACACCAAATAGCACACCTGTGGCTGCTAGGCAGTATTTGCTGTTCCTACTCTCTAGGTGCTTCCCTGTTTCCCTCCCAGAGGAAACCAGAGCCTGCTGGGAATTGTTTTCATGTCTCTTGTGCTCTACGTTCCTCACACCTGCGCCACACATTTTCTTCCTGTATCATTTACTCTTTTTTTTTTGTTGTTTTTTTTTAAATAAAAGCACAAAAACATATTAACAAACAGACACAAATTAGCATAAGAAATAGTACAATCAAAACTGATTTACAGACAAGGTGACATGGACTCAACAGTGGTTGTTGCATTACCTATTGATATCTTCGAAGTGTATATATATGAACACAGATACAGACATGCAAAATTGGTCCGACAATTAATCATCTCAACAACAGAAAAAACACAAAAAACAAAAAACCAAAGACAAAAAAAAAAAAAAAAAAAAACACCAATAGTTGCTGCTTTGCATATCGATATCTTCGAAGTGTGCGTTCAGGAGGACACGTACAGACACGCAAGATTGCTGTGCCATTTACTCTTGCCCATCAGTTGATCTTAATGACTTCCTGTGTGTCTGCCTTGTTTGGGGGGTAGAGATAGAGAGAGAAGATGATTTTTTTGTGTGTAAAAGTTATCCAAGGTCTTGTCACTTGTTTTCCGCATTTAGGGAGCAGAAAATAACAGAAATATCCTATAAAGCAATATTTTAAAAAGTTAACATGTTTAATAAATTATACATAACCATTCCAAAATGGAGGCTGTAAACATCTAAATGTAGCAAAGAAAATGATTTGACCTGACAGAATCGTGGGACACTTTCACCTTTTCGGCAGACTGGCTGGTTCGAACTGTCTCACTGTATTGCTATTTTCTTGCGCTGGCGAGCAGCTGGGAAGCACGCAGGCATGCGCATGAGTACAGTGCGGGGGCTGGGAAAGGAGAGACAGGGGTCGGCATCTGTAGAATTTTGTTGGGTCGGAGTCTTAGCCCCTTTCCCACAACTGGGACAAACCCCTGATGCCCACAGTTTAAAGGAGAGGTTTATTTTGGCTCACAGCCCCAGCCCGTGCTTGGTTGCCTCCTGGTCAAAACCAGATGGCAGAGGAGCATGGCAGAGGGACAGCGTTCAGTGCATGGCAGCCAGGAAGCAGAGAACAAAGGGAGAGGCTGGGAACAAGGCTACACTTGCCAGGCCAGGCCCCCGGGGCCCACTTCCAGCCAGGCTCCTCCTCTGAACTGCACAATCAACTGCTGAACTATCAATGTATGGATCCTCTGACGTGTGTAGCGCCCCTGTAACCCAGTCACCTTCCCAACACATGCGTCTTTGGAGGAATGCTTTAGATTTAAAATATGTCAGGTATAGTGGAGGACCCTCCTACCTTTGTTCTTCGTGTCAACAGAAGGCATCAGTGAACATTTAGTGATTATGCAAACAGCAAACCGGACACTTTTAAAGAAACTTAGATGTAGAAACATTGACAAGAAAACAAGAATACTCTATCAATATTATTTACTTTAAAGAGTAAACTTCATTACAAGCCTATCTGATTAATCCATCCATTATACAAATATACATTATCTGCCAGGAGCTGGAAACACACTGAGAACAGAAGGACGCAGCATCTGACCTTGTGGGGATTATCTGGAACACAGACACATAAACAGGTGGGAGAAGAAGCACCTTGCTCAGAATTACTGTAGAGAAGGGGTCTCTGGAACAGAACCGTGGGAGGTAAGCGTTATTCAGCAAGTAAAGAATATGGGGAAGGAGAAGAATTGAATCCATAGGAGAAGAAATAGCACATTAAACAGAGTCCCAACAGACTGCATATCAGCAGAGCTGGAAATGGAACGGTGACTTAGGCGAAAGGAGAAAGAATATTGAGAAATGCAGCTCAGGGAAGAGTTAGAGACCACATTAATGATCTTGTGTTCTAGGTTAAGCAATTCACAATTGATTCTGAGGGCCTTAGAGAACTTAGATTTCAGGCAGAAAGTGTAAAAGATCACTCTGGCTTTTGCATGGGAAACAGACTCAGTGTGCTCAAGGGCAGGGCAGAAAGCCCAGGGAAGCTACTGTTACACTGTAGTCAAGACCTAGGTGCTGGTGGTGGTCTTAGTAGGAGTGGAGAGGAATATATGAGATAAAGATATATTTAGGTAGAGTAGATGGGGCCTTGTGATCCATTAAATTTTGAGATGAAAAAGGAGGAATCTAAGATGGCTTACACATGACGTATATGGAACTGTTTTATACCCCAGAGGAAAAACTGATTATTGTAGATTGTGTTGGTGGATGTATAAGGCATGAGTCAAGATCTCAGTTCTTAGTGTTGTGTGGAAGACTCATAGACTGTCTTAGCATTCCAAGTAGAGATGGACATTTAGCTTCTGGAGACTAAATTCATAGCACAGTTATGCTACCAGACACATTCCTCAGTAGGGCTTGGTGCAGGGGAAGGTGAGTGAGTGGTGGATATACAAATGGGCTGATCTTTTGTGTTCTTTCCACCACAGTCTCTCAAGCTGTGCTCCAAGGAAGCAGGGGGGTTCAAACCCATGAGTTGGAGGAGCGGTGTGGAGAGGGCTGTTCCTGATGGGAGATGTGGACACAGAAAATGCTTTAGGGCCCTGACAATTCCACCACTGAGCACACCAACAAATTTCAGTGAGACAATTTATCCCTAGAGAAACAAATCACTTATTTCTACCACTGAATGATGCTCTTTTGTGTCTGTCTGAGGAAAATGACAAATTTTTCTATGCTTGGGCATGGTACATGCTACAAAATCATTTGATATCTTAACAGAATATGGTGAAGTTTCAGCTCTTTGCTCCCATTTCCTGGACATTCTTTACTGTCAACCCCATGATGTGGGACGGCCTTTCAACATTTGGTTGTGTTAGAACACATGGTCTCTCTACTACCAAATTCCAGTTGAACTGCCTTTTATCTTCAGAAAGTGTTTGGTGCCCACTGGCTAAGACTATCTAGTCTTCACAGTGACGTTGACCCTGAACCCTGATGTTGCTTCCTCTCAAAGTTAGTGTCATGTATTGCTGTTTTCCTCTATTTGATATCTCTCCTGCCAATGTAGTTTTAAGTCCAACTTTTTGCATTTCATTCCGACATCTTTGTAGTTCATCATTGCTTTGTATTACTTATGAATCACTGAAGACTAATGTGCAACTAAACATGTATACAGTAAGCCCACACAAAGCAGCACCCACTGTAAAGCCGTTCATAGTTGATAGTTCTAGGCAGGAAGCAGAGAAGAGAAATTTCTGGAAAGATGGGGTCTCAGGGCGAGAAGGTGAAAGAGAAAGCTCTGAACACCACAGAGAATTCCTGATTCTGACAGCTAGACCACAGCTGGGAAGGACATGTCCTGTAGGCTTCTGGGGACCCAAGATAAGGTCTCTAGGCCCCACAAGAAGTACTGCTTCTAACAATAAGCCACGCCTAAGGATGCATGTGCTATACAATATCCAAAACAACTGAAAGTGATCACAACTGAATTATAATTCATTATAATCTCATTTACATTGTGGTGTTAACTGCCCCCCCAGTGAACGTCGGGCACCATGAGAGCACATGAAGAGTCCATATAAGGACTAAAACTCCCCTCCTTGTCCCTAATTGGAGCGAATTGTCCACTCATGCAGAGTGCTACTCTGTCTCTGTAAAAACTGCAGGTAGGCTCTGGCATCTGGCTCCTATAGGGCCTGCCCTGCTCCCACCCTGAGGAGTGCACCTGCCTAATTAATCTGTGCTCTAACTTTTATTTCTCTGAGTACTACTCAATTCTTTGTTGGGGATACCAAGAAACTAGGACAGCTACAACCCCCAACAACATGTCTACCTTTTAAATCTAAGTATGCTTTTGTCTTTTTCACCCCTCTATTTGTTACTGCTGTCTACTAAGTTTCTGTCAGGTGAACTTACAGGGTGCCCTGCTAAAGCACTCTCAGCTTCCTTTGTACATCTTTCTGATGCATTATCCCCCCATCATTCTTGTTTCTCACTCACCCCTCTTTCCATGTACTTCTGCAAACGTACTCTATGACTGTACAAGCTACCCTGTCTTTTCCCTCTAGCTGGGTAATATGGATGTTTTTGGCTCCATGGATACCTTTGACATCCTGATGATGCTCAGGACCATTTCTCAGGATGATATCTGTAACTCATGGAAAAATAAAGGAATCTGGCAAAATTTTTAAGATACTTAAATATTTTAAAAATTATGTTAGAATGATAAATGAGTATCTGTGTTTGTGTATTAATCTGTATATAATCTAGAAGCAGGATGTATGAATATTATTTCAGAAAATCTGTGATTTCTGTTGGTGACAAATTATCATTGGTTCTACTAATAATTTTGTTTTATTTTAAATTATTTACTTAATTTTTAATTGACAAAATTTATATATATTTATCATGCATGATGTTTTGACATATATATATTTATATATGTATACACACACATGTTGTATAATGGCTGAATTAAACTAACATTTGTATTATATCATACACTTTTGATGCCAACACTTAAAGTCTACTCTTCTAGTAGTTTTTAATTAAACAATATATTTGTGTTTAACTAGAGTCACCATGTGGTAAAACATCCCTTGAATTTATTCTTCCCATCCAACTGAAATTTCATGTTCTTTGACTAACATCTTTCCCACTTTCCTCTGACTCTGCACTCCCAGTAACCACCACTCTGCTCTCTACTTCTATGAGTTGAACTTTTTCAGATTCCACTTGTAAGTGAGGTTGTGTAGTATGTGTCTTTTGGTGGCTGGTTTATTTTATTTCACATAATGGTGCTGTTAATATTACTGTGGTTTACTCCCTACATTCAAAATCAGTGCAAATGCTAATTTTCAGATAAAGTTTAGGGGAAAGAAATATGTGAAAAAGTATGTAAACATTTTCTTCCTAACCAAGTTAATGGATACCTTATGTTCTATCTGCACATGTCTGAGGGTGAGTCTGGACCCTACATGTAGTCCTTTTGATTTTAAACACAAATCAAATATTCATCTCTCCTGTAAAATTTTCCTTACTTCACCCAATCCATTTATTTATCTTATTCTTTTAATGCCTTGTTCATCCTCTTTTATGGAATATTCATTTACTATTATCATTACTTTTTCTGTATCTTTCCCCTCTTTGTAAGTATCTCATGTTTTATTCCCTTTTTATGTCTTTGGGATCCAGGCCAGTGTCCAGCTTATCATTGTCCCTCAAGAAATGTTCACTTCATGAGTCAGTTAAAACCCTGGACAACTTCTGGTAAGTTTTCCCAGGTTACTGGTAACAGAAGGGCCTGCACTCAATTTAATCACTTCTCCCAGACCCAGGATGCAAGTATCGACCTTTAGTAAGAAATGTACTTCCAGCCCTGTCTTCTCAGTGCACTCTGACATTTTACACTGCCTTGGTGACACTTTATCTTTTCTGAAGTCACAGATATTAGTTTGTAACTGAGACTTCAAGCTATCTTAATACTTTATAAATATACAAATGGAAAAATTAATTGCACTGTTGGATAAAAATGTACTTTAAAGATTACCAGCAAACAAATAAGTACTTCTATTTATAATTTTAAAACATCTGACAATGGAATATTAGCTGTTTACCGGGTAATTATTCTGAAAAATGTGCTGATTTTAAATAATTTAATTATTAGTCAACAACATGCTTACAGAAAAAAAATTCAATTAGCCTGGATATATTAATTTACCAGCAAGTAGCAGGAATTAGTGGCTACTTAGGTGTTGATTTTCAATTGTGCAGCTCCCACTTTCATTAAGGCAGCCATGCCACGTCCGCTGAGTCTTGCTAGAACACACTTGCAGCTGTTGATACAAAGAGGTGGTCAGCACAGTGTCTGGGAAATAACAACATGACAAGAGTTTTAATAGGAAGCTCAGAGGATCAGAAAAGACACCAGCCTGAGTACTGGTGGCTGGAGCCCTTGGGGGCTTAGCAGGAGCCCTGAGCCCACTGTACGCGAGGGGATGTGCGGGCAGCTGCCGCGGTCCGTCTGAAGCTCTCCAGCTCGCTCTCCTCCCCCTTTCTGTCCCCTTACCCCTTTCCCTCTTTCTACCTATGTTGTCTTAGGGCTAATTTCTAGGTGGTTTTAAAATTCCCATATTTTTATATTTTAATTAATATGAAATACATGGAAAAAGTGTGACTACTTGCCCACACTGTCTTCTTATGTGAAAAATAAGACAAAGGAATATAAATAATGGCAAAGTGAGTCATACCTGCTTGCCTTTTTAAATTTTTAGTTTTGTCCACCCGCGTTAAAAGTTGTAACAAGTTCATGGGAGGAGAAACATTATAATGAAAAGCTATGAGGACAAATGAGGTCTAGTGAGTACAAAATGTTTGGAACGTGGTTGTAGTAATTAATATTTTTCTCTTTTATGTTGTGGGTAGGTTTTTCTTTTAAAAGACAAAGGAAGGAACCCCACTAAAGACTAAGGAGAGCAGGGAAGATAACATTTTTCATCAGAACCAGTGAAAGGGGAGCTATGATGGATGTGTCATGTCCTTTCCACGTTGAATGCACTTTCAAGCTGACGAAGTGGCTTTTATTACAAGCATCTATTGAGATGATTGAAATTTGAGAGTCACACAGCCAAGTTTGCTACCCTAACTTCATGTTGGACAGGGCTTTCCTGCACTGGGTCAAGCCACCTCTCCCTCTATCTGCCTCTGTCTGCCTTCCTCTCTTCTTTGGTTCTAAATATATAATGTATTCCAATTTTTCTTTCTTTCTTTTTTTTTTTTTTTTTGTTCCAGCCCTGCGGCTCTGCCCAAGGCAAAATGCTGCAGGGATTAGAAAGATGAAGCAGCTAAGTCAAATCAATAGTGACAGCCAGTGAACGCATATAAATTTCAACAAGCAAATGTTCAACATTGTCTCTTGGGCCTCCCACCGACATTAACAACACTGAATTTCCTGATTTAAAGTTCTCACAAAAATCAAGTAACTAACCAAGTGCCAGTCACACATAGCTTTCAGGTTAATAAATTTACTCTTTATTAATCTCAAATTAGAGTGCTTGAGTAGACTCACATTTGGGGTAGGAGTACCCAGCCTACTAGGAGTTTATTACCTGTTCATCAGCAAAGAGAGAAGGAAACATTTCCCCCACTTTCATTGATCATATCAGATGTGCTGTGCCCTTCTTACCACTTGGATGACCTGTCCAGAGGAAGTGTGCGGGGAATGGAGGATCCTATGCGGGAAGCAGCCTAACTCAGCTCATCTCTCCTCTCTGGCTCCCACTCACCATTTCCTTTAAACCTTCTGTTATATCGGTTGGATGAAGATAAAAATATGTAACACAACAAGCACTGTTAATCCTTATCATTTTGTTCTAAAATCCCATATCACTGTTATCGTCTTTGCTTTGTCTTGTTTTTATCTACGTTGTTGACCTTTTGCTATTGTTCATTTCTTTCTTTCTTTCAATGCTCTTTAAAATTAAAAAAATGGTTTCTTAGACAACTAAGGTATGTAGTTTAGAACGTGGTAGATATTTGAGAAACTATTTAGAAATTCCCAATTATAGATTCTGTTACTCATGCACTGTATGTGCACACCCACGTGTAACTGTATCATTCCTTTTCACTCAGTCTTCATAGGCAACATGGGCGGTGTGGTAGAGATAGCATTTCAACACCTAACACATTATCCGCTATAAAAGTTTAGTTTGACCCTTTGCTTACAACTTGCCAAAGGTACTATTTTCCCATTTAGACACAATTTCAGAGCCTACTGTTTTGATGCTTTATTTTGGCTGAGAACAAACAAAATCAAGAAGCAACATATACCCCACACATTATAGATTTATTGTGAACTTACTTTGTCTCGATGAGCATTTTATTTAGCCTATAACATTTTGGAGATTTTAGTAAACGTGATTTCCAACATGGTAACATTTAAACTATGATAATTTCTCATTGTATTTTAAGTTTTGTGGAATAAAAGAAAGCATGTGGTAATTGAAAAATATTTAATAGCGCTAAAACATTTTCCTTAAAAGTAATCTACTCATTTTATACTTTAATGGTTAGAACTATACCGTTACTATGTACCACTTATGTACTGTTCATTGTTATCCCGAATAGAAATAAAACTTAAAGATTTAAAAGTCCTTCATAAAGTATATGCATATATTTAATTTCCAAAATGATAGACTCTCTTGAACATTAAGAGAAATACCGAGGCTACATACTTCCCAGGCTCTTTTCCATGGAAGTCTTTAGAGGTTGACTTTATTTCAGAACTTGAGTGGCATCAAAGGAAGAAGTGAGTCTTGGGATTCTCAGAGGAACCCTTGTATCTGTGATCTCCCATTCTTATCTAGAAAATAGTGTTCTGGAACATCTATGTGTAAATAATGTAATTGAAATTCCAGAACATTTTGGTCCTTTTACTTGAAAATGTTTACTCTGGGAGGAAATCTGCTTTTACTTTACTTGCATTTTATTCCACACTCCCAAGAAAATACACACACACACACACACACACACACACACACACACCCTAGAACTTAAAAGTAAGATATAGAATAATAATACAGTTAAGCTAACAATAAAAGCATTTGTGTCTATACATAGGTAAGATAAGGTATTGGTGTTAGTCTATCACCATGGAATTCCTTCTTTCTTTGAGAAGAGATTGGGGCATCTAGTCATTCCAGAATCTTCTCTTTAATATGATTGAATCTCTTCTTTAATATGATTGCATAAGTAGGTCTTCTTACTTTATGCATCTGTCTGAAAATAGATTCCAATGGCTATTTAGCGATTGGACTGAAACTATCCTGGGAGTAAGGTCTAAATTGCGTAATTTTTCAGAGACAGTCACTCATAGTTACAAAACTGAAAAGTGAAGAAGTTATTGTTCTCCTTATTTTATGTGTGTGGAAAATTAAAGCACACATAGCCTAAATGCTCTGCCCATCATCACAGATTAATAGACAAGGAAGACATAAATATAATTCAGATGACTTCAGGTCCAATAGAATGTTCTTCAACCTTTGCTCATCTTACCCTTTGAGTCATATCTTTTTCACACATTGACTTCTTAGCCTCCTCTGACCAAGGAAAGCCATGAGAACAGTTAGAGATTTAGGAACCAAGGCTGTTTTCATCTTATAGCTATAGCTTCTGTGGTGGTAAAATAAAAATCCTTTCACAAATCTATAAAAACACTAGTGAGCTTAATTGCAAGCCACTTGGAATTTCTTATAGAAGTACTTTTTCAGAATCATAAACAAATTCTTTAGATAACATATCAAAATATTTCTAGCTCTTCAATGATAGCTCCGAGCTCGAATTCCACAGAGGTTACTCCATAAGAAACCAAGGAACATCCCTCACCAAGCAAAGAATAACCAAAATTCACCCAGGAGCTGGAAGGGAAAGCCTCTGGCTTTGCACTTAGTTGCACTGCCATTGTGCCCAGCTGTTAAGTAAATGTTATTTGAGAAATTGATTTTTATGTTCCAAGATAAAAAGTGAGATGTCCAGTGTTGAATAGGAGGGGTGCACATTTCAGCACATATACATTCTCGCTCCCAGTGGTGCACTGGGAGAGTGGTAATATTGACCCTCACCACTAAGTATGTGATTCTTCATAGAGGCTTGTTCAAAATGCAAACTCTCGAGTACAAGCTAGAACAAGTATTTAAGAAGCTCACTTGCATTTTGATCAGGAACAACATTTTAACAGAAGCTGCATTTTAACAAGATCTAGAGATTCCTTATAGGAATCTAGAAAGTAGGGTTTGAGAAGCACAGCTGGAAGCAGTCTGAAGTCTGCTATGATTATCTGCTTTACATAATCTTTCCTACAGAACCAGCCTCTGTTCCATCTGTAAGCCATTTCTGGTGAGGTTCACAGTCAGAACCGTAGCTATTTCTGTGCCTGGTTTTTACCACAAACAGGGCCAAGGATGTTCAGCCCTTCATCTGCTGATCTTGTTGGGCTCCCTCCTGTCATGCCTTCATCATAAACTGATACTTGCTCCACTATGCCATGCTGCCTTGACTGACTGCATGTTCGGATTATCACAGTGTTTGGGCTGCTTACCAGAACATTTGTAGTCATAATTTCCAGTGAAATACAGGATGCTTCAAATGGCAGTGAACTTGGGAGACATTAAATATTCAAATAATCACTTCTATTGTGAACATCTCCATGCTTACAACATCCATTTATCTGCATAAATCTTTAGTTGGGGATAAACATAGTTTGATGGGCTAATGTTCAACCGCCTATCAATGTTGTTGGCAATTTTTATAATATAATGTTTTGGAATTTGACTGTGTGTTATGTTAAATATTGCCAGGGATCCCAGGAATAGGAAAGTCCTTTCCCTATGATATTTTATCATGAATTATTTATCTAAATAAGAGCAAACAATTTTAATCTGTTAATCTCTATTTTTCTAATAAAAGAGTTATTGAGACCACTAACGAGGACAAATGAGAAGCCATGGTCCTTTGAGTCAGGACATCATGTTAAGATGCTGATACATGCCTCACTTGAGATTTGCTTCCTGCACAGTAAGACCTATCTGTGCTATTATTGCAATTGGTACCGCTGATGCAGGCAGACTCTTTAGAAATATTACTGCATTTACTTTCTCTGGCTCCTTCGAGAACCTCACACTGGGCACATGGTCATTTATCAATCACTAGAGTTTCAATTAGTGCAGGATTACTATCAGAGTCCTCAGGTTTATAAAGCTATAATAGATAACAGTGTAGTAGGAGGCAACAGCAATGCTTATTTTAAGTGAGTGGCACATATGGGTGAATTTATAGACTCCTTCTCACATGCCTTTGCCTTCGTACATTCAATTTTTCTTCTCTGTCAAAACAGACCAAGTAAAACCAGTTGAGAGGCATGCATCCGTTTGTTTGAATAGCTATTTGTCCACCTCATTTGAAAAAATAAAACAGGTGACAGTTGATGGTGTTATTATGTTCCTTCACTAGAATAGCAATGGAATGTGCCCAAAGCCTTTGATCAGAATTTATTAACATAACAAAATAAATTTTCACTTTAACTTTTAAAAAAGTTTCGTCAGGTATTTCTCTTTAAGATGGTTTAGAATATAGAGGAAAGTATTTCTAGCTGCCCAACAGTTTTCAAAATGATTTTGACAGCATCTGTGGCAAAATGATCTTATTCACTTGAACTCAACAACACTCTTGTTTCACTCTATTCAGTATCAAAAGCCAAATATTAGACTTTTTCTTGAGAAAATTAAGGCAGAACTCTGAGGACCCAGCTCATCTTTGTGGTTTCAGCTGTACCTTTGCAATTGGCTGTCCAAAGTTGAAAGCAATTAACACGTACATAGCACTTTCTACTCTATTTTAATAAGTACACTGAAACCAAAGCTATATACTTCTGGAATTTCATGACTGATGCATCTATTCATATAATATTTCTCTTGAGATTGCTCTAGGGTTGTAAATATTTATTATTCTAGTTTTCTAGGCATCCTTTTTGATGGATATAAGGAGTATAGGTTTACCCTACCACCAACCTGGCCCCTTAATTTGTCACAAGAATGTTTGTGGGAGACACAAGACTCGGCTCAGAGAGAAAGGATAGTTCATTACTACAAGGACAGCAGTCACACAGAATCAACATGTTATTCTGGCTTCCTAACCTCAATTCCCATAAGACAAAAGAAAGAAAACCAGATAATACCTCCAAGGATTAGATAACAGAAAACTGATCGTAGGGAAACCTCAAATTATTTAATGACCCATAGGCTAGTTGCTGACCATTTAGTCCAGAGAAAAGAATTAGAATTTCCTGTTTTATACTGGAAAGTAAACACACGTTCCTTTGCTCTGGTTGAAGACGTCTCATCTTCCAATGGATGCCTACTATGAATGTTTACTATATAATCATTCTTAGAACTATATCCCAGAATAAAGTTACTAGATATTCTGTTTCCAAGATGTACAAAAATGAGAGAAGCCACAGGTAACTGTTGTTCTATTATTATGTATTTCTTAGAAAAATGACAAATTATTTTCCATGCTGGTAATAATGGTACATTGTGAAACATTGTTATAGATTAATATAGTGTTAAATCTTTTCCCCATAAGAGAAGGATTTGTTCAATTTTCTTAGCAGAGCATAGGTTTTACTTCAGCTATCAGCCTATTTTGATCAGTCATGTTACAATATAAATGAATTGTTTTTTAAAATGACAGTTGTTAAACTGGGAAGGTGACAGGGATGCCGAAGAGAGAGGGGAGATTGTATAGCTGTAGCACACAGCATTCACTTTTCTTTTACTTGCACTTTGTTGCCCGTTTTCTTAGCGTTGGTTGGAAGCCAAGAGAGAGAGCCGGGAAAGGTGGGGAGGATTTCGGACTCGGGGCAGAGGAGAGGCAAAGGAACTCCCAGGGCTGAAGCTGTCAGGCCGAATCAGGCCCGGTCCTAGAGCACAGCACCACCAGTTCATCAGCGCTCTGGGTCAGCGGTAGCCGTCCTGGCCTCCCTACTGTTGGGGGAACACAGCAGACAGGATCCTGCTTCGGTTCCTTTCCGCCACCTCTTGCCACTCATTGGTCCCTTGTCCCCTAGATAATCCAGGACTTATTCTCTCACTGCATTCAAGCCTTCTTCTGATGTCACCTTGTCACTCCTCTATGCTGATCTACAGTTACACACACACACACACACACACACACACACACACATATACACAGGCGTGAAAATATAAACAAATGAACACATACATTCTGATGGAACATTTAATACACTCTGCTTTATTTTTTCCTTCTTCCAACATGCTATATCACATGCCTAGATCAGTACCTGGTAAATAAATAGATAAATAAAGAAATAAATATTTTAATAAATATTTGCTGACAAATGAAGGAAGGAATGTTGATATACATATTTCTCATTGTTATTGGCCTTATTTTTAGGAAGACAGACTTACTCATTTGAGGTACCATTTCACAAGCACAAAACCTGGGTTGGATCCTTTATTTGTTGGTGTTAAATAATAATAAATGAAAGAAGTGTAGTAGCAGTGACCCTGCCGATGGTGATAATGAATCACACTGATACATTGCTTCTCTTCTTCTTCCTCTATTTGGTATGTGGAATTCCCCTCAGTGTCAGAGTGATGAATTAGCCTCTTTCTGCCTAGGGAAATGGATATTCCATCCTAATGCAAGCTTTTAGAAATGAAAAATAACGACTACTACAATCAACTTTTAATTATCTACACTAATAGAGTGCTGATGTTAGAGAAATAATCCGCAAATCATTCACATTTGACTTCAGGATGCAGGAGGGATTTGTATTTACAAACAAGAACGTCAGAAACAACACATGGTAGTAGAAGCAACTCGGGCTGTGACACAGGAAAATGTGTTTGGTAGCTGCTGTGTATGCTGGGCTTAATCATGTGCCTCAAAAAGATGTGTTGCTATCAAAGGTCACACACAGTATTCAGAATATGACCTTACTTGGAAGTAATGTCTTGATGGTGTTTAGGTTGAAGTGAGAGTGTTTGGTAGGGTCTAATCCAATACAATAGGTATCTTTATAAAAAAAAGAAATTTAGACTCAGACACACATGCACACCAGAAAAATGCCATGTGAAAATTGGAGTTATTTTACATAAGCCAAGAAACTATAATACCCTAGGAAAGAGACATGAAGCCGACCTTTCCCTGATGTCTTTAGAACAAGCAGGCCTGCTGACACCTTGATCTTGGAGCTATCCTCAAGGAAACCAAGACAAATATCTATTGTTTAAACCAGCTCATTTGTGGTTGTTTGTTATGATAGACCTTGCAAAGCAGATATGACTTCACTAAAACTTGGGAGTTTGTAATTTACCCAGCTCTGACAAACCCATCATTGTAAGTTTTGATACAGTAAAAAAGAATGTCAGTTGTGGTGGTGTACACCTATAAGCCCAGCACTCTGGTGAGGCTGAGACAGAAGAATCACAAGTTACAGCCCAATCTAGGCAACTTAGTGAGAACCCTCTCTTCAAATGTAAGTGAATAAATGAATTGGCTTATAACTCAGTACCAAGCCCTGGGTTCAATCCCTAGCACTCCACAGCACAGGTCTTCGTCTCTGTGTCTGTCTCCCCTTCTCTCCCTTTCCCCCTGCCCCCCTCATAAACCATTTTATGATAATTCAGCTCTTATGTCTGTGTCCTTGCACAGAATTCACTGATGTTCCATCCCATCCCCCCCTATTCCCGTGTACTGTTAGGAAAGCAAACGAGAATTCTCCAGGCCCTAGCATGGTAACTGCAGCTCAGCACACATTGTGAGAATGAGGATAAAGATGTGACTTACATTGCTACTATATGACCATAGTATCAAGACTGCCACTCACACTGATTATTCTCCATTGTTTCATTTAATTTTTGAAATAAATGCAGGTAGTAGGTGTGGTCTTGCTCTAAAACACATGAAAAGTAAGACCAATAGAAAACATCAAGCACATTCTTACTTGGTAAATATCTTTCAAAGAACCACTTCCCTTGGGATCTTCCCCTTTGCTACACTTCTTTAGGAGATAATATCCAACAGAGGACTATTTCAAATGTGGAAATTATTCTCCCAAAGAAATTTATACACATAATATAAGTTGTTACTTAAAAAAATATTTCCAAATGTTATGAGAAAGACATCAGCTTCTCTGTAACTGTACAGTAGCTCGTTTCTAGAAGGGTAGGCTTACCTATGTATAAGTTATCTAATAATATTTAAGGGAAACTAACTTAATTATCACCAACATTATGATCAGTGGCACTTTCAATAACACTTCAGATGTGGAGAGTTTAGTTCTCTGAGACCCAAGATTGTCTGGCAAGGAAACCATAGTGGGCATCCGTAGACTCTGAACAGTTAAAATAAGGTCCACATGAAAGCCTATGAATACGCTCTTAGTCAAGGCCAGTTTTTAGCTGGCATAATTCTCATAGAGTTGCTTATTTGACTTACTAATTTATATTAAAATTCAGTAAAATAGAGTAAAAATTTAAAAACCCACAAAAATGAAAGAATAAAAAGACATAGCAATATTAGGCTATAAAATGTATATACCAATATTTGACAAAGCCAGCTCCGATCATGCCATTGACAAATTTCAATTATCCGTGGTCACAGCTGTGCCCTTGAAACTCCAAGACAGACATTGAACACTAGGTTTTAGCAATTAGAGAATTATATGATATGCTAGAGAATAATATTCCACTCAAAGTACTTGTTAAGTAGGTTAAAAGGCTGGGGAGTGTAGCCCAGTGTAGAGCAGTTGTTTAGCAGGTATGGGGCCTTGGGTTTGGTCACTTGCACTGTAAAAAGTGCATGTGCATGTACATACACACACACACACACACACACACACACACACACACACACAGGTCAGAGTGTCTTGGATATGAAAGGCTTTACGCCTGGACAAAGCCAGATGATGAAAGACTACTGTGGTAATGCTACCTGCTCTTCTCCAGGCCCCAGCATGGAAAGAGAGGGTTTCTCCGTAATGCATATGCATATGCTGTGGAAGCAAGTAATCTATGCCCATATTGCACTTCATGAAACATATTTTTGGTTCCTACTATGTGTCTTGCATTGGGGATGCCCTGGACAGCTATGATGACCGAAATGAGCTTTCCAGCTAGAACAGCTGCCAGTCTTGGAGCAAGTGTAGTAGGAGGATAAACGCAATGTGCAGCATGCCAGTGGTGACAGATGGGAGAAGAGGGATAAGGCAAAATATGCCCCAGCCTCTCTGTGATAACCAGGGAAGGCTTTCTGATAGAAGGTAATTTCTGTCATCTGTGCTTGGAATGTCAGATGCAGAATAGTGGATGGTGAATGACGAAGTCTCACCCCCATGGGGGAGTAAGCAAGGTCACCCAATTCAAGCAAGTCCAGTCTTGGAATCAACTGGATTTAGCAAAGGCAGGAGTGTGCGCAGCAGAGAGCTCTGGGAACAGAAGGAAAGGAGTTTTATTAATGTCTAAGTTTCCAAATAATGGATGCCAATGGGAAAATAGTTTAAAATTCCAAGAAGAATCTTTACCTTTCATTGTATTGTAGAGGGATGGCTTTTTAAAAAAGACATTCCAATAAAGCCAAGGATGTTAGGCAGTGTGTCTCAATAGACTCAAAGTCTGAAAACTGAAAGCATATTCATAGGCTTCCTATTTTCTAGCATAAAATTATTCTGTATCACCCGTTTTTGTATACTTCGTCCCTTGAGGTTGTTAGAATCATAGTGATAGATTCTGTTTCTAGAACCAGCTTTCTATCAGGAGTGTTATCAGAACACTCTTACCATGTGGAAAAACCCTGGACTTCAGCAAATACCCTTTTGAACACATTCAGACAAAGTGACCTGCTCTGAACCTCCTCTGATACTTTCTCCTGGTGGCTGCCTTGGCCTCCACCCGTTGCCTCACATTGTCTGATAAGGGTTGACTCAAGCACTGAACTCAGCATTTTGTTCCCACATGTGTAGCACCTGCCTGGGCATAAGGTGTCACTAAGTTTATCTGACTCCTTGCCTTGGGCAAGGCTTACTACCACTGAGGATGCAGTTCCTTTCATTAGACAGTGCGAGGTTGGATCTGATTGTAAGGTTCCTTCCAGTTTTGACTGGAACACAGATATATGTGTTTTCAAATAATTTGCCAAAAGTCGTACAACCATGAACATCTGGGATACCTATATTATTGGCTTATTGTCTAACTGGACCAGTCATTTAAGCTAAACAAACTGAAAAATGGGAGGCTGATCCAGAACTAAAGCATAGGAGACCTTTCTCTTCATATTTGATACTTCATAAATTAAATTATTCTATTTCCTTCGATTCTTTCCCTCTCCCACATTTGTTGAACTTGCACTGTCCTCTGACATTTTAAGCAAAAGATTGCAAGTGCATATCCCCATGCTTGGCCACATCCCAGAAGAAGGTCCTCACCTTCCCATATCCTGGGAACATTTCTCCTGTACTTTGAAATTGGAAAATGCACACACACACACACACACACACACACACACACACGCACATGCACATGCACAGGCACACACACACCATCTACACCATCCAAAGTTCTCCTGAGGATGAATGAATATTCGTGGGCCAAATATTGCAAGAAGATTTGCACAACATTTTGGCAGGCTGAAGAACACTCATATTTAGGGTTTTTGGCAAGACCACTGCTTGATCATTTTGTACTTGGTGAAGGTTACTGTATTTTAATCAAGATAATTAAGCAGTCCTTAGAAGGATATTTGACACAGCAACTGGTGAAAATGTTGTGTTTCAGAAGGGATGTTTCTCCAAAATTTAAAACTTTAGAGAAAGTTGAAATAAAAGCAATACGAAGCATTTACTGTGCATTAACTTTCTTCTTGAGAAAACATTTTTACAAATGCTATATCATTTGATGCCTATACAAATTTTGTATGTCATAGTTATAAACAATGCTCTAATTAGTTTGGTAACTTGAAATTAGTTCTTGAGAGAGTGCATATATACATTTTTGAGAGAGGATCTCACTATGCAATTCAGGCTGGCCTTCCGCTCACTTTGTAACCCAAGCTGGTCTTGAACTCACAATGATCCTCCTGCCTCAGCCTCCCAAGTGCTGGGATTATCACATTTCCATCCTAAAGAAAGAGCAGAAATTTGAAAAGGAAGAAAATGTTCATTTACTGACTATTTTTGAAAGTTTGTCTATGTAATCTCATTTAATTCTTCTAAAAACTGAGCTTCCTCTTCTCTGCTCTCAGCATTTTCTCTTTGCTTACACTTATTTACATTGTAGTAACTACCAAAGTAGTGAAAAAAGTAGCCAAGCCAGTGCAAAAACCAGACCTCTGAGCTTGATAAGTCCTTCATTTTCAGGTAATGATTGCTTTTGATTTTTATGTCTCATCCTCTCTAAACTTATTGGTATTTTCCTCCTCTTTCCAATGTCTCTGATATGCCTATTAATAAAGTTAATCTAGTTTCATTTTGTTTCGATGAATGGATCTTCTTTTCTCATTTCCCTGGGGACTCTTCATCTTCTGTTAATTTCAGACAGGTACTTTCTAAGCTTGCTGAAGACTGTGGCCCTGTTATTTTCCTTACCTGTCATGTTGGAGACTATTTCACAACTCTCCTGTTTTCCTGACTGCATACCTCCCTCTTCCAGGTTTTACTCGCTGTGCAGTACTTTGTTTTTCTAGCTCCCAAATATGCATATACAACAAATATATTTTTAGACACTGCTTTCCTAAAAATAGCTTTCACACGTGATGGATATTTAAACTAAATGGCAACTGGGGTGTGGGAAAGGAGAAGGGAAAGAAGGGGAAATTATGCATGTATGTATATACAGGACAGCTAACAGTTGTACTACTGTCTTCTGTTGCTTTACTGAAAGGAACAATTAGTGATTACTGGTTTGATCACTATTGCATGTCTCTATTTGTTTTCCTGAGAAACCACTTTGAAGATATCAATACATAATACAACCATTATTAATTTCCTACCACTTTGTCTGTAACTCTGTGTTGTTTATACTGTTCTTATGCTGTTTTGTAAATGGATGTCTGTTAATATGTGTTCTTCTTTTATTTTTAAAATAAATTTAAAAATTTAAAAAATAAAGTAAATGTAAAATATCGCCTCAAAATTTGAAGACTTTACTGGCTTTTTGTTTTACTGTTAAGTTTAAAGATATTCTAAGGCATTTATGTTTTTTTTCTCTCTGAAAACTATTTGCATGTTCTTTTATTGAAACTGTTTTGAACTTTAGTACTGATACTTCTTTTGTTCTTTCATTGTTATAAGTATTCAGTGGACTCATTAGGACATTTCCTTCCCTTATTTATTCACCAGTTTCCTCCATTTCATTTTCTAATATTTGCTCTTTCAGTTTCTGGGATTCCTTTAAGTTTACCATTGGACATTCTGAACTATTCTTTCCTCTCATATTTTTTTTTTAAATAAAAGCACAAAAACATATTAACAAACAGACACAAATTAGCATAAAAAATAGTACAATCACAACTGATCTACAGACAAGGTGACATGATCTCAACAGTGGTTATTGCTTTATCCATTGATATCTTCGAAGTGTAACCTCTCATATTTTTTAAAATGCATTTTAGGATTAAATTCTTAGAAACTACCTCAACATTTTTATTGCTTCTCTTGATCTTTTACTTCAGACATTTATTTGCCAAGACTACTTTGTGTTATCCTCTGACAACAGGTCATACAGCACACTGTTCTTGTTTCAGAGTTCGTGTCTTCTTCTTCGCTCTGTGAGTTTCTTCATAATTTTCTCCTCTTTTCATGTTGTCTTAATTTTCTCTCAGTTACCTTTTCTTGTTTCCTTGGGCCTCTCTCTCTCTCACAATGGAACCTTTTCTAAAATCATTGGTGATTTCAACTGCCCCCCGAACATATATATGAAGAAGGTATTAAAAAGCATATTTGGAAGTTGATGTGCATAACAAAGCTTGAAACTGTGTACGAATGTAATGTTCGGCGGTTAGTGTCTGCCGTATTTCTATAAGAGCAACCAAATTGCCAGTTGCCTATCTGGGTGTTGTAAGCCTGGTGAAGGCATTCCAGAAGTGGAAGCTCTCATTCCACTCCAGCATTCGGAGTCTCACTAAATACCATTATAGTCCGTTTCTCGTCACCTGTTTCTGATACACTTTGCTCCTGCCGCCATGCCTTTTGTGTGATGTACAGAGCTTTGTGGAATGTTTTGTCACACGTTAGCGTCGAATCTCTCCCAGGGGTCGACAGGGAGATGGTAACACAGGCCGCCTCAGCAGGAGGAGACAGAGAGGAACCGCGGAGTCTCACTGCACCTCTTCTGCAGCTGCTCCATGCATTCTGTTCCTAGACTTATACCTCCTGCCAAGTCTTTGAATTCTGTCTTTCTTGCATATTCTTCACGCAAACTTGCTTGAGTTCTGTCTACACATTCTACCTGTCTGCTGCCTTCCAACTTCAGGGATCCTTTGTTTTAATTCATCAGCTGCCATTCAGCCACCTTTCACTTTGTCTTGCAAAACATTTGCTACATCTCTGTCCCTTGGTAAACCATCCCTTTTTTTCTTTATTCTTACGAGTTTCTAATCATTTTAGTCATTTTAGTGGCATTTTAATGGGATAAATAGGAGGGTGTGGTCAACGGAACATATTCAATTGGAATCCAGCCTGAATTACACCTACCTCACAACACTTTCCAGATTCTGCATTGCAGTGCTAGGCAGTATAGAATTTCCTCTCGTATAAAATATGATAAAACTGCCTTCCTGAGACAATTCCGTGGAAGCTGCGTCAGAGTTTGACAATCATTTATGCCAACCTTGCCCTTGATGCCTAAATTACATCCCGAGCAGATGATTTTATCATCTTGAATCAAACGTTTACAATAATGAGGATTTTATTTCCACGCAAAGTGTCCATTACATTTTCAAGTCCTTTTGCTGCCAGAGATAGCGTCATTTAAATGTCCTTTTTACCTCCTAAAATCTGTCTTGTCATCAGTAACCATATCATCTGTGGCACTATAACCAGTGCAAGGAAAAAATGCTTTGTTGTCCCAATATAAATAGACCATAGATAATAATGCTATCTAAATGTGTCAAGTTTGTCGAATTCAACTACTTACACGGACCTCTCTTTTTCTTACCATCCAAGTACTTGCCCTATGATCCTGTGCCATCCGTTGAACAGACCTGAAGAGGTCAGCCTGGCTTTCATGGTAGCAAGGCTGATTGTTTTACTCTCATTGAAAATTCATCTTGCTTTTTGAGAAATATTTGTGGAGTGTCTTCACAGACCTCTCATACAAAAACTATCGTACTCAAGAGGGAATTTACTTGCTGTATGTTAATAAACTTACTATTTTCTCATGCTTATGGTCTACATGAGAAAAACGCAGCCAGCCAGAACTCAAAGCTTCCATCAGATCATTTTTGGTTTTCTTTTTATTTGCCATATGGAACATGACTGTAGAATGACCTTTGTCCATGTTACCACATCTCAATGAAAAAAAAATTTGAGGAGTTTCAGCATACTTCAGACATGTTTTTAATAGTCCAAAATGTCTTATGAAGGCCATAGATCTAGGCAATATTTTAAAATCACATGTGACTATAAAATTATAAGTGATGGTGTGGGGGTTGGGGATTTAGCTGAGTGGTAAGAATGCTTGCCTAGCAAGCTGGAAGCCCTGGGTTCAGTCCTCAGCACCAAAAACAAAAGCTAAAAAGAAAAAAGTGATGGTGTGGCTCAGCGTATCAAATACAGGGATTTGGCTTCCGTCTCTGCCCCTGCCCCTGGCTGTGGTCCCGAATGCAACCTTGAAGCCAAGCATGTTGGTTGTCTTAGGGAAACTCTGAGGAAGCCTGTTCTTCCAAAAAACTAGATGGAATAAAGGAGAAACATTAGACAACAGAACTGGTAAAGATAAAAGATAAATGGGAGGAAAGGAAGAGAGAAAGGGAATTTTTAAATAATTGATACCATTTTAGTAATTTTTTTTCCTATTTCACTCATGCATGCGTTCAATAGTATTAACTGTGAGTCCACTGCAGGCCAACTGTGTGTCAGTGAGTGAAGAATGTAGCAAGAAAAAAGGATCATTTCTGTCCCAGAACCTGTATTTATGTAACTGGGAGCCTGGCTGGAGCCAGAAACTGGGAAGAGCTGTTATCACTGCTTGAGTGAGGTGGGAACAAGTTCTGAATGTTAAAAGTGGGGGAGTGCATGCCCTTGGCTTTGTTTGCAAAGACTTTGGCTCCTATTTGGCACGGGACAGATAGCAAACCACTGGAAGATTTGAGCAGAGGAGTGACATGAGCTGACCTCTTTTTCTAAAAAGATTACCTTAATTATTACATCGTTGACATTCATAGTTTTCCATGAATGTATCATTTAGCTTAATTTGTGGGTCAGCATTGATCCATGAAAAGGAAAACGATCACTCCAGTGACAGAGACACTAATCACATTAATGTCAGAAGAAGTGCATTTTAGTCATAGAACAATGAGAGGAGCTTTCGGTCCTGATTGCCATGAAAACAAATGACTTTGCTCTTAACTAGACTGCAGTAGCTCTCATTTGCAAACTGGAGAGAGTAGTGTCTTCATAATGAATTATGAGAAATAATTTTGTCATTGGTGCTTCTTTGCACATTTACTTCATGAAATATTATAAGATCATCTGAAATTCCTCATTTAGAAATTGCAATATTTAATGCCAGGAAACCTGTTCTAAATGGCTTTGTTAATAAGAAATGTGTTCAGAATTACTTCTGTAGAGATGATCATCAAACTGTTACCTTCGCATGGAAACAAATACAAAACAATAATAAATGTACTCATTTGTGGTGTGTAAATATGTGAAATGGTAGGCAATCTTCAAACTCCACTTTGAAAACAAATACTACAAAAAGTATATGTGATATATTGTTAAGGAAACAAACATTACTATGACTCGCCTAGATATTTAGAGGTAAAATGAAAGAAAGTACACTCCATTGTGAACAAGAGCAACCACTCTGGTACAGTCAAAAGTCATTTTTCATTTTTAGAAAAAAACTTCGGAGGTATTCCCTCCCTGATCGTACATTACCTATGTAATGAAAATGGCCAGTCTGTGTTATTTAAGGTGAACACAGACCTACATTCCTGTTCTTCTGCTCCTGGTTCTCTGACCATCTATGATCACCATCTGTGAGCCACAGCTATAATTTGGTGAGAGACGTATGATCCTGGCACAATTTTTCAAGCAGGAATTTGGGATAAAGATACACAAGTGAACTTTTTAACATGAGAAATAAAGCATAAGGATGTTCACTAAAATCTTGTCCTTTGGTTCTATCATGTTGGTAAAAAACTCTGTTCCAGTGTAAATGGAAAAAGGACTCAGAGTCATTTTATGCCTTTCCTTGTCCTCTACAATAATCAGACATTTGCCTGCTAATACAATTCACCCTTCTTGCTTTTCTTGAGAAGGTAGGTGTAGCCATGACTGGATGCTTCTTAAATGAGGGCTATTGCTTGGGAGAGGAGGGCGGTCCTTGACTGTTTTAGTCAGCACAATAACCTAGTGGCAAGATTTTGAGGAAGAAACAAAAAACAAAGAACAGATAAATTCAATGTAATTCACAAACATGGAACTAAAAGTAGTTGTAAAATAATTAGAAATAGTTGTTTTATAAAGCAAGAGAAAGCTCTGTGAGCTCCATCCCTTGTTAGCAGTGATTACAATGCCTTGTAGGCCTTCTGCACCAGTTTGGGAGGCCCTGAGGTACCCCGTATTACTCTACTGAGATCCTTCGTGTGTTACTGGCTTTTGTGATGCTCTCTGAAATGAAGTTATGAATGGATACATCATTATATTGAATATTTTTAATTAAAATTTATTTTTTAACTGGTACATTAAAAACATAAAAATTGATGTATTTCTGGGTATCATGTGGTTTCCATATATAAATAGATTATGTAATGTTTAAATCAGAGTCAACATATATCTCCTTATATATTTATCATTTATTTACACAAACATTCAAAACCGTTTCCTGTAGCCTTCTCAGATATGCAGTCCATTATCATGATCTATAGTCACTCTAGTAAGCAACAGCACTCTAGAGATTTCTCCTCACTGTAACTTAGCATCATTCATCAGCCTTTACTCCATTTAACCCTATTCCCCCAGAAGTCTTTGGTAGCCACCATTCTAGTCTCAATTTCCATGAGATCATTGGAATGGGCAAGAATTTTTTGAATAAGACTTCAAAGGAAACAAAATCAAAAATTGGCAAATGTCACTTATGAAATTAAAATCTTTTGTACAGCAAACAATCAACAGAGTAGAGAAAACAAATGAAACAAGAGAAACATCATTCCCAGCTATTCATTTGACAAGACATCAATGTCCAAAATGTATAAGAAACACAAAAAGTCCGTATCAAGATAAAAACAAAGATGTCAGCTATTTATCCGATACTTGCTGGTTAAAAATAAATAGGTAAAGAACATATACAAAAGGAAAATGAAGCTGACTTGGGAAAAAAATATCCCTATAAATTTCTCAGATTAGAGTATTTTTTAAAGCTGTAGGTCTTCACACTGTCTTAAAAAAGAATGAACTCCTCCCCCCCACTTCTCTGTACTGGTAGCTGTGCTATTTCCTTCTCTGTAGCCATTTGACATTTCTATTATAATCAGGACAATGCTCTTTCATGACTAGAATTATTATGCTGATTACTGTCAAAGGAAACCATGCCTTCCTAAAACAAGTGGATCCAAAATTTTACCATAACCCATGTCTCCTGTTCGTCAATGCATACAACTGATTGCAGTGGTCTCTTCAGTACTATAAACACCACTGTGCTCCTTTTTTATGTGTAGATGTCAGTGGCATGAAAAGTGGTGGTTGGTTTTTGAAATAAATTTTTACAACACTTGTTGGAGGAAGAAAGCCACTCAAATATGATCGACCGTGTCTGAGGTATGATATTACAGGTAATTTAAAATGTTGCCTTCCAATAAAATGCAATGTTAGTATAATTATAAAAAATGACAGAAAAATCAAAACACATATGTATAGATTTTCAAAGCCATGGCTTAATGTCTCTTTTTATTTTAACCCCCATGGATTTAGTTTCTTTGGTTGCATGAAAGTTGACTTCCACTCTACCTTGTCAAAGATCACCGCCCAGGCAAAAGCTGCTATTGTGTTCTGGCCAGTTCAATCAGTAACAATCTGTTTCCTTCTTAATATTTAGCTAATCTTTATGAATGAAATGTCATTAAATCTAGAAAAACTATGGAAACATCATAATAGCATATGGGGGGTCTTCCTGAAGTGTCACTTTGCTATTTCCATCTAATAACAGATTTTAAAAAATCCAATTAGACAGTTCAAAAAGAAAAATAAAGCAGGAGTTAAAAATATCTATTTGACTTCACACAGCAGGGAATGGTTTATAGGCCAATCATTCATGGTGAATAGTATCTTAGTGCTGAGAAACTCGCTTCTCGAGCCCATTAGAATAATAATCTTTTACTCCTCCTACTGCTTCTAAAGTATTCTACTTAATTATACCGTGTTAAATAGCAGGCATTCTCATTCCCTTTATGGGAAGGAGAACCACGTTTATTCGCCTACACAATACCATGGCTGGGTGTTAAGGGATTAGAGCTGACCTAATGAGAAGACAAACAGATGGTTTAGGAAATGAGACACAATTTTTCACACCATGGTTAATTCATGAGAGAAGAAATGAGATCTCTGCCTAATGTCTACTCACCAAATAACTTTTAAATGATCCTACTTGGTTTGACTTAACTATATTAGAAATAGATGAATCAATTAAGGAATCATTTTTCACCTGTCAGGTGACAGATGGAATAAAATTATTCAGTGTAATTTAGTTTGTAAGGGAATGTGTTCTCAAATATTGGTCGTAAGACTATAAAGTGGTTTAGTTTTTTTTTTTTTAATGGCCATGTGAAAATACAATTATTCTAATTAAAGATCTAGGCTAAGTACTATACCAAGAGATATAGTGCAAGATTATATATAGAGAGGCTGATTGCAAAATCATTTATATTAGAGTGGAAACAGTTTCCAGTAAAACTGAAAACAACCTAAATGTATTTTCCTCTTTGCTTAAAGAGAAAGTAAGTACATGAGAAATACACTATTAAGTGAAAACTCTGTTTTACCTTAACCTGAGAAAATTTTAATATATTTTAAATATTTGGAAGAAGATTAATAGCTCCCAAATTCATTGATGATTACTTATAAAGTATATTTGATAATTTTTTTCTTTTAAAACATGTTTACTTTTTATTGGTGCGTGTTACAGTACATAATGGTTATATTCACTATGGGGAATTGGTCCATCTACAGAACACATCTCAATTCATTTTCCCCTTTCACCTTTCCCCCAGCCCTCTCAGCAGCACCAGATTATGTTATGTATCTTGTTAGTCCTTATAAAATTAATTTTCATACATACACATTAGCAACCACACTAATAGGGCAAGAAATAAAAAACACATAATTATGCTAAATCAAGGTGCACTTTTAGATACACTGTCTATGCTAGATTACAATGTTTTCTCTCTTTTTTCCTATTATCCGTTTTTTAAAATTTTACACTTTATTTCTACATTCTGTTTCTCAAAAAGGGGTACAATGCAATATTTAAGCCTGTGTGTCTGATTTACTTCACTTAACATTATGGCTTCAAAGTGCACCCATTTTCTTATAAATGACTCAAGTTTATCCTCCTTATAGCGCAGCAGCACTCCACTGGGTATAAAGACCATATTTTCTTCATCCATTCATCTGGTGATGGACGTACAGGCTGCTTTCAAGATTTAGCTATTATGAATTGTGCTGCTACAATATGGTTATGCACAAGTCACTTTAGTATGATGTCTTTAACTCTTTAGGAAGATACTTAGAAGGGGAACATCTTTCTATTTGCAGTTTTTGAGGAATCTCCACACTGATTTCCATTGTGGCTGTACCAGTTTACACTTCCACCAATAAAGAAGGGTTATTTTTTCTTCCACAGCCTTGCTGGCATTTGTTATTGGTTGATTTCTTTATAATAGCCATTCTCTCTGGAGTGAGATGGAATCTCAGTGTTGTCTAAATTTACATTTCTCAAATGGCCAGCATTTCCATACATTTATTGGCCTTGGAAATTTATTGTTCTTCTTCATCTGAGAAGTGTCTATTTGTTTCAAATGTCCATTTTTTGATAGGGAGGAGTCTAATCTTTTTTAAGTTCTTTATATAGTCTAGATATTAGTCCTTTGTCTGAGGAGTAGTTGGCAAACATTTTTCCCTATTCTCTAGGTTATCCTTTCACTCTGTTGGTGGTTTTCTCTGTTGTGCAGAAGATTTTTAATTTGATATGACTCCAATTTTGATTCTTGGTGTTATTTTTTGTGCAACCATTTATGAGTGGTGCCCATGTCTCTCATTTTGACATCACATCTAATGACCCTTGAAAAAGGCTTCAGTGTAATGAGAGTATTATGTTATCTTGTTTCATTTTGCATTTTTTTGATTATCAGTGAATTCAAACATCTTTTTTATATTTTTATGATCATTTGTTTTTCTTCAGAGAAAGCTCTTCCTATACCTTTGCCTATTTTGATAAGGGGTTTTTGTCTTTTTCTGATAGATTCATGTGACTTCTTTATAATTATTAACACTTGGTATTTCAAATATTTCTCTCTACTTGATTGCTCGTTTAGTCTTGGTTACCCTTTTTTCTTCAAACAGTAAGTTTTAATTTTTACAGTGACAGTTACCAAGCTGTTCACTTCATTTACAGTTTCGGAGTTGTGTTTTTCTTTAAGTGCTAGTTCCTCATATTATCTCTAAGAGCATGAAAATGCTGCTTTCTCCTGAAACCTTTCATAAGTTTAATTTTTTTACAATGATATTTTTACCCATTTTTATATTTATGGCTATACCTTTCAAACAATGTAATATACCTGTTTAAATTCATTTTTCCCCAAACGGACATGTGTAGACAACATAATTTAGTATTTTACTCTATCCCATCTCATCAGACATGACTTCTGACAGGGGTGCTGTGAAACTGTGTCACAGTTAAGTGTGTGTCTCTAGAAGTAGACTTTCAGGATTTGAATCCTAAGTCCTCCTCTCAAAAATTACACAAAGCTTGTTTAATTTAACCTCTTCCCCCACACCACCACCACTGACTTCATGGCCATAAATGGGAGAAATGGTTCTATTTAGCAAACTATACCATATGAGGATTAGACATTTTAAGAGGACTGAGTTAAGTTAGTTCTTACTTTTTGACATCTGCATGTGAATCTCAGATCTGAATCTGGGTTGTCTCTCAAGTCATTGTCAAATAGAACTTTCTGTGCTACAGTATGGTTGTTCTCAGCCACAGTGGAAACTTGAAACATAGAATGAACAGACACCTGTTGCTTCTTAAATGATTCAGAAATATGGGTTCAAAACTCTAGCAAAATTTGGTTATCCACAGTAGTCAACATTTCTAATTGTGTTTAAATATATTGGTCATGATTTAGGAACTTTCACCTAAATTAATTGGTTGGCAACATAATTCTTTTATCTACCATCACAAAAGAAAGTAAGAAAACATTGCCTGTGTGTATAAACACCACATTTGGCTCCAAAAATAGATCTTTTTGCATCTTTATATGATAGAGTTTTACTGACCTTTGACACAATCAAAGACAAAGAAAGAAATGTACATTCAGGTTTTACAGATAAAGAGGACACTTATTAGTAAAGGTATTTTAAATTTTGTCACACCTTATTGCCAAAAATATTATCATGTCTACGATTTTCCCTTTAATCATATATTATACTTTTGCAGTTCCTAGAATTAAGTGCCATTTATGAGTCTCTTTCTCTCTCTCTTTTTTGTATGAGTTTACAAGCATCAAATTTCCTGCTCTTTCCATGCACTCTTGGGCCTGTTTATAAGGCCCGTAGGGTGGCATTGAAACACCCATGTATGCTTAGTATGTTGCATTAATTAAGATACATTACCTACTTTTCTTTTAGGGAACAAGTAAGCAAAGGGAAATTTGTGCTGCTTGGTTATTATAGGTTGTTCTTGGAATTACATCACTGAATGCAGTGATCAGATCCTATGAAGGTGTTTTATTTAATGAATTTCTAGCATTGCTAAAATTCTGTTTGTTTTATTCCTTAGTAACATCAGCATTCATAAATTGCTCTTAATCTAAGGGATTTTTTCCGCTTGCTTCATATCTGAGCTTCTCCACCAACCACTCTCCTCTCATTCATTGTGAATGTGCAGTGAGGCATTCCTAGGTCACCAAGAAATAGAGACACAGTTTAACCTTGAAGAATGCTGTGAAAGGTAGCTCTGGAATGGAGGCAGGAACTCCTCCCAGGTTTAGGATGAGAACCGGGGGATGTAGGGATGTTGTTAAATCCATCTACCCTTCTACCAGTGCCCTAGAAATTATTAGCACCTCACATTTTTCCTGCACTTTCTTAACCTCATAGTGCTGAGTTATATTTGTCACCTCAATGACTAATAAAGGTGAAAATCATGATTACTTTTTAAAATCTATTTTTGATACAAGGGCTTAGCTTGCTTTGAAACTGTGCTCAGGAGTCTTTAAATGTAAATGAGGGAAACCCCAGGTTCTAAAGCATCTGCTTCTGCAGACAGGTTTTCAATCCTGTTTCCTTAGCAACATCTGCCCTTGGGTCCTACGCACCACTTTGACAGCCTGCATAATGTGACTGGTGAGGAAGGGCCGGTGAATATAAAAAAGAAAACTGGGGCATATGTAGGGAGGTTTAACCGTTGGTTAGTAGCTTAAAATGCTTCTGATATTGTCCCTGCAATAAAAACAGAAAACCTCGTTTCCAAAAATAAAAGAACTTGGAGAGAAATCAACTCACTGGTGAAAAGGGGGTGGGGGTGGGGGTGGGGGTGGGGGTGAGAGATATCGGAACTAGCTGGACCCAAGAGAGCAGAGAGTTTCCAAAAATATCTTTCACACCAGCAGCGTTGCAGATGTGTCGCTGTGGCTCAGAAAGGCAGGCCATCTGCTGCAGTGTTTCCCTGGAAACCCCCAGCAACGCCCCTCCTCCGCCCCCCCCCAGGAGCTAGCCCGCAGTGACGTCACTGCTGCTGGCTGGGAGGGAATCCCAGACCTGCGTCCCTCGGGGGGAGCCAATCATGGTCGCCTCTGGATGTTGGAATCCTAGGGCTTTTATCCAGAAAGAATTGCAGAGGCAATATGCCATTCATCAAGGTCCACAAAACACAGTTCCTAACAGAGTCTAAAACCGTGATTTTTTTTTAGAAAAATGAGATTTCTCTGTAATGCAAGAGCGCTAGCTTACAGTGGCAGCGCGGCAGTCAATCCTCCTACGGAGTTTTAGCCTACACTCTATGGATGCATGAGAAAGGAAATGATTGTTTTAGCCACTTTAAAAAATAAAGGTAACGAATATTTCTTATCTTATACGATCATTGCATTGCTGCTTCTGTAGAAAGTTGGGCTAGAGGTCTCAGAGGAGCTGTAGGCACCCAGGAAGTTGCAGCTGTGCAATGGTTAGCTGCCAGGCGTTTTGTCATCCCCGGGTGGGAGCCGAGTAAGGTTTACTCTTCTGGATGCACAGTGCAGAAATGGAACCTGCTTCTTTCCTCTCTTTTACACAGGGTTAACTTCTGGGTAGACTGAAAACATGGACAAAGAGCTGCCTTTGGAAGATTGTGTCGTTGAATATGATTTAATCACTTGCTCAGAATCTTGACAACAAAAACAAACAAATAAACAAAGAAAGTGTTAGTAGAGTTGGGATGGGCAAATAAATAGAAATGGATATTCTTGGATGTTTTATGCCTGGCAGATTGTAATTACAGCTTTGCTGTCATAGTGTATCTAGACAGTAAAATCATAGCGGCAACAGTAAATTATTCGGGAATAAATTAATCTCTATTTTTCTCTAGGGAAAAGGAAATTGTGATGCTAGCCTGTATTGACTGGGTACTGATTATTGACTATTCATCATTTTCTTGTTGAGTCATTGTAGATTTAATGTTTAGTGCGAGTCTATTGTGTTTGTGTTGCTTTAAAGAAAAACTATTATTTTTAAAGCACTGATCTAAAAACAAAAAATTAAACATGTACTTTAATGTTTTTGTTCTCTTCTGTCCAGTGTTTAGTGTTTTGTTTTTATTTAGATGGTTGTACTCACATTTATGATTTTTTTCTTTCATTTAAGACTGTTACCAAAATACATTTGCCTTTTTTCCCTTCACTGAGCATTCCTTTCACAGTTAAGCTAGAATGTCCAGAGAGAAACACACACATAAACACACACACCCCTTCCAGGCCACAAAGAAGATATGCGTAAGTGTGGATAGCCTTTTTAGTCGAACATGTAAATCAGAATCTACAAATAAGATTTTTCTGGAAGCAAAGGCTTATAGTACTTGATTTTACCTTGTGGCAAAGCACTTGTGTAAAAATGAGCTAAAATACGTAAATAAAGATGATTGCAAGAGTGGGTTCTCATAAAGCATTTTTGTACTTAGTTGCTTGATTTTTTAGCTCATTGTTCCGCTGCTGGTGAATCATACTAAGGAGGAATTATGGTAAGATTGGGGTCTGTAAAATTCAGTGTGACTGTTAATTTTCCATGTGTGTGGTTTACTTTTTGGAATGAATCTTGGAGACGGTTAACCCTTTAACACAGAAAGGATAAAGAAATCTCTCCAGCCACACCAGGGCAAGTCCAGCTTCTTCAAAACTACTCAGTCTGTCAGTCCACGTGGCTTTTGTCTCCTCAAACCTTTCACTGTACCATTAGCTTTGGAAACTTTATTTTCTTCTGCTTCTCCCAATCATTGAGGCAAGCATCACAGCAGGATTTTACATCTTCTGAATCCCTGGAAACAGGATTTCCATCTGCCATCATTAAGTGGCAGGTGCCACCACCTGACGGGAACTGCCTTGTCAAACTCAAGGAACTATAACATTAAAATGGCTCTCCAGCCTTGTCTGATACGAAGAGATTCTATTTCTATTTGCTGGTGATAGCACCAAGCATATAAGCAATGTTGCCGGTCAGGGAACAGCTTATATTTGAGGTATTCAAGTCATTTACAGAGAGAAGGGAAACAACGGTGTTCTCTCAGAGGCTGGAGGCTTTACGTAAGAAACGATTATAGCTATGTGCTCTTCTTTACATCACGTATCAGACAGAGAGAAGGAGATGGGACAGAATAGCATTCAATTGTTTTGCTAAAGAAATCATATTAAAGTAAAAAACATGACTGGAAAATGCCTGACAATTCCAGAAAAGGTGATCAAAGTTCTGATGACTGACTGGACTAGATATTAATACAGGGCATATTGCATATTTACTATGTTTAAATAAATCTTTTACCTTCAAGTGATAATTTCCCTCTAACTGGAAATTATGTAACCAGAAATTATTCTGTATTTTAGAAGTATGAAATAACTTTGTGGTTCTGATGGTTACATTATGAAGATATAACACTTCACCATAATTCAGTTTAAATCTTGGAAAAAGTAGAAACCCAGATTTTTGTGTTTTATGCTAGATATTTCCCGGGGATGCAAGTCAGTGGAAGAAGATAATTTGCTAGTTCTGTGACCTTGGGTCAGTCACTTAACCTCTCTGAGCCATCATTTCCCTTTTCTATTGAAAGTAGAAATCCTTGATTCGTCTCTCCAGACTTGATATGAGAGTAAAGGGCCAATATAACTGAGTGGGCTTTGGGAAAGAGTGACGCACACATCTGATTCCTTGTTATGTATTTTTGCACCATCTAAATAGGGCTCCAGAAGGCCTGGCCTTGTCCGTCAGCTTATGTGAACATGTTGCCCTCTAGTGACTGCTCTTTGTAGAGACTCCGGGCTCCATGGAAGTCTTCAGAGAGGAGGAAAATTAATGGATTTAGAGAAGAGAAAGGAAATTGGTAGTAAAAAAAAAAAAAAAAAAAATTAATAATAACAATGATAATAGTACTGTGTATATCCCAGCCAAAGCTGCATGAAAAATAAGGAACTGAATACTGTGTGTAAGCGACATAATGCCCGAGGGAGGAGAAATCAAAGAAGCAGAATAGAGAGACGAAAAGGAATAGCAGACTCTGGAAACACTCAGTGTCCTGGGAAGCAGGAAAATGAGAATTTACAGCCAGCTTTGTTCCTAACTAGCAGTAGTTCATAAGGTCTAGTCTCCAAGACCAGCCTCAAGACTGTGAAATGAGACAGTTAAAGTAGAGGTTTAAGACACTTAAAGTAAAGTTCCTTGTGAGTCCAAAATATTTTAGTCAACATAATAAGATGAGAGAAAATTAGAGGAATTTTGAAAAAGAAGGAAACCTGAAAGAAAAGTGATGAAAGATCAAACAGTCTGAAGTCACCTTGATACTGCAGGCTCTCAATAATAATCAAATAGCCAAATGGTGGCAAATTCTTGCAGGGATTGGTCCTCTCTGACTGCAGTCACCAGACTGTGTGTCCTGCAGTGCGATCACATTCTTCCTGAAGCTACAGCCAGTGGGAGATTACAGCCTCTTAGACCAAAAGCCTAGGAACTTCACTGGCTACATCTCTGAACAGCTCCTACTTTTTGAAATTAATCTCTCTTTACTTAGCACTGTCTGAGAATCCAATGATCTTCCTGTGGGAGGCTTCTTAAATCTCATTTCAAATTATAGATGTTAAAATCCTATATGCATTATTCTTTCCCTAAACCAACTGGAGATGATAGAGAGGTAACCAAATTCTACAAGCACTGTATAATTCAAAGGACGACACAAATAAATAGGAACCCTGTCATTGCTGTCTTTAGATGAAAGATGACTCAGTGCAGGGTATTTGAAATAACCTTACTGAAAGCATTGCATGAGGGCTTTCATTCCATGGACATTTACTGGTTGCAAGTGATCCACAATAGTCTAACTATATCTATGGCTCATCTGTAAAATGTGAGTTCATTCAATGTCAAATATTTTCAAGTGTGAGAAATTACGTTAAATTCCCAGGTTACATTGATGAATAAACCCTGGTGTTTCTAAGAGCCGTGACAAAGACCACACAGGTGTATCTTTTAAACTCTAAGCTATAAAACTGTGAGGTGCTATACAATCCTAAAGCAATGTGGAACAATAGAGATTTTTCCAACCATAAAGAACAGCATTTAAAGTTGAATCTTATCTTGGGGACCAGTGATCCATGGAAGTATTGGAAGTGACAGCCACTAAGTGTTTTCCTCCTGCGAAAGGTAAAGCTTCTCCAGGACAGTAGGTAAAGCCAAAGAATTTTCCATTCACAGAAAGCAGTTATTACAGGGCAGCTTGTGACTCTTGTATATTTCTAATGCCTTCCCTGACTACTAGCTTCTCAGCATCTTTCTGCACAGAAAGAAAGGAGAATGAAGCCTGTCATCAACGCACCATCTCACCCATCAGGCAATCCCTCTCTTCCACTCCTTCTCTCCCCAGGAATTCTGAAACGATTTTATAGGGCCACCAGGTGGCAGTTAGGGCAAATGGTTTCAGGCTTTTTGTCTGAATTGTTGGGGAAGGCCAGGGAGCTACTCAAGGAGAAGCAGGCCTTGAAAATGAAAAAGCCCTGACGCATTTGCAGGTTGCCTCCCTTTACGCTCTGTTCTGCATCCACAACATCTTCCATTGTCCTTCTAGCAGCATCTGTTAAGCATACCCTTTAGAGCAATGAAGACAGAAACACAGTAATGAGGAATTTCCCCTCACGCTGAGAAGCTAGAAAGTACTACAATGGGAATTCAACCTCAGATCTTGAGATACCAGAGGGGCATTTCACTCAACCATGAGGTAGTGGCCAAAAACCAAAGACGAGGGAAGCTAGACTATGCTATTAAAAAGATCTTTCAAAGTGCTTTAAGGATTTGTAATTATACTTGCTTACTGGTACATTTCTTTTTAGGCATCTGCCACTGCATGATCATCCTACCTCTTTTTTCCAACTCATCTGAGTTTGTGATTTTTTTCTTCTGCAGTTGGACCCTCATGTCAGCTTTCAAAGTCTATGTGTTTTACTTTTCTCAAATAAATTTTTTGTGACACATTGCATGTTTTTACTTTTTCCTCAACCCCCTCTTCTCCCTTCAACCCCTCTTCCCCTCCTTATGTACAAAGCTTTGTTTCCATTTTATCCTTTTCTTTTTATTAATCTCTTTCCCCTTTTCCCTTCCTTCCTTTTCCCCTCCTACCACTCCAGCTCTTTTCTCCTTTTAAACAATGTCTTCCTATTTCACAATATCTATTGTACATTTTGGTCCTTATTTACTTTTCAGGTTTATCCCACCAAAGAGACAATGTAACGTTTGCATATATGTGTCTGATTTATTTCACTTAAGAGTATTTTTAAAAAGTATTTTTGTGAACCTGTTCAGGGTCCTTACTGCACATAAGATTAAAGATATGACTCTGATTTCTTTGTAGCTTTGTTTAGAGAATTTGCCTACAAAGTTTCACTGAAGCAAAATGAAGAACGGTACATTTGACTTCTGACTCCCTTTTTTGTGAAGAGTTGCTAAGTGTTAGAGCTAATTTGGCTAACTTTTTCAGTTAGTGTTACTGGTTCTTGATGTAAAACCAGATAAAGTAATTATTTTCCTTCAATCAGACACCAATCCACTATTTTAAGTTTAAAACACCTATTACTCAGCTTTGGCTTGAAAGTATGCCACCAACATTAGTGACTATTTTCTAGATATTTCCAATGTCTGAATAGGTATGTGTATTTTGGTTGGCAGACACTTTGGATAGCTACTATTCCCAGTTTTCACCTACTTTATTTTATTTCAGTATCAAATAAACTAGGTGAAATGGATGTTAGAATACTCTTTAAAGACTTCTGTTTTTCTGACATTTCAAGTTACCTGGTAGATAAAATTAGAAAAAAACTGACTTCTGAATCCACCACTTATTGCTAAAAGAAACATTCTCATTCATTACAAGAAACTCTTAAAGATAACAATATCAGAGTTTTCCTTCTCTCAAGTGATAAAACATGCTCTCCATTGTTGGTCCTCCTCTGTTTTCATGGGACGAGCCCCTGACGACAGCTTTTCTGATGGAAGCGCCATAGAAAAGCAAGCGTAAGGCCTGAAGAAATGACTGTGTGTGACTTCTTGTTGTCTGACTGCACTCTTTGTGAAATAAATTTCCCCTGTCAAAATGTCAAGTTGTTTTGACTTAACAACAAATGAGAAAGGAAGCTCATAAAGATAGAACAAAAATCCAGTAACTCGATGGCTGATTTCCACTGCTTATGTCCTTGTCACCACAGTAGAATTTAAGGTGTCCGCCAATGTCAGCGTAGGAACTCAGATTTACCCGGCCTCTTTACTTAAAAAATTGTCTGAGAAAATAAGATTCTGGGTAAAAATCTTGGAATGTGTGCAGTGTTACTGTTAGTACTTGTGGGCATTTCTGTCAAGGTTTATCATTTCCTTTCTCCTTTTACCCTGGAGTTTTCTTGAACTGAGTCGTTCAGACAAATGACACACATTTCATGAATTCCAACTGTGGGAGTGTTTCTCTCACCACACTGTGCTTCCCAGAGCAGGGCTCACACACGAGTCTTGTAGTGTGTTCCAAGCTGTGCAGAAGTGCTTAGTTCGTTCATTAGTCAAATACTAACACATTTATAGCAACAAATTGCGTTATAAGCATTCTTTCTTCATGAATGCATTTGTCCTATTCAAAAAGCAGGAACTCCAATTAAATGAAGTAAAATGCACTAACTAGTATGAGGGTATTTTTAAAAACTGTACAATCTCTTTCATGGATTATATGCAGGAAAGAGTATGAGGCTATTTCTGGAGGGATCAGTCCCTGACTACACAGGGTATTTGGAGGTAAATAATGAAAATACTGGAGGGCCAGCTTCTTTTAAACCGTGATGAATGAAGTCAAACATTTTTGTTTCTCTTTTCCTTTGTCAGTTTCTTTCTGTGGGGCAAAAAGGGGCAATTCTGGTCTTGGTTTTCACATGAGCAAATGCTAGATCAGCCAAACACTCTGAATCATTAACGTCCTTCTCCTCCGGAGTGACTAAGCTCAAATCCTTCAGTGGAATGCATGCCAGGCTCCTCTCCCCTTGGTTCCGGCCTTTGCTTCTCGGGAACACGCTCAGGCAATCACAGCATTCCTAAGCGCCATCCCCGGGGGGCAAAGGAGAGAAGCAAGTAGCGGTGAACCGAAGAGGCTAGGCCGTCTGCTCCGTCCTAGGAACTACCCAGAGATAAGAAAAGAGAAAGCGGTACAAGTTAGCAAGCTCTGTGGGAATGCAGGCGGGGAAGTGGTCAGCGGCATTCACAATATAGTTTCTATACATCTGTGCTTTGTTCTCCTTCCTAGATAAACAATTATGTGTTGCTTTCAATCTCTATCTGACGTTTTCCAGACGGGTATTTTTTTTTTTTTACTTTGATGATGAAATTATGTTCTGTTTTTTGCATCATGGAAAGCAGTACTTATAGAATAATTTGTCAAGATTACTTCAGATCTCATCTTAGTAATATTTCCCCAAAATGAAGAAAATACTAGAGTGACGTGACATGTACTTTTATTTAACAGGGTTAATGCTCCTGTTCTATAAAAAGAAAGTATGTGAATACGGTTCACAAATGAAAGTTAATAGCTACACTTTAGTAACAGCACTTTCAAGTTACAATTCCATGTAGAGCCATGTATTGCTTAACCATGGGGATACCTTCTTAAGAAATGCATCCTTAAGTGATTTTGTCATTGTGTGAACATCAGATTGCACTTACACAAACTTAAAAGGTATAGCCTAGTATACACCTATGCTATGTGGTATAACCTGTTTCAACTTAACTTTTAAAGTTTTCATTTCTTTTGTTAAAAATTAAGCCACAAACACGCACATTAGCTTAGCCCTACTGAGTCAGGATCATCAGTGTGACCACCATCAACCTTCACATCTTGTCCCAGTAGATGTTCGCAGGGGCAATTACAGACATGGATCTGTCACCTCCAGTGATGACAGGGCCCTCTGTTGGAATTCTGTATAGAAAGACCTGCCCAAGGTTGTCCTATGATGGTAGCTTGTTCTGTTTCTTATTTTAATTTAGCTTCCCATACATGAATGTTCTTTTTTTACATTGTTTAACATGTCAGTTTCTTAGGTTGACTTTCCTAATTAGTCAACTACTTACTAATGACCATGTGATATGTAAACCAAAAGGAATATTATGCTCTTATATGCAGATTACAGGTAACAGTGGTAAATTTTATTAGCTCTATATAAAAGAAGTAAAAACTCCAACAATTGAGACATATATAAATATTTGGCAGTATTTTTTTGTCTTTGAGGTATTTGCATGTGCATACCCCTGCCAAGTTAAATTCACAAACTTTCCTTTAGAAATATACTCCAATCTCTTTGTGAAACTGAAGAAAATTTCTGAAGAAATACCTTCAAAAGTTGTGTGTAAATAATTCAAATGACTGGCTCAGGCTTAAACTGCTTTGAGAGCTCTTTCTGCACCAAGAAACAAAAAAAATCTCAAAGCAAGCTTGTGCTGAGTTGGTGAGAAAAGTCTTGCCTGAAGAGTGCATAACCTTTAGTACCTAATGCGGCAGAACACCTTGGCATTTCCAAGTCAATTAGTGCACCGGAAAGATGCATGGTTTGGCAACCCTGATGTGAGAGAATTGGAAGGCTACTGCTTCTGTGTTGTGCCAAGGTCTAAAAACTGGTGCAAGCAGGAAAAGTGGCAGGTGCCAAGAAAGCAGCCGCTTCAGGAAGAAGCACATAATGCAAGGTTTTGTGTTTCTACTCTACATGTAAATATTCATTTACCAGGATCAGCCTCAGAGTGACAGCTTTGGATTTGTGAGCATGTCGTTAGCCAGGGCACTCCTGATTGGGCAAGAACAAGCAAACAACAGTGTCATGCGGGGCCTGGGTGGGTGGGAGACCTCCTCGCTCCTGTCTGGTCTTCAGCCTCGGCAGTGTGGGAATGGGGAAAAGCCAGTGGTTTCAAGGCAGTTTCCAGCTTCCCACTGGCAAACAATCAAATGAGACCAGGACTGTAACACCATCCTCTGCCAGGTTTAGAACAGAGATGGCGAACCTTTTAGAGCTTTCAATTATAACAAACAGCCAGCCGCAGCACATGTGTCATAGGTTTGCCACCAGTTTTCAAGTCTCTTTCCTATGTCCTTCTTGAGTTCTTTACAGCACCATCTGTCCTTGGCCAAGAAAAGAAACAATGTGAACAAAGAAACTTTTGCCAAGACATCGGCCATAGAATTTCTCCTGTGCTCAGTTTGGGATTTAATATAAATCAGAATTCTCTAGAAGAAGTTTTAAGAGTAGTGGTGGAAGTGGAGGGCAGCTCTGGTCTTTCAAAGGGCTCATACTTATAAATAGCTGCCCTTCCCAGAGCAGTCTTTGAGACACAGGCACAAGGTCTACCTGTGACCTCCTGTCTTAGTTCACGCCTCAATCCCCATCCACATGCTCTGCCTGAAAGGCTTTACGCCTTCCATTTTACTATCTGCAACATGCTAGTAAATACACATTATCCTGAATCAGGAAAGTTTGCATGGTTTCAGGAGGTTTCTCAGTGACAGTTTGGAGGGGTTGGTTAGCATTTCACCTTCATTAGCTTTGACTTCTGCTTGAGGGATTGATGAAGCATGCTTGGAGGTATATCTCAGCAGGTCACAGAGGTGTGGCCTCTGGGTCGATGTTTGGTCTCTTGCCACAGCAGCCTTGAGCCTGTCTGCCTGCTCCATTTCCTTTCCGGCATGAAGTACATAGCTTTGTTCTGCCACGCTCTCCCTCTGTCACGTCACTGCCTCAGAGGTGGTGGATGGTCCATGACCCTGTAAGCAAAGTAAACTTTGCCTTCTTAAAATTTGTGTTGTGTTTCAGAAACACAAACACTGACTAATACACTGTTTAAGTCTGATGCCTTTCCTCCTAATGTTGATTTGAGACCCGCTACATACGAAGAGCATGAGCTGTGACTGGGGAGCACAGAAGAGCAGAGTTCCCCTTCCTGAATTCTCTGAATAAAAGTACTGATGTAGCCTGACCTCAGCCAGTGGTTCTCGCAAGATAGTATAACACTGCAAAAATATTTCTTGTTCTACAACCTGGTAAAGTTGGGTAGGTCTCCAGCAGCCAAGAACCATCTTTGCTCTCTTCCTTCCTTCTCAACACTTTCTAAGCTACTGTTCCTAAGAGCTAGAACTTGGAGTGATGTAAACAGAGGCTGCCCATGAGGGAAGAAGTTGAAGGATGGAGAATTCAGGGAAATGGAAAGTTACTAGGAGATTTTGAGCAGAGAAAAGTCAGTGAATCAAATATAGGTGCACAGCATGGTACAAGGACAGCCTGAGAGCACAAATGAAAGGCAGAAAGGCCTGGATTCCTATTGGAATAAAAAGGAAAGCAAAGCAAAGCGATGCGTACAAAAGTTAAGCACAGTAATAGGATTTCTGACTGACGGGACCTAACAAGCAAAGGGGGCTCTGTAAATACCTGCCTAGGAAACTGGTGAGAAAAACCAGATCCTTTTAACAAAATAGGAAATTGGAAGAGGAAACTAATTTGAAGGAGATACAAATTATTTTTAGATACATTAAGCTGATCAAATGTATATGTCATATATCAGGGCTCAGTCACAAATCTTGGTACGAACTGATGTTTTATTGAATACCATTAACTGAAAGGAAATATATGTATTGTGGTTAATGATAGAAAAAAATTAAAGGACATAGCATGTTACTATTCTCTTTTGTAAAGAAAATTATATTTTGACTATATAGAGAAAGGAAAATTTAATGCTATATATTGAAAATAGTTGTGAATAGTGTTAATTTCTTCAGTCTATGCTGTCTTTCCAAACACTATGATTTTTCTCCTTTGGTGTAAATTGTTTATAATAAGACATTTAGAGTAAAAGTTATTTTTAACAATTTGATGATTAAAATCATTTCAGTTATTCTCATTCCAAAGAAAAGACACTTCTAGGAAGTTTCACAGAATCCTACAGACACCTGTTAAGCTCAATTGTATTGTAAAAATGGTATTTTTAAGAATTTCTCTAGTTAGCTAATAACTTATAGATACTGTGATTATATTTTATGACACAAAAGTCAGAATACATGGTTTAAAAATAAGGCAGATTGCTCAAAGTTATACCCCAAATTTTGCTATGGAGTGCAGAATTAATCCTAGTTTTCTGGGATCTTACAGTACTTCTTCATAATAAAAGAAACATGGCTGTTCAAACAATGAAGAAAAGGAAGAAAATGACCCACAGTTTCACTTCATATTAATTGGGTTACCAAAAATGCACATTCCTAGATCACTTTTGCTGATCCTGGACACAGAAATTCCACTCTTTAATGTTTTATCCATGGCTTTTAGCAAGGGTTACACGTAAATGGCCACTTCCACATTTTTGGAATATTTTATATAAAGGTATTACCCAAGGAGTATTATTTAGGATCCCTTGCATATAGGCCTAAATGTCAAATTTCTTTTTTTTTTTTTTGCGGTACTGGGGATTGAACTCAGGACCCTGCGCTTGCTAGGCAAGCGCTTATTCCACTGAGCTATATCCCCAGCCCTTAAATGTCAAATTTCTTCAGTAGCTTATACCCCCAAAGTTTTGATTCTCCTGTTATATTATTCTCTTTATATGAAATAGTTATGGGTTTAACTCATTGTTATGATTGATACATTGTGTCAACTTGGGAAGTCTAGAGGTTTGGCTGAGTGATTCAGCAGGAAGCCAGGGTGCTTACTTTGAACACATCCAGAGCCTGTGGAAGAGGAGGGCATGGAGACTGTGTGAGAGCTACATGACCTTGGGTGGGGGGAGCCTGTTTACAATATAAGGGGAGAAAAGAGGCTGCTTGCCTGCCATTCCTCCCTTTTGCTCTTGTGATTTTTGCTGTGTGCTGCTGCCATGTGCCACTCTGCCTTTGAGCCAGCCAAGCATGGACTGAAACTTCCACAAACTGTAAGCTAAATAAACCTTTCCTTCCTTCATTTTGGGTGTTGGTTATTTTGTCTCAGCAACGAAAGAAAAGTAACCAAGACACTCATCAACATTTCCACTTTCATCTGCATGATCAGGTCGCTCAAAGGTAATTATACAGTATTTCTCATTCATGGTAGCTGTCTCCTTCCCTTAAATATATTTTGACTTAACAAAATTGTGCTTCTATCTGTACCACCTTATTGCCTCAATTTATTTATATTCCCTGCTACCCCAAATTTCCTTTGAAATGTATATATCTTATTTGTATGATAAATGAAAGCAGAAATATATATTTTATTTAAATGGTAAATAAATTTTTTAATATTCTAATTATAGAATACATTTTTATTATAATAAATACTAAAATATTTTATCTTCACTTTTGGAAAAGGTATGAATTAACAGATATATTATGACAACATCATGTTAGGGGATAAAGTGATATTCTGTTACAATTTAAGAAAAAAATTCCAAAATCGTTCTTGTTCGTAAGAACAGTAGTACTTGTTTATAATAGCAACTTATTGTGCACGTGTTTTGTGAGGGAGCTTTGAGAGACAATCATATTTTTGTATTTGTTGCTTAGCTTGTAAGTGTGTATTGGCCGAGCTGTAGAACATTACTACTAATGTGTTAACTTTTGCTTGCAAAAACATGGATAAACACAAATTATCATCGAAATTTATGTGCAAGAGAAAGTGGTCAGGATGACTGGGAGACATGGAAAGACTAACGGTTGCCAAAGCCTTTCATTTTGTAACTTTGCTGCCTTGTATAGGTTGACGCTAATCACAAATATTTCTAGGGGTTAGTTCTAACTTGAAGTAGACTAGAAGTAGCTTTACTGAAAAGAGAAACCTGTAAATATATCCTCTATTCCTAAGGACTTTGGCCTGTCATCTTTCTCCTTTTAGCCCCAAGTTTGGTCTGCAGTAATGACACAACATAGACTAAAAACTGCGCTTAAAAACAAAATTTATATGTCATTAGATTTAACTCGCAAAACATTTTGTATACATGCTATCAGATTTAATCCTTATAATAGTTTATTATCCTGTTCTCAATTTAGAAAACTGAAACTCCTATCAGCTGAGAAGTTATTTGTCCAAATTCACAACATTGGATAATGGTAGAGTCAAAGCAAATTCATATTTCAGGGATCAACACCTTTTACCTCGTGCTCACCAGGAACCAAAACAACAAAGAGAAACGGGACAAGGGCCCACACAGCACCTCGAAGCCGTGCCCCCAGTGGCCGATATCCCTCCAAGTAGGCCCCATCTTGCAGGGGTTCCACCACCACCCAGTAATGCCATTTGGTGGGGACCAAGTGTTCAGCATGTGAGTCTTAGAGCCAAAGTACAGCACTTTGTGAGCTATAGTGCTTTTACCCTAATACTCCTTAAGCGATCTACTCTCAGAATTCTTTCTTCCAGCATGAGGATTAAGATGACGTTCTTTATTCATTTATTAATATTCAGTGAATGACATTTTTTTATTGGAGTGAAAGACTTTGCCCCACCTGCAAAATTGTATGACTTTGCAGTAATTTAGCTCTGGAATTAAACCTGAAAGTATAAATAAGTTTAGGAACAAAATAAAGACAGATAATAGGTAATAGGGAGATAGATCTTTGGCAAAAGGGAAAGGGACCAAGAGATGGAGGGAGGAAGAAAAGAGGGGAGGGGAAGGGGATGTAAAAAGAATTAAGATGTGCTAGGTACATGCGCCAACTTCCCAGCACGAGTGTCTTCATTATGTACTATAAACATGTGCTAATAAATATTATAAGTTAAAAGTTCAAGTGATGACGATGCTAAAGACTATTCTGGCATGTGTCTAAATTCCTTTCCTTTGCTCCTTATTCTCTGCCTCCTTATTCTCTTCTTTCCATCTTCAAATACGGTAGTGTGTTTGTTCTAGAAGCAGAGCGCAAATTGTATTTATATGTTTTAAACTTTATTCACGAGTACACCCAAGCTGAGTAGCAGGGTTATTCGCACGGACTGATACAGCTAAGCCATGGCTAAAGTGCACGTGAGTTCTTTCGGTCCCACTGCCTTGAACTGGAGCGTGGATGGTGGGGCTGGCAACAGACTGTTAGATCACAGTTCCCATTGCTCCCCAAGCAGCAATTAAACTTTGTTTTGCTTTTCATAATTTATTCCTTGCTCCAAAAAGAGCATTTCATCTTCTCTTCGTGGAGACTGAGGCAAAACACAGAAAACTTTCCTTCACATGTGTGGGGCTTGAGAGTAAGGAGGGGCAGGAAGGAAACGGGGGAGAGAAGTGGGAACCGCATTTAACCTGAAGGATGACTCTGGCAGCTCCCTTTGGCTAAAGTGAACAGTTTGGCTGTCCAGCGCAGTCTTCTGAGAAACATCCATTACACATCCTAAGCATGTGCTCCAACTGCTCGTCTTAATATCCAAGTCACTGCAAGATGAGCGGGCTGTTATCACAGCACAGGATGACAGAGATACAGTGTGAACTCCATGCCAAGAATCAAGACAGAAATGAGGAAACTTCAGAAACCAAAACGCAAAAACAAAGCCAGTCACCTTATAACCCTAGCCTGCAGGGAGCATCTCCTTAAACTGTTTTGTAAAAATCTCTCAACTCTTTATCTCAGCTACAGGAAAAGCATATGTCCTACATGAACTCTTTGTCCCTTATCTCTGAGGTTATATATATTTTTTGTCTCTACTGCTCTTTCTCTCTCTATCTTGAATATTAAATCTTGTTAAAGATTTACCAATTTTCTAACTTCTGGATAATAAACAAAACATACTGCAAAGCTCTGTGTGTTTTCTGTTGGATATTTTCATTAAAGATTGCACTATGTCCCTATTCTTCTGAGTTTTTATGTTAGCACTATATTTTAGCCATAATTTCCTTCATCTCCTAGGACAGAATGAAGCTACAGAATTACCCTTTTATGTTTATTTTATTACATTGTTTTACATCTCTTACTTCACTATTTCACATACTTTGCCTCTACAGTGTGTGCATTCAGTTTTTTTCCATGTTTTGGTGGACTCCTAGAATACACATAATTGCCTTGTTTTTCCTAGCCAGGCAGGTTTGAATATGAGCTGAGTGTGTGTACCAGAGATAAGTGTGCAAGTCTTTTGCTCCTACCAGAGAAGAATTCTGTGTTAGCAGTCTATTGAATAGACAATGAGCACTGAGTTATGAGTTCATAAATACATCTGATTACCACCTAAAAATATCAGTGGAAGCCACCGTTGATGGTTTCTCACTGCCTCTTCGTGGTTAATGCTATTGTTTAGCTTTTGTCTTGGACTTGGGATTTTCAGGCTGTGCCTGTTATCATGGCAAGATCACTAACTTGGATATTTAATTCCATAAGTCTTTCCTCCTACATTTCCATTTAAACAATGCATCAATCGTTTATAAGAACATCGTTGGAAACCTAAGACACATTTCTAGATAAATGGCCTTAGAAAAATGCAGATTTACAAACAAATACGACAGTTACTAAACTACAGTTGTCTTCTGGTAACCACTGTGGAGGCTTCCTGTTCGTTTTTGCTCAGAGGTGCTTCTGATTCAGTGAAGAGTAAGAGAGGGAGCAGATAGAGTTGCGCTAATCTGTGCTTACTCAAAAATGTACAAACCCTTTGGGGGTGACCAGAGTTCATTTCCTCACAGTGTCATTATATTAGAAAACTGGCAAGGTCATGTCTTAGGACTGCTAATGCTCAGATCTCTTTGACTGCAGGAAGAGAAAATAGCACAGTTCTAGAACAGGCTAGCTGGTGCAAACAATCAAATATCGGTATGTTGCTACTGGATCCACATGTCTGTATTCACGTAATCATTTGCTGTGGAGATGATAAAGCACTCAATCAAGTCTATGTCTACTTTTGTTTTTTCAGAAGCTTACTTCTCCAAGTTTGGTTTTTAATTAACTGGTTTTTCTTAAACTATGAAGACAAGCGGTTCTTATTAAATCCAATAGAATTCGGGGTAGGTCCTACCAAAAACACCCCAAAACATAGCACGTAACAGCCAAAATCAGCGACCGGGCTCATAACGTGCCTGAACTGAACATGGAGATGTTTTGCTCACCTTCACAGAAACTCACTTCTCACTCAGAAGTATGATAGTCAGAGAAGGAATACACTAATGTACAGGGAGGAAAAGGGGATGGAAGGTAACAGACCTTAATTCTGTTTGTGCTTCAACTTGTTACTTTGGGCTGAGAAATAATTCTCTTAACCTTGCTTAGTCTTGGTTTCTGCCCTCACCACTGTAAATGTCATGAAATATACTACTAAGGATATTTTCAGAGCATGGGTGAGTCTGTAAACAAGCTTAACTGAAAATTTATATAGAAATGCATAGTATCTAGAATCACTGAAACAATTTCAAAAAAGACAATGACAAGAAGAACTCAGCTTGATGTAGAGGCTTACTATGTCATCACAGTAATCAAGACAGGGTGGTAGAGAAACTGAATAAAACCAAACAGAGAAATCAGAAAGAAAGCCACACAAATTTTGACATAGTGCAAAAGGAGTTCAGTGGAGTAAAGATAACCATTTAAAAGATAAACAGTGCTCGATCAATTAGATATCTATAGGCAAAAAGAAAAAAAATCTTGACTTAATCTTCCATTTCCTATAAAAACTAATTTAATATTGATCACAGACAAATATAAAGATGTTAAAGTAAAAGCTTAGGAAAAACCAGTAGAAAGTTATTAGGATCTAGTGTTATATATAAAAAAAATTTAGGCTTGATGTGAAAAGGAAACACCCAAATTGCTTGGATGTTAGCAAAGTTGTAAATTTCTGTAAAGAAGATGAATGTAGTGCTACAGGCAGGGAGAAAATACTTTCAAATGACATATTTGACAAAGAGCTTGAAACTAGAAAATATAAAGAATGCTCAAAGTTCAACAGGATAAAGCAAACAATCAGAGTAGCAAAATGGGCAGAAAACATGACCAGATATTTTACTAAAGTGGACACACAGATGGAAATAAGCATATGAAAACATGTTCAATATTATTAATCTTTAGAGAATTGCAAATTAAAACTATTATATATCACTGTACACATATCAGATTAGCTACAATTTAAGAAAAAAGTGTTGTTAACATCAAATGTTGAGAAAAAATGGAACACCTAGATTACTCATACATTGCTATTGGAAATGAAAACTGGTGTAATTACTGGAAACAGTTTGACTATTTCTTACAAAACTAAATATGTCCTTAACATACAATTCAATGATTTGCTGTCTTATGCAATTATCCCAGGGAAATGTAAACTTATAGCTATTGTATTTATAATAGTAAAAATCTGGGGGTGGGGTGGGGAATAAGGATCCCTCATCCAGTGACTGTTTAAAGAAATTATGGTACACATGTGCTATGAAATATTATGCTACAGTGAAAAAAGAATGAACCATTGATAGAGGTAAAACTCAGGTAGGTTTCAAATGTGTTATCCTAGCAATTGCAAAAGTCATACATTGTGTGATTCCATCTATATGTCTTCTTGAAATAATGAAAGTATAGAGATGGGGAAAAGATTAGCAGTTGCAAGGGTTGTAATGTGGAGGGAGGAAGGGGTAAATGTATATAAGTGGGTGTTCAGGGATATTTACAAGGAAACTATTCTAGTTATTCACTGGCAGTGGTCAAGTGAATTTACACAGGAGATAAAACAATTGCATGAAATTAAATAGAGAAGACACAAATGAATGCATGTATACTTGGTGAAATCTGAATCTGTGATGGACTGTATAAGTGGGAGTTGTCTGGTTTTATCTTAGGATGTAGTTTCAATAAGGTAATACTATTGGAAAAAACTCAGTGAGGAGCCATTCATCCAGCTTGTACATTGTCCTGCAACATCCTGTAAATCTATAAATTTTTTGAGGTAAAAATTTGGTTTTTGGAAAAGAATTATAAAGATCCTGGAAGTGTTTTATCTTGTGAATTGCCGATTATCTGAGAAAGGTAAGAGTTGGCTGATCACTGTTCTCTTCTCTTACAAATCCAGCCAAGAAAAGATGTTAGAAGAGAAGAGGGGAAGTGCTTCTGGACTGTGGCAGGGTGTGTAGCTCATGTTCTTCTACAGTAGTACTCCTGAGCAGAAGAATGAAACGTGGAGTTCTGGATGATTCTATAAAGCTGCAACTTTCAGTCTTTAGTACTGTACCTATCAGATTCAGCAGAGGGCCAGTAAAAGCAGAATTCCACATTGTAGCCTGAGTTTCTGATTAAGTAGGTCAGAGGCAGAGCTGCCCCTCTAGCAATTTCCTAGGTGATTGGCATCCCATCCATAAACACATAACCCCCAAAACCAAAAAATAAAAAAATTAGTAAAATTCAAAAAGCATACAACCCACTCTGTGCCAGAAATGGAGCCCTGGGTCCCATGCACACTGGGGAAGTGTTCTACCTGTGAGCTGAATCCCAGCTCCCCATGTGATCTCAGTGAGGTTGTTTGTGCTACTTGTCAAGAGACCACAGTTTGAAAAGCATTACCATAGTACATCTGATGGTAACAAGTTAAAATTCTCCCAAGAAACTTTCAAATAAAATGCAATGAAGTCAATTACTTTAAAATTCTGTGTGTTTGCATCCCTTTTATTTGTATCATTCCCCCCTTTAATTTATTGGTTGACAAAAATGTTCTTGTTGGTTCTGCGTTGGTTGAAGAGTATGTCACTAAGTTCATTTCAAAGCCTCTGGCTGTGCATCTGTGCATTCTCAGAAATACTATTCCAGAAAAGTCCTTCAGCACAGCATATGAGCCCCTAAATGTATCACAGAGTTGACATGTAAAAGAAACCAATGAGGTTCAAAAGGTGCCCTATGTAGGAATCTCAAGATGAACTAATGAGCTAAATCCTATAATGGAGGATGGCATCTCATTACAAGCTCATTAGTACAGATTTCTTTAACGAATTTGTAAAATAAAAATTCTTTCTCGGGTAGACCAGTAACTCGGATAACTTGTTGATAATGGTAATTTGCTCATTCTTTGGAATCAAATTCCCCATTTTAACTTTCAGTTTAGTATTGCCACTTATGAAAAACCTTCTTTTGTTAAAACACCTAATGTAAACTTGCACTTCTCTGGGCAGAAAGGGAAGCTAGTGATGCCTCAGCTGTGGGAATTGTTGGGAAAATGCGGACACACCTAGAGCAGGGAGCACAGTGTTCAGCGCTAAAGTTCTCAGTAAAAAGTTGCAGAGATGACGTTGGGGAAGATGGAGATCAGTGAAGATTGCCAATATTGTGTACAGTAGTCATATTTGAGTAGGCATCTTCCAAATCAGAAGTGAAATAACAAATACTATCATTACTTACCATTTCATAGAACAATTATATGTCCTGAGTTATTCCCTTGTTAAGTTTTCATATTAAATTTTCCAAACTAGCCCATGAATGTGTGTAATTTTCACTTAACAAGTAAAATTGATAGATTCTAGGGTCTTGCTGAAGTTTACCTAGGATATTACTTTGTTAGGGCCGTGTAACAATACCACAAATAGGGTGCTTGTAACAGCAGGAGTTTACTCTCTTATAGTTGTGTGATCTAAAGTCCAAAATTACATTGTCAACAGGGGTTGCTTTCTTTTGTAGTTTTTGAAGAAAAGATTTTTCCAAGCCTTTCACCTTGACTTATACATGGTTAGCGCATCTCTACTTCTCTTCATGTGTTCATCCTTCTCTGCACTGTTTGCCTCTGTGGTGTAAATTTCCTCCTTTTAGAAGGACTCCTTGTTGGATCAGAGCTCACCTTAAGATACTCATTTTAACCTGACTGACTCTTTAAAGTCTTCACCTCCAAATAAAGTCACATTCCAGGGTAATGGCAATTAGGATGCCAATGTCTCTTCTTCAAGCTGAGATCTGAACCTGTCTTTGTAGGCAATCTGCTGATTGAATGTTTGCATCCTCTCAAGGTTCCTATGTTGAAATCCTAAAGCCCAATGTAACAGTGTTCAAAACTGGAGCCTTTGAAAAATAGTAAGTAGGTTTGATGAGGGCAGATGTCCATGAAGGGATCGTAAGAAGAAGAAGGACTAGAGCTCCCTTTCTGTGCCCTGGGAGGACACAGGAAGGAGGTAGCTGTCTGTGAACTAGGAAGATTCCAAATCTGCCAGCGGTGTTTGAACTTGGATTTCTCAGCCTCAAAACCATGAAAAATGATTGCTTATTTTTAAGTCAACAAATTTATGACAGTTTTTATGGAAATATGAACTAAGATAGGCAATGAATTCACTTCTACTGCTGGTCTTCAAAGGGAGCTGTGGTCTTATTGGTAGCACTCAGTAATCATGTTTATTTGACCTTCATATCCACAGACATGTTGTGGTATTTTTTCTCCATGTATTTACAACTCTTATATAACACACAAGACTTAAAGGATGGAAAAAAAAGACTTGCTGGTTTCATATCCCACTTGTTGGTAGAATCCCTCCAGAGAATGTCATTTTCAGATCATTCCTTGTGAGCCTGAGGCTGAGAAGGGAACGCTGTGTGCTTACTGTAGAAATTCTTCAGTTCCAAAGCCTAAGTTTTGTGCATTGGCATTAGATCAATTCAGTCGGAAGTTATACAAAATAGTAGTTTCTAGGTAATGAACAAAAGCAGCGATTGAATTTAGGAAGTGGAATGGTACTATCAAAGTAAGCATGTACCAGGCATTAAAGAGATTATTTTATTCAGGCTGTGAGGAATACTGAAAGAAAAAGAAGGGTACACAGCGCCTTCCCAATATTGGAGAACAAAAGACAGAGGGGATCTTCAGTGCCACTGTTTTCCATGAAGGTTTAGGTGAGGTTTATTATTAAAAACCCCCTTCCCATTTAAGATGAATGGATATTATTCAGTGCTAAACACCTCAGAGGTCATTATCAGAAACCTCTAGGGGAGGCTGAGCAGGGTCTAACCCACAGCTTCTCAGGAATTCTTGCTGTTTTGAGAAAATCACTTGGGTGGTCTGTTGACAAATGGTGGCAAAGGCCAGTTAGTTAAAGCTCATGGAGATATTTGAAATCAAAGAAAAAAAAACTTGGTATCACAGATTGTAGTAAAGTGACTGAAGCTGTAAAGTTGACTGAAGGTGCCAGTCGACTCAATTCTGAGATGTCTGTGTGGGAAAATTGTTCAGTTATGCAGCACCATGCGACAAGTTTTTCGAAGCTAAAATGTCAGTGTTCCTTATGATGTTGTCCAATCTTGGATCACACTCACGGAAGAGAATGAACATTCCAGGTGTTTCACCTGACTTCATTTGTAGCCCAGACAATGGTTTGTCTAAGGATAAACATGCCCTATTTGTGACCTGCTGCAAGGGTGAGTCAAAGTTCATATAAAGTAGTTGGATTTCAGCTTGAGAGGATTCTTTAAAACCTGGAGGAAAGAACCACTTACAAAGCAAACTAGAGTGTGAGTCAGAATCTGGACAATAAGATATTAGCTTTTGGCGTGGTGACACAGGCTTGTAATCCCAGCACTTGGGAGGCTGAGACAGGAGGATCGTTGTGAGCTCTAGGTCAGTCTGGGCTATGATATGAGTTACAGGCCAGTCTGAACTGCCTAGCAAAACCCTGTCTCAAAAAGATGAAAAAGAAAGTTAGCTTTTAATGAAAGTAAGTCACAGAAAGGGAAAAAAGTTGGAAATGTTAGTTTGGAAGGCTGTAGTGAGATATTGAAAGAAACTACTAAACATCTTTCCACAGAGAGAAGGAAATCTCATAAATCTCTCTAAATAAATTAAAATTTGCCCATCTATTAGTTATCTACAATCAAAAAGCAATGAAACATGTCTACAAGCTTATAAGTACCCTATATTTTTGTTTGTTTCTGAATCGTAGCAAGGAAATCACATGACTCTAACATTACAGTTTTTGATCCTTACATTTATATTTTTTTTGAATGTTTTTATTTGTGTATATTTGTGATACATAATTAATATATTCATCACAGAGTCAGCTCTCTTCCTTTTTTGTTTTTGGTACTGGGAATTGAATTGAGGACCTTGCACTTTCCAGGCAGGTGCCATGCTACTGAGCTGTATCCCCAGCCCACGGTCACCTCTTTTCGTCACAGATAAACTCAAGGAGAGATTCTCTTTGGTCATAAACAAAGGCTATAAATGTCAAATTTGGCCTGGTTATTCATTTATATGCAGCAAGAAAGATAATTTACCATCTAGGACTTTTTGTTTACTTTGTTGGACCTTTCCATAAGGAACACTGGACCAGATATTTCCTGTTGTTGGGAAGCTCAGCAAGAACTCAGCAGGAGAGTTCTCCAGTGTCTTACACATTAGGGTGACACCTTTCCTCTGGAGGCTCTCAAAACATCTTGTTTCCTGGACCTGCCAGGAAGTGACCTTCATTACTCACCCATAAATCTGGGTGCTCTGTAAGGAAGGAATTGGGCCAATGTTCCTAGAGTGTTTTATAAGCTTTGGCTGGCTCCACAAAGTGAAGTGTAGCTTCTCAGAGTATCTCAGCATAGCTGATTAAGTGAACATACCTAATGTTTCCAACATTCACTACTAACAAGGAAGGCTGTCTTACTGAATTTGTGCAAATAACTACGTTATCATGAAATAAAGAATATTACACAAGTGTTTGTAAATTCAGTAATGGTCAAACAGGAAGAAAATATGGCATTTGTAATGATTTCATTTCTATTTTAAAAGCATATACTCCTCAGTTGTTCTGAGTTACAGAGAGCTTAGGAGAAAGTCCTTCCCTATATCCAGAGAACAGACCATTAAGATCACAAGTAGTACTGCAGGTAATGTGGTCACCCCTTGGCAATGTTCACTGTCATCCTGTGCAAGTTTTGTTCTGCTTCTTCATGGCTTAGCAGTCTCATGGACACAGCAGCTTCCTTAGGTAAAACTCTGTGATTAATTTATTATTGATTACTCTCGAAAGGGTGAGGTCTGATGAGAGTTTAGTGCAAGAATACCCATTTGGAAACCACTGGCTTAGAAACTGATAGTTTTAGGTTAAAGAATGAAAGTTATGACCAAGTTAATATTTTCAAAATAAGCTGAAACTACAACTCATGGCAATATGCTCTTGTTGCCTACTATCAGGCAAAGCAGCCCTGCGACTCAAAAGAGAAACCTATATGGACACCAAGGGTATTGACAGTTCTCTAGAAATTTCCCAAATAGCATACAGTTTCTGAAATATGTGTGATAACATTTTGTCATTATGGATTTATCCTACCATAGGGTGAACTTAATCTCTAATTTGATAGGAATATTCATGCAACTCACACATCCTAACCTGTCACATAAACCTGATTCTTTTTAGGACCTCACTTTTTACAAAGTGAAATAGCAAATCCTTTCTGGGTTTTCAGGGTTCTTTGTGAACTAGGATAGTTTTAGAGGGGAATAAATATCATTGAGTAATTAGTTCTGGAGAGGAAAAATATCAGAGTTGTCAGGAGATTGGAAAACTTGATCAAGATAAATCATGGGTGATAAAGAAACAACGCTTTCCTCCTTGTTTAAGTAAAATGACAACAGTAAAAGATTTGCAGAAGCATAGGCAGTTATAGTATTCTAAAGAAGCTTAGCCGCTTCAGAATCAAGAAGTTTTTGCTCTCTTGAATAATCAAGGCCATGATAAAGTCGACACAAAATTCAGAAAATTGTCTTGACACCTAGAATCCTTGCTTTCTAGGTAAATTACTAAAAATGCAAAGAAAAATATTCAAAACATCTTATTAAAAGCAGACTAGCAATCCAAAAGAAAACCAGGTTCTGCTTGCTTCAGTGAAGTGCTTGATACTAAAGCTCTTTTTCAAAAAATCTTGTACTTGATTCTGTTAAACTTTAATCCCTGTTGACAACAAGTCTTCAACAACTTTCTTCCAGGCTCTGTCCTACACTTTAACACCTGAACACTTGACTGTCGGATGGATCTAGTCATTTTTTTTCCATAACAGAAATAAATTCTTCCAAGCTGCATACACAGGTCTACCTCTCTGCCACTCTTTATTAATCCTAGTGGAGTGTCATGAATATTGATTACAATTTTTAAAAAGAAACTTCTATTTCACAAAGGAAAAACAGAAAATAGATACCTTTTGGGTTATCTGTTATATCCCAGCATTTTGTAGCAGACTAGGTGGGCTCGTGAATGTATATCTCACATTTATAACCATACATATCCTCTATAGTACAACTTCACAAAGTGACCGACCTATAGCATATAAAAATTAAAGGCAAACATTAAAAGACAGAAAGTATATAAACTTAAAATTATACTGTTATCAACATTTCTACTTTAGAAATATAGATATCAAATGAATAACCATCAATTCACTCAACTTAGTATCAATCAAAGGATTTGCATCGCTACTAAAGATTTTAGAAGTTGTCTTCAAGCTAACATACTACAAAAATTATTACTGTTGATATTTCATCAGAATAGTGTTTCAGTTGATTGAAACACAGGTTTATGTTTCATTATAGTAAATGTTATGTAGAAGTAATGCTGGATAATTTGGTCAGTAAATGCTGCAGTATAGAATGAAAATGTGAGTTTGTGTTTAACTTAAATTAATAATTCAGATAAAACATGGCTACTTTTTATTAAATCAAAATTATTAAACTAGATTTGTTTGCCAAAAAATTTAACTAGATTACATGCACTTGTATTCTTATTTTTGTTTCTACAAGATCTATCAACCCTCTCCCCAACAGGCATGCGTGCATACTTTAAACATTCTTGAGGCTCAATTTCCTTAATGTCTTCTGATTTTAGAAATATTCAGCTTATTTAAAAGATTCCTTATTTCTGTCAATTAAAATAGTGCTTCTTCAAATGATGTTATAATCTACATTGCTAATGCTATCCCAAGTGAGAGAAATATTAGCTACTGATCCAATGAGAGTTAAGTCCTTTCTGAATTATAGATGAATAAACGGAAAAGCAGAGACAGGGTGAGTTTAGGTTTAATTCCAAAATTTAAGCCATGGGTCAAAGAGTAAACATAGAGTCACAGAACTCACTGATCCATGTCAGAGAACTGTTCTTTGTCCAGTCAGTAAGATTCTTAAGTGATTTGAGCTTAAAATAGACCAAACAGAGAAACAGAAACAGTAACAAACAAAATTCTCTATCATCTTTTACTTAAAAGAAACAAGTTCTCAATAAACCATTAATTCACTTACAAAAATCACCAAATGATTACACTACAAAACTAAAAGAAGCCAGAACTAGAAATCAAGTGAGTAAAAATCAAAATTTCATCATGCTACGGATAGACGAGAGTCGTTATTGCAGGACTAGGATTTTTATTCTCACCGGATCTCTGGACCATGAAGAGACCCTGAGAGGTCCCAAGAGGCCTTGTTACCTAGGTGGGATAAGCAAGCAAAAGTAACAGGCTGATCTCCTCAAATCATGCACCAGACTGTTGTCACCAAACCGGATTCATTTTGCCCACCATGCCGTGTGCCAGTCACAAAGTGATAATTTTTGCACAAGAGTTCGTTTACTCAGGAGGCACTAATCCTGTGCAGTAGGAAAACAAGCCTCAAATCCACCTTCTTGGAGAGGCGGTTTAGGGATACTTTCTGGGTTAGGAAGGAGCATGATATGAGGCAGGAGAAAAGATGGTTGGAAATCAGGAGAAATGAAGCGATCAGATGTCTGTGTGTGGGCAATCAAACTGCGAAGTTCTTCACAGAGTACTGGCTGAGCAAGTGGCATGATCTATCTGTGCAATTTGGGCCCTGTGATGTCAAGCACTGCAACAGGCCCAAGTGACGGAGTGGTGACTTTAACAGTCTTGAGCTAACTAGAGCACCTCTAAGTTCCTGCAAGATAATTTAAGCAATTTTTGCCATAGTGACCATAGAGTAGAAGTGTATAAAGGGATTATGTATGACAGGGATTTGTTAGTTTCTTTAGCTGAGAGACTTTTTAAAATCAGTGATGAAAACAAGTACCTAGAAGCACTAAATCTGGGGTACTTTTTAGGTTTTTCTCTCCATTTCACTATCAAAAATAAGATGACGGGCTGGGGATATAGCTCAGTGGAATAAGCGCTTGCCTAGTAAGTGCAGGGTCCTGAGTTCGATCCCTCATACCGCAAAAAAAAAAAAAACAAGATGACTACATAAGTAAAAGAGATGACTGTGTATACCATTACAACAGGAAGAACACTTATTGATAGTGGACGCCTTGAAGAAAAGTAGAGGAGCTTGGAGTTTTACAGAGACAGGTGAACAAGGGAGTCACCGTTAGTCTTCCGGCCATCGTGAGAGGTTCTATCCCAGAATAGGAGGAAAATATAGGCAGCACATTTAAGGGCCGCAGGATGGCCCTCCAGTTGCTTCCGGACTCACACACTTGAAGCTGTGTGATGCCTTAGGGGCCAGCTCTTGATCCTGTCCCAGGCTTACTCTATGTGGTGGCTGAGATAAAAACAAAGACCCCACGTTTGCCCTGGAGAATTTCAGCCCAAGACTCATGCACACTAGGCCTCCCTGTGTGCCTTTCAGTTACCACTCTTCCCTTAAAGTCATGGAAAGTTTATGCATATGGACTGCATCTTACACATAACAATTATAACAGAGTGAATTGTGGGGAATAGGGGACACAGTGAACATGACTCAGCCGCCAAGCTTGTTGTCAGCCACGCTCTGAAGACCCCAGGGGGAGGCACCGCAAAGCAGGCAGGACATTGAAACCGCTATAGCCTCCGTGCTCCACCATATTCCCCCCCCTTAGCAGCCCCAGGGCAGCGCACTCACTCCACTTTTGTCCTGTGAACTGCGCAGCTCTCTGTGCTTCTGTATGCTACATCCTTGCCCCATTCTTTGTCCATTGTCTGCAAAACCTGGGATTCTATCCCTAAGTCCCACAACCCACACTAACGAGTGGGCAGGCTAGTCCCCCACAGGTAAGAGATCTCTAGATACAAAAGGGTGGGGATATTTCTTAATCATCCTGTTTTCTAGAAGCAAACAGCCCAGTTGAAGTTCAACATTTTTCACTTTTCTTCCCTCTTTTGCAATATCTTGTTTGTTGTGACTACATGAAATTGTGTGATTAATTCCATAAAAATATTTACCATAGAACATCTAGCTAAATTCTGCTACATTTTAGTCGTGTTCGTAGGCAGTCTCATCCTGAGGAATGTTACAGTCTCTCCTTCCAAGAAAGAAACACAGCGAGATCTCCTGGTGACGGTCTCACATTTGATGAGAGGCAAGGAATAGACTGTGGGGTTCCCAAAACCATATCCGTGCCCTGATGCCTGATGCTTTGAAGTGCTGAACCTTTTCAGTTTAAGGAAATTCAAAGGCCTTGGAGGATGTCTATTCTAGAATGGAGATCTCTCTAACCTCCGCTTTTTCTTCTCCCAAAGTACAGACCAGGGCTCTCTAAGAAGTTTTATTGCTTAAGCAAATTTCTTCCAAAAGAAATTAAACTCCCCCCCCCCAGGAATTTCATCAAATAGGCAGGAAATAGAAGAGACTAAAAGTCATCTCCATGCCCAGACAGACCTCTCATCTCTTCTTTTGAGCACTAAGAGATCACCTGAGAGAGCTTTTCTGCAGAAGACAATGTTTTCACTGGGTGAATTTCTGCCACTGACAATCCTATCACTTGTCACTGCCTTATCCCAGGCCAATCTGTTCACTGGGCCCATTCAGTTCCCTAAAAATCATTTATTTTCTTTCTAAAATTGCACTAAATGCCCCTCTTTATTCTCTCAGGTGAAGAAAGCATTTAAGCTTCAGCCTTGAATTTGCATTTTGTATCGTACTGTACTTATACATGTTAATAAATTTATAAGCTCTTCTGTTAATCTAGCTAGTTAGTTTCACTAGACTCATTTATGAAACTGTCAGAGGAAAAGTTTGAAACGCCTTATAATGTCTGGATTAGAACATCTCAAGCTTTTAGCAGCACAATACACAGTCCAAAATGTATTTGTCATTATCTCTGTGTGTATTTAACTCCAACACTGGATGACAATTTTTCTATCAAACAATTTCAGTGCATATAATGATGCTGTTCTTTTCTATTCTCTGATATTCTATTATATTTTTTAAATCTGGTTTTCACTCATTAATATTGATCCCCACTAACACAATGAAATATACAGCTTAAAGTATGCTGGCTTGAATATTTGTAAATTACTTATTTTTATCATAAAATAATTTAGAAATCTTTTCAAAAATTTACTAATATAATTTTTGTGTGCTTTTAAAAATATAAATGTACTATTTTCTTATCTTATTTCATAACTATGCTGTAGATCCCATTAATATGTTCAATAGGTCAGCAGATTCCAGTGCTGTGTCTCATCTCTGATGGAGTTTTGTCAAAAATGGCGTGTTAATGAAAAATTGAGAGGACTGATGACAACGCCTTTTGCAGATTTTGCAGACAGGTAGAGTCAGCCATTTATTCCACAACTATTGAGTGCCTTATTGATACTCTAAGAATTATTGATACTTTAAGAATATTTCAAGTTTTTGAGATAGGTAAGAAAGGTAAGCTTCCTGCCTAGGTAAATATTACACTGAATTGAAAGAAAAGCTTGTTCTTTTATTGAAAAATACAGACTTTTTCCTTCTCAGATACTACTTGACAAAATTTCTGAGGACATTTTCATGTACACATATCACATCAATTATATTGCAGGTAACTCCATATGAATATGTGCATATGTATATATACTGTGTGAATGTATATGCATACACATTAAAATATTTGAAGCACTCTTCCTTTAATCAATAGTAGTAGTAGGTGGTACATTTATTCATTTTACTTCAAAAATAAGTTTGGAAAAGATGTTAATCCTCAATTTAACTATCTCATGAACCCTAAAAGTCTAGAAGACACTGGATAACTTTTGATTTTTATCCCTCAGCCTGCTGTGAGATAATGATTCACAGCTGGGTGTAACTGCCCAGAAGAAGACAGGCTGACCATCTTCCAGAAGACCACCACTGACTTGGAAACCAGTGTCTCTTGCCCCATTTTTAAAAACTGATTTAAAAATAAACAGCGGGTTTTAAAGCCATTATATAAGAACTAGTAATGTCTAGGATCATTTAGAAGAAAGATTAGTTTAATGAATTTTGGCATCCTCTTTAAAGCAAAAAGCCGTGACCATGAACTAAGTATAACCATATTTTGTGCAGTATGTGACTCAAAAAAATGATTTAATAGCTATAGTCAAACAAGTGTTGAAAACCCTGACCCGTTTCATGATTTCCAGTATAGAACACACATACGCTGAATGAGGAGCCCGTGGACCGAGCTGTGCTGCACTCTGGAGAAGCTTCATTTTAAGGCGCCTCGACTGCGTGTGCTCCTCTCCCACAAGTCTTCCTTGGGCGTTTATGCACAAAGGCGAAAAGAGGAACTGGCCTCAGTCTCTCTGTCTGTCATCTCTCTTCCACTTCTTTCCTACAATAACATTTCCTGGGCTTGGGGGTAAAGCGTTTGACCTTCCTGAAATGAACAGTAAGGATACAACTGAGCCCTACGTAGTACTTACTCTGTGCCATGCCACGCGTTGTACATCTATGAACTCACTTCATCCATACAGCCCTGGGAGACAAGTTCTATTACTCCCATTTTATACTCAACAACAGATATGAACTGAGGTTGTACTGCTATTAAATGGAAGAGCTAAAAAGCAAACCCTGTTCTTTTGGCACTGGAGGCCAGATTCTCAACCAAGAGCTGTAGTGGTCTTTGAGAAAAGAAAACTTAGAATAGACAGTGTTACTCCCAAATGCAAGTGCAAAGTGAAACGGAAGTTAGCACGAGAGCTGAAGGTCAATATGAGCCCCGAAAGCACTTCTCTCTGGGTCACAGATTGTCGGATCCAAGTGATCGTACTCATGGATCCAAATGAGGTCAACGCAGAGGTACAGCTGCCACAATAAAAGCAGCCCATGAGAAAAATCAAGTTACGTTTGAGCTCCTCCACAGAAAAGGGGAGCCATATAATCACCCTCCCCAAGCCCACTGCAAGTTTCTCTTTTGCGTAGTGCAGGACTACCACGTCGTGGTTGTGATCATCTGGAAATGGAAAGGAGGAAGGTAAACTAAATCACCTTCCTTTTCCCTTCATGTGTTTTTTTGTCAAATGTAAAAGCCTGTGGGCTTTGCTCTGGTTCCAGTTTCTATAATAACATTGCAAACTACTTATGTGGACTTCTCTGGGGGCTCTTTTCACACATCTCTCCCACCTCATCCTCCTCTGTAATCATACAAGAGCTATGGTTCATTCATTCCCTTTTCCTTTTATAAATTTTAAAACTTGGCTGTCAACAGATCTTGAACTCGGTAATTAAAGATTGTTCATAGATCCAAACATGTTGTAACGCATGTCATACTCAGTTGTATCTCCTTGCCCCAACTTGATAAAATGAGTGATACTGGGACACTATTGTCATCCACACCCCCAAACCTGGGCGTGTCACCTTCGACTGCCTGAACTTGTTCAAATAGAAATGGGATTGCTAAAGCAACTACATATCCTCTTGTGGGGATTTTATCATGAGGGAGGCATCGAGTGTAAAGCTTGTAAAAAGTGTGTGACTGAAAGAAGGAAATCTCCCTAAGACAGAAGTCCTTTGGAGAAACTGTGGACGACATCCTAGACACTTTTGAAATCTTAGGTGGTAACTGAACTTTTCTTAATGAAGTTAACAAATAGTCATAGACAAAGTATGCAACCTTAAAGAAAGTACCCGACTGTGCCAATAATTCCACCCTTCATCCTCAAACAGGATCAACCCACAAAGTAAAACTACCAGATGACTTCGTCCTCAGTCCCTTTGTACCTGGCATTCTTTCTTCACTGTCTCCGGATGTCCTTTTTAATGCATGATAGATGAGTCCCTCTTAATTTCTAAAGTTAATTTGCATTGGCATGTCTGCTTTCCTCAACAACCCTCAGCTCTTGGTTCCCCTTGTCCTTCCAGAGTCCTGTCTTCTCAAGTCATACACAGAATAGGACAGTTAGGAAGGAAAGTCTCTCAGAGGATCAGCATAATCTCTGTGACTCAGTGTCTCTTTCTGTGGCCCACAGCACTTCTTCCAACTCTCCTAGTCAGACATTGCTTTCTTTGTGTTCCTTGATCTTCCTGATCTTTCTGTCCCTTTCTGACCTTTATATTCTCCCTTCTCTATGCCTTACCCTGTAAGTTACAGAAGAAGAATTTCAATGTCCTTTGGCCACTTAAGGATACACTTCATAACTGAAATAAATGCAAGTAACTCCTCAGGTAGTTTTGAACCTGATATGATGGTTTTAATTTAGATTTAGGGAAACATGTAAGAGAGAGTACACACAGTTCCTGTATACACATTACCAGCTTCTTCTAATATTAAAAGCTGTTTTATTTACCAATTTGGGGTAACCCTGAACACCTATACCATCTGGAAAATTTATAAAAGTCACAAAGTTGGAGCATGGAATAGCGAACTGCATATTTGTCTTCGTTAATTGTATAGTTAGGAATGCCTCCTAAACAAACTTCCAACACAACCTCTAATTAAATAGATCTTTGATGTGTGTGACTGCAGAGGTAATCTGACTTATTTGCCCTTTGTGAGCAAGGAGACCTAAAAACAAAAATGCTGAAGGTGTGAAAGCAAGCACCCAAATTGGAGCTTATCAGCAGTCACCAAATGACTAGCAGCTTTACAGATCGTTTGTTGCCACAAAACTATTAGCTCCTGACTGCGGGCACCTCTTCTTATATCTATTCTACAAGGGATGTTTCCTTTTGAAACTGTAGCATTTTTCTTTTATTATAATTCATTCTGCAAAATGACAGTAAATCTTATCGAATGTTTTACCCTTATATGCCCTTGATTGCAATGTCTACTACAAAGTTATCATCTTAAGTTTCATAGAAACCACTCTGAAAAATAGAAAAGCATATTATTGTCATGGGAAGTTAGAAGCTCTAAATGTGACTTTATTGTTTTATAGTAATTTACTTCATTTTATCTATTGTTTGTTTTTCCTTCAAATCTTGAAAAAGCTAAGAAGATACAGGAACAGGTGAGCAAATATCCAAATAATAGGCTGGCCAAATCCTGCAGTTGCCAAAATATGAGTTTTCCAATAGAAGAGGCCCTGCCTATTCCCAATAGGCCTTATGCCAAATCTTTCCTTTGACCAAATCCCGTATTAAAGAAACTGGCACATGACACCCGCTCCCCCAGGCCACTAGTTAATCGCTCCTGTTAATTAACTACACACAAAAGAAGCTTCGTTGGAGCAGAACTCTTTATCTGCTTTGTTCGTGGATATATGCCAAGAGTCTAGACTAGCATTGGACACATAAGAGTTATTCCCTATGCATGTGCTGAATGAATAAATCAGCAAAAGACACTGTATTCCACACTTTAAACATATCATCTCCTGTAATCCTTATACTGTGAGATACGCACATTGTTATCATCTCTGTGTTACAGATAATAGAATAATGGTAGATTAGGAAACTATCCAAGGTTACACAGCCTGTAAGCTGATGGCAGGTGATCTCAGTGCTTATATATTAAGCATCATGGGATGTTGCCATCCTTCTGGACATTCTAGCAATATGTGTATACATTTAAAATAAGTTCAGAAATTGTGGGGCCAAGTGACAGTGTAGCGGTAACAATGGTAGAATTTCTTACCATGTGACCTCCACACCCTCTTCCACCCCATTGGTCTGCCAGCCCTTCCTCATTTCCTTCTGCCTTGACAGATTTGCTGTGTCTTTTCCTTGATGGCTTTTCTAATGCTTCAAAATTAAATGGCTAATCATCAAAGAGAATTATGCCTTTGAAATTATAGGCTAGTTTTACATTTAATCAGCTATAGAAAAGCTTTTTTCCATCTTTCCCCATACACATAATCATTATGCCTATGAAGCTATAGAAAAGTCCTGAGATTATCCTGGGTGGGCCTCATATAAATTCTACTGCCATTAAATTTCCCAGAAGCTTTTTCTTAATTTATCTCCAACATAAAAATATAAATGGACACTGAGTAAATGCTAAGGGCTTGAAAGACTTACTGCAATTTTCTACCCCCCTCCCTGTTGTTCTAGTGCTGTGTCAACACAGGCAGAAAGGAAGGCCCAAGCTATTTAAACGTCATATGAAGTTACTATTTGAGGAGACACCAGGGAACTTTCAGTTCATTTTACACACAGAGAAGTGAGACTTAAAGCCAACTTCAGAGCTAGACTGACCTGCCTGTTATCTGGATGATTCTAGTAGCAACAAATATGATTGTGGGGAAAATATTCATATAGGTAAGAAAGGATTTTTATTTTCAAAGGTTGGTGTCCTTTGTTAATTATCACTTTTCTGAAATCAGCACAACCACAGAATCCACAGAATAAGTCTTGTACAAAAAAACTGTGCTGATAAATGAATAAATATAAGTAATCATTTTGAATATCTATTTATTTGCATATGTTTTAATATTCTGTGCCATTCCGACGTGATTTAAAGTATTATTTGAAATATGTACGTGCAAAAAGTTAATATAACTAACTGAACTAATTTAATGGTAGAAGAGTTAAAACTTTCAAAAGACAGACATAAAAATATTAAAGCTAGAAGTAAGATTAGCACACAGAAACATATGCCACCAAACAAGAAGGGAGGGCATAAGTGTAGCACCATCTTCCTTGTAAGCAAAGTAAACAGCTGAAACCTGATTAACTCTAAGACTCATAATTATGGCATCTCCAAGGAAGCCACTGGTCCACACACTATGCCACATGCCATGGTAAAAAGACCTGGGGAACATTTCGAGTTTGGGTAATGAGTGTCTATGTCTACAAATTGCAGTACATGTTGGTAAAACTGAAAGTATAAGCTGAGTGTAGTTGTAACTGCATTTAACGTTTGCTTGGAAAAGTCATAACGAGTCAACTATGATATGAACGAAAATAAAATGACTGTTAGAGCGGTAGTTCCAAACTATTCGTCTACCCTTTACCCATGGTGTTACTTTCTAAGATTTAAGTTACCCATAGTCAACCAAAGTTGGAAAAAATTGAATAAAAACTTCCAGAAACAAGCAATCATTAAATTTAAATTATGCATTTTCCTGAGTAGTGTGATGAAACACCCCACCATTCTGCTCCATCCCACCCAGACTGTGAATCATTTTTTGTTCAGGGTATCCATACTGTATATACTACCTACATAGTAATTACTTAATACATGGTTCATCATCATATTGACTGTTGCAGTACCAGTATATTGTTATAATTATTCTACTTTATTAGTAATTGTTGTGACTGACCTCTTATTTTGCCTAATTTATAAATTAAACTTTATCAGAAATATACATATATTTCATTCCATATATATATTTCCAGATATATATTTCATTCCATATGTGTGTGTGTGTGTGTGTGTGTGTGTGTATTCACATATATATATTTCATTCCAGTAGGTGGAATGTTTGGTACTATGTGGTGGTTTCAAACATCTACTGGAAATTTTCCTCACAGATACAGAGAGACTGCTCTATAACTCTACGAGGTCAGAAAAACAAAGAAATCCAAATGGTGGGATTTGCAAAGACTTCATGAGGAAAGGACCATGCCAACAATGCTTCCAAAGATTTCTAGACTTGCAAAGAAGTACATCTAGAGAAATTAATGAAAGAGTTGGGTGATCAGAGAAACAAGCCCTTTGCTGAGAGACTGCCAAAAGACTACTATGTCATGGTGGCGGATGTTTTCCTCTAACAAATTATAATCAATGACCATCTAGGCATCTATGTGATATGTATCTAAATCCCATTTAGTAACTCCTGTGATCCTTTAAATAAAAAGTGAGGTGCTTTAAAAATGCCTCAGCATGAAGAAAGCACATCTCATCTGTAGAAATATGTAACTTTTTAGGTGGGAACTCTGAACGCAGTGTGCGTGGTAGTTGCACAGCAGCACACACACTTGCCTCATAGACAAATAGATCCTTGCATTCTGATTTGAAAGCCCCCTTAAGAAACATGAAACTAGCAACCAAAAACATTAACCCCAACAGTGAAACAGGAGAGAACGCCTGCTTCCTGAAAGTGAAGTTACTTCCTTTTCTGAGGAAGGGTATGGACCCTTGCAGCAATCTGGTACTAGGTGAGACCCAGGGCTTACGGCAATATTTAACAGGTTCATCCGCCTTTGTCAGAAGGACCAAGCCTATTCTGTTTAACCTCGATTTCTGATTCTTTCAAACTCTCTGTGGATAGAATTTGATTGTACGTCTGTGTGTGTTGCTGAGGATTGAACTGAGGACCTTGTACATGCAAAGCATACTCTCTGTCAAGAAGAGTCATACACCCCCCAGGCCAAAAGTCTGCATTTCTTTTAAGAATAATGGGTTCTTTGGCTTTAGAAGAAAATCACTGAGCACAGGCTCAGTCAAAGCAGAAGAAGTTGTTGGCCTGAATAGCTCAAAGTTAGAAGGAAGCATTAAGATTAAGAGCTATCTGAGAGGTAAAAACATTACACTGTTTCAGCTCTTATTGTAAAAGTATATCTACAGACCTGAAGACTGTTGAAGCATGACATTCCAGCCCCAACTTTTGGAAGGAATTGTGATTCTAAAAGGCATTTTTCCCAATGGTTACACACTCTGATGTAAAAAACACCATCCCAGACAATAGTCTGTAAATTACATTCTATAATGGACTGCGAGGAAAGTTATGATAACCAAACCCCCCTGCTCTTTGGAGAAGTGTGTCATTTCATCCTACTGAAGGTAAAACGATTAGAACAAGTACCCTTTCCCCAGGCTGGGATGTTGTTGTGCCTTTCAAAGGAGCTTTCTCACTTGCCAGATGCAAAAAAGGGTTGTTCATTTCTCAGAAGAACAACAGGGTATCAAACACAGTTAAGAGAAAACTGAGACTTTCTTTGAATTTGGAAGAATATTAGTTGACTGCCACCATCCTAAGGGAGCAAGACCTCCTGAATCCCTGCTGCACGCAACTCCATCAGTGACATGCATTGCGATGCTTTGTCCTTTTGAGTTCCACTAATTTTTTATTTGGGAAAAGATCAGATAATCTCAGTTCTAGGCATTTTTCTCATTTCCTAAAATAGGGCTAGTTCAGCCCTTCATTGCATCCCATCACTCTGTATGCACCAATTGCGTAGAAAACATGAGATATTTTTCTGTGGAGTTTTGCAGGGTAGTTCAAACCCATTGTTTTATATGTTGAACAGACCCTTGAAATGTCCCCTGGCTCCTGTGTTTGCTCCTCTGTATGATGGCCTGCCCTTGAAAGTGACCAGGACCTTTGATTTCTTTCTTGCCAGTAGGGCACAGTGCAGTTGACCAGGCTATGTGTGGTTATATGTAAGTGCTCACATGGTTTTGTTATATAGGATGGTAGTGGATGGCTTTCCAATGTCTTTCCTCACTGATTTTGATGAAGAAAAAAATCAGCATTTTGCAGAACTTCCTATGGCTAAGAATTGCAAGTGCTCTCTAGGAATTGAGTACAGGCAGCCCCCAAGTAATAGCCACCAAATAAATGAAATCTACCAACTATATGAACTAGCGTGGAAGAAGGTCCGTCTCCACTCCAGCGTGAGGAGACCACAGGCCTGGCTAATACCTTAGTTGCATCTCTGTGAGACCCTTAATCAAAGAAACCAGTTTATCATATTAGGATTCCTTAATTACATAAACTATGCAGTCATGAATGTGTGTTGTTTTAAGTGGTGGTATTTGTAGTGATTTTCACAGAGCTAAACAAACATACAAAACCTTGATACACTTACTAAAAAACTGAGGAGATATTATCAGACCTGATAAATGAATTTGTTTTTCAGTGATTATCCCTAGACATTATATTATTTTATGCTAATCTGCTTTACTGTTTCATTTCCTCAGGAATTAGATATTCAAATATGAATTCAAACTTTTAGCATGCCAATCAACTGTTCCTTTCTCTGTGTGTTTATGTGTATGTGTGTAGTGTAGGGTAGTGTGTTTAAGTCTAATTATGGTATAGGAGATTATTTTAGGTTTTTAAAAAATAAAGGCCTTATCTACAGAGGGTTAATCCTGACACAATAATCCCAATGCTCATTCCTAAGACATTTTCATCTTTCTGAAATTTTTCCACTGGTTATATCCTAGATTTTAGCTTGTGATATTCAGGGTCTTTCACTAACCCAACAAATCCTTTTGCATTCTGTGGTTTGACCAGCTCTGCAGTCACTGCAGCAGGGCCAAGGAGGACTAAGACGTGGCATCCTCCCTTGGGGCACAGTTGGGATTTAAATCTCACCAAAGGACAGATATAAACTATACATTTGATGAAACAATCTAGGAAGCTTATCGCCACATTTCAGAAATGATTAGTATTTGGGACTCCTAAAGTTTTAGCTTTTAATACATAAATGCATACACATAACAGGCTAAAATATGAATACTCGCATAAAACATGAAATCTATCATTATGTTAAATGCTACTATGATGCCAACATTTTGACATATGACGAAGGCATCAGGGTAAAATTGAGACAAGGGTGTATATAAATAAGAATGCGAACTGATCTGCTTTGCAAACCCCATAAATTTAAAGGTAATTAGATGTTTTCTTAAATTTTTCTATTGAAACGTGCAATTTGGAGCCATGAAGGATTTGAAATTTATAAATAAAAAAAGTAAACCACTGGAAAAGGCCAAATTGTTGAACGACATAGAATATAGGCAACATCATTATGAATTCCTAAGCTTATTTAATTTGCAACTTCTTATTCTTACATGACAAAGATTTTTCACTTAAGGGAGTAAAATAAAAAATAGATAAGCTTTTTAAAATAAGACATGACTATAACAGAGGATGACACACTCTTTATGTGTACTTCTGAAATAAAAGAGAAATTCTAAATTTCATCCTTAGAAAAGGGACATTGTGTGAAGCATATTTTAATAAATGCTACTAATTGACATTTCAACATACAATCTTTAAATGTTTCTTTGGACTTACCGATTTCAAAACAGAGGCACAAGTTAATTTTTTCTCCAATAATATGCTAGAACTGATTTGCACTTGCTCACACAAACCAACACATTAATGTACATCTCCTCTTACTTCATGTTTGGTGACAATGTGAACTGGTGGTCAAAACTGGCCATTTGAGAACATTTACACCACATAAATCTGTAAAGACTGGAAATCCACCTACAAATGCCTCAAATCTATTTTCTCATCTCAAACCATTTTGAAATATTGTGGTCCAGTTGTCACACACTTATCGATGTGATCAACATCATTGTCAGCTATATCCTGTTATCTATCCTCAGGTTTCATTTTCCTTTTCTCTCCTTCTGCTGCCCTTACAGTGGAAAGATAGTTGTGTTTTGTCCTAACCAGTTCTAGTAAAGTATAAAGGAGATAAAATATTTTGAAGAGTTTCTTTCCCCTTTTTTCCTAAATCTTTCCCTTCTCTCTCCCTTTTATCAGAATCTCACTTTTTCATTTTTTTTCTTCTCATCAAGCCCTAGCCCCAAGTCTTTGTAACTTAAGAAGATTTCAGAATTGAATGTGTGAGAACATGTGGCCCATGCTAGTGATAAGGGGATTGACAGATGAGAGACAGAGATAGGAGAAGAAGAGACTAGGCATTTCTGACCATAACTCCCAGAAGAGAAGGGTAAATTCCTCCTTATGAAAAAAATCCTCCTTTTTCCTCCCATATAAAATTTTCTCTCAAGTAACTTATTATGTTCACTGTGGATCTTGTTTTCCTTTGTTCAAATGTGGACAACTGGTCCTTCGTTTGCTGGAAGCTCACACTGCTGGTGTCTTTGTTACTTTTCTCTTGTTGCTGGGACAAAATACCTGACCCTCAAAGTTAAGGAAATTATTTAGAGCGCAGGTTTCAGTCTCTAATCAGCTCACTCCAAGGTAGGGTGGTATGGTGAGGGCCAACAGTCCAAGGCAGCAGAAGACAGCAAAAGCAGCAAGATCAAAAAAACAGGAGATCAAGCTTCTTTTCCTCCCTTATACTGTAAGCAGGCTTCCCAAGTTAGGTGCCCTCTTCTTGCACAGGCTCAGGATGTTTACAGTGTGAGGAGCCTGGTCTCCTGCTAAATCACTTAGTTAAGCTTCTAAACTTCTCAAGTTGACACAATGAACAACATCCTAGAGAAGTACAGGCATGTCCCTTAAGTACTAGGATGTAGAACTGCTGAGTTAGTTAGGTAAGCTTACAGGTTTCTCAGGTTGACACAACGTATCAACCATAAAAGATAGGGAAGGGTGTATGGCCTGGTGAGTCCCCACTCCAAGGCATGTGGCTCTGGGGCATTTGTCAGCAGATCTTCTGTGGTATGGTTGTTTGACAGGGCCTAAAGTGTGGGTGGGCTTTCCTTGTGTTCCCCAGCATTCAGAGTCTCTGTGGGTTAGGGAGTCAATCACTCCTGAGGTGTACCGTAGTCTTTGTCATGAACCTGTAGTCATAGGAGCTTCCAGAAACCAACTCAAGCTTGAAGAGTCAGAGACAAGGGCTGCATTGGTGTTAGATGGGGGTTGGTGCACACAGCATGGCCTCCTGAAAAACCAACTGAGCTTGGAGGTGTCCAGACAGAGGCATCATTGTAAAGTGATGGAAAGGGCTGCTTTTCCATCATCAGCCATGGTGAGTGAACGTCAGTCATTCCCTCATTTGTTCATTCACTCCAGCCAGATCATTGTGTTTTAAATACTCTAATATTAAATGTCAGTTTTTCCTGGAATGAGGATAGTCTTAGGTAGCAGAGGTTACATAACAAAATACTGTGCGCTAGGAAGCTCAAACAATAAGTTTTATTTTTCACAGTTTTGCAGGCTGAAAATTCCAGATAAGAGAGCTGCACTGTGTGCCTGGGGTCTGCTGAGAACCCTCTTCCTAGCTTGCTGTCTCCTTCCTTCCTTACATGCTGATGAGAGAGATAGCTCAGTCTCTTCCTCTTCCTATAAGAACACCAAGTCTTGTCATGGGGACTCCATCCACTGGGCTTCATCACTACCTAATGAGCTACTAGGGATGTCATCACATTGGGTTTCAGCTGACACATTAAGGGAGTTAGGAAAACAGACACAAATACTCAGTCCTTAACAGGACTCTATGACCTAATACGGCACTAGTTGGCAATGTCTTTGTTAGATGTATAGATGGGTAGGTTTCCATTTGAGGTGGATATGGAGAGACAGCTTCAAGGACATGCAGGTTAGAAGGCTGAAGTAGACACAGAGATGGGTGCCAGGCTGCCAGGCTGCTTGCAGGCAAGCAGCTAGGAGAGGCGAAAAGGAATTCTCACAAATTGCCCTCTAACTTGCCCACCGTCTGTGTCCCAGAAGGCTTCCACCATTGATCAAAGTGTCAGTATACCTTTTGGACTGTGTTTCAAAGGAAAACTTTTATCTCAGAATGCTGTACCAAAATACTAGTGGTTCTCAGTGAAATAAGTCAGAGTTTCCTTTGCTCAAATGAGAACCACCTATGGGGACATCTATCACATTATTTAATGGGAGAAAAGCTTGATAAGCAAACTTTCAATATAAAGGAAGCAGATCTCTTAAAGTTCAGAGACCTAGAGGGCTGTGTTTTGATTGACAAAATAATGAACCTGTTGATAAGAGTCCAGAATTAGCTGGCTGCGTTGGTGTTTATTTTTCATAAGTTTGCCAAAGTCAGAAGAGAAAACCCAGAGAGGTAGAAGGATGAACCATTTGACTGAGCATGTTATCAGCCCATCTGGGGCCACGATCTAACCTCATATATTCATGCACACAGCCTTTGCGATGAGCTGCACATGTGCTTTGTGCTTGTGGGGCAGATTTAGACTTGTTTTTATTTCTGAGTATTTTCTGGCCCAAATGCATATCTTTTAAGGTTTTTGGAGACAATTTAGAAATACTGTTAGATTCCCAGGCACCTCCCAAGTTTTGGAATACTTCTTTATTTTTTGTATTTTTGGCATGAAAATAATGAAAATGGGAAAAAAAATCAGAATAGCTCTCAAAGACAGACATAAAGCATAAAGATCCCACCTTCTCTATTGTAAAGCACAGTTTATTTAGTTTTAATTGTTATTATCCAAAAAGACACTTGATGTGTTTTTTAAACAGATTTGTGTGGAAGAACAGGAGAGGACATAGTAAACAACAGAAGTCTTGGTGCAATTACAGAGAATAGTTGTTTGGTCTCTGGTTATTTAGGCACTGTTTGAGAGATTTAAGTATCAGGTGGCAACTGAGTCAAAAGCAGCATCTTAAAATATGATGTAAATTGATTTCAAATTCCAAATCAGTTTATCCCTCAACATGGGTAATGAGGAGAATATTACTTTTTAAATAGTTTATGATGAGCTGGCAACGTTTAAGATTGATGTTTTTCTAAATGCTCACTGAATTATGTTAGATTTGGTGGCAAGTGACTTTAAACTTGTCCATGGTAGCTCTTTTCTAAATCATGAGAAGCAATCCATGGTTTCTCCCCAAAGCCATCTCCCATCCATAGGCCAATGCATAGTCATAACTGATAGCACTGTGCATGGAAATGAACTGTTGCTCCTCCAAAACACAGAAGGGAATGATGTTTGTTTGCTTTGTTCATGAACAGACCTTATACTTGAATATAAAATGCCTGCTATCATCTGTGCATACGTCCGGAAACAAAGGAAAGAGTAAAGAGATATCAATAGCTGAATACCCAAATAAAGGAATAACTCCAGGTCATTTAATAGTTACCTTGTGTTTCAATCACTAAAAGGCTGCTTGGGCTCCAGAGCACCTTGCTCAGTGCTACATTTTGCTCTCGCGCCACTTGGTTCTATGAAGTACGGCTCAAATCTTTCGCAGCTGTTGTTTTGCTCTCCGTGTAAGGTCACACTTGCTGCTTTCCCCTACCCCTGGCTTTGTCCTCAACACACTTGTGCATTGCGTGAACGGATTTCCTTTAAACTGAATTTAGGGAGGGCCTATCTTCTGCTCTGTACCAGTCCTTCTTGATACACTGCTGAGCCTTCAGTAACAGATGAGAGCCAAATGTTCTCATACACAAATTGTTCTTCCATAATATTCTCACGTGTTCTATCTTTGAGCCTTTATTACTTTTTCCCTTTAATATTTACAGCATAGTTTTTGACCAGTAAAAGAAAATGAAGGACTTTTAATGACTGAGTTGATTACATTTTATTCTATTCTTTTTCTCACATTCTATGCTTGTCTTTGCCCAGCCACCTGAACCTTCCATGCTTACCATCTTTCCCATTTTAACCCCAATTTAAACATGCACAGGAGGCCAAAGAAAACATGCCCATCTGCTCCAGATGTGTCAAGTCAAGCCCTCCCATTTTAATTTCTTTCCAGACAAACCTTCCAGCAAATGTATAAACAGGTTGCTTTTTAGAAGAAGTAAAGATTAATCTTTCTCTGGAAAAAAAAACCCTTGGATTTTGGAAACTCTGCCTGTTTTCCTCTTCAAAAAAAAAAATCATCTAAACTAAACATACAGCTTGATCCTGCCATGTGCCAGAAGGGGAGCGGCATCTTCCAGCTTTGTTCTCGAATCCTCTGCTTGATCTGGGCTTATCCACTGGCTGAGGAGAGAATCCATCCCACGGCCAGAGGCTTTCCTCTGGGCGCAGTTCCTCCAGGCAGCTGGGAAGGGAGCATCGTAGGATGACAATGTTGCTGTCTGGCGGAGGGAGACAGGGTGGCCCAGAACGATGGAGTGAGATCCAGCGTCCATGTCCCTGTGGCATCTCCTCCATCTCCAGAGAATTCGCCCCCTAAGACTGCACATTTCAGTTGTTCATTTTATTAAGGAAATCTACTAATGATCTACTTTGTGTCAGACATTGTCCAGGATCTGGACTCTCAGCAGTGAAAAAATAATAGCCAAAGCTCTCGCTCCTGATCAGTAAGAATTCACCAGTGCTTCGGACAGTGAACAGAGAACAGTGGTCTGGATTAAGATAAGGTGCTGTGCGTGGAGGGGGAGCGAGCAGGGCAGGAGAGCTGGGGAGCAAAAGTGCTATTGGGTGCTAGAATCAAGGAGGCCTTTCTGCTGAGGTGATATTCGAGCAGCGAGCAGAAAGATGTGAGACTGAGCAGCAGAAGAAAGCCCCAGGACAAGAGCGTGGTAGGCCGAGTGTCCCTTAGCCACAGAAGAGCGAGCAAGGGGCAAGGAGAGGGAAATGAGATTAAAGAACCAACTGCTGGCCAGGTCAGGAAGGACTGACCTTCTCCGAATAATGTGAAATGAAGACCCAGGAGAGGCTCGAAGTCTGCACTTCTGTCTCCCCGCACTGCCAGCACCACTGCTGCCCTCCAGACCCTCTTTCTGTAGGCAAGATTAGGCCTTTGTTTGCCACAGTAAGAATTCTGCTTTTGCTGTGGGTGAAAGGAGAAGACTGGGAATTTTTTGAATTGCAAAGAAGTGAGGTCAGACTTGTTTTCAAGGAGCTACTCTGATTGTTCTTTAGAAAACACAGTGCAAGGGAGGGAAGAGAAGACCATTGGATGGTCTAGGTGACATATAGCAGGGCTGGGTCTGGTCGGCTGCAAGGGGGAAAACCTCACCCACTACCACTTCTAGTGTAAGTGGGGATCAGCTGTGTTGTCAAGATGGAAACAAAAGTATGGTTATTTGTCATCTCGGATAGCCAGAAAGACAATGGCTCTTTGACGGTGGGTGAAAATCAAATATGAGATGCCAGATTCCAGCAATCTCATCTACCTCCTCTCTGAATTTAATTTCTATCTGTGATGCTGGTGCTACAATTGAATTAAATGTGAGATCACTGCATTCATTTATTATAATGTATGAACACTATTGCAGAGGAAATATTTTATGCATTTCCTAAAAAAAGTAAGTACAGCATGAGACTGCATTACAACGTAACGCATTAAGTTGAAAGAGTATACATTTAATTTTTTAAATGGTGTCCTTAAATTTAGGGTAAGATATTTGATTAAACATTTATCTCAGTATAAAAAACTTCACTTGCACTACAAATTAGTATCTAATTTTTAGCTCTTCATTGCAGTGGTGTGGTCTTGGATTCATTTACTGAGTTCCCTTTTTAATAGTCATGATATATCGTTCAAAACACTTGTATTTTTCCCCTTCTATCAGGTTCTATAATTTTCCTAAGGAACCTCCCCAAGTTTCTTTAGAGTCCCCGGATCTAGTGGTTCTCAATTCTGGGTTTTTTTTCACCTGGAGGAACATTTGGTAATACCCATAGACAGTTCTGATTGTCAGGACTTGGGGGATCCAGTAAAGGCTGAGGTCAAGGATTCTAAACTTTCTACACACTCGAGATAGATTCCCACCACAAAGGTTCTATGATAAATGTTCCAAATAAGTAAGCATAACTAAAATTGTCAATAGTGCCCTGGTTGAGAAACCCCACCTCTCATAATAACCATAAAGAATTCAATTACAGAAGATGTAATCAACCAAAAATACCAGATACTGTGCTCTGAAATCCAGTTGGCAATGAGCCATCCTTCCCACAAATACCTTCCAGAGAGGGGATTTCTCTGAAGGTCAGCTTTGACTTCAGAATTCTCCAATATTTTTGCCAGATATTACTTATCTAGTAGGGCAGTCAAAGACATTCTAGCCTTCCTTCCTTTCTACTTCCTTCAGTAGGGTCAGACTAGCAACCTCGTCTGAAGTTTCCTCCAGCCTTTTCTACCTAGCTCTCAATTTTCTTGCAGTACGTTTTCCCTATAAAATCTTTGGATGTTCATTCCCTTTATGGTCAATTTCCCACCAAGTCTGGATTAAAACATCATTAAATAATTAAGAATAATGAATTTAGGAACCTCTCCCACTGTCATGATAAGAAAGTTATAAACTTAACTTCTGATGACATATGTATACATACACATATGCATACATATGTCAGATATAAGAAATTAAGTACTAAATTATTAGTGAAAGTGCTAGGAAAAGAGAAAAACACTTAGGAAAAATTGAGAACACTTATGTCTTCAAAAACAGAAAAAGGAATTCCCTATTTATTCATGTTTTAAAAAGCAACTCAGACCTCACCTGAAGAAAACTAAGCATAGAACCCCAAATTGTTCCCTTTTTTGAAAATCTGAACAGATTCCAGATATATTCATGCAGTCATGAGCCATAATTGAAGCAGTAGTTTGTGTTTCTGGATATCTAACAAAATATCCCAGCCTTCTCAGAAACCTTGTCACATCTACAGCACTGCCTACTACTGCAGATCTGTGACCTGCCCCAGGTAGGTCTGACTCCTGCAGATAGCCGTTGGGTGCACACATCATCACAGACCATTAGAACCCACTCCCTTTTACCGCTATAGTCTGCCTCCTTTCCTTTGGCTTCTGTAATGCCCACTACACTGTATGGATTCTGCCTGAGCAACAATTGCCCTCTGTAGGTTGTCAAGCCCCACCCTGCTTTCTGGCCATAAATATATCCCTCCATGGATGGGATTGCCCCTCACCCACCCACCATCTTGCAGGTGGCAGCTGAAGTCAGTGGTCCTGAGGCTCCCAGATCCTAATCTGTGCTGTTACGAATTTCAACCAGAAAAATACTCAGGTGTTTTTTCTGACTCATATGAGACTGTGTTTTCTTTGGGTTTAACATCTTCCTATGCCTTTCAATATTTATTACGTTGGTGGACAAAATGGCAATTCTATCTTTCAAGCTAACACAATAGTATTTGTGAATCAGACTTTCCATGTCACCGGCCAGAAATCCTAGGAAAGTTCCAATGTCCTGACTTTATGGCGGTCCTGCGGGTAAGGAGTTAGCCTATCACGTGGCTGGCATTTATGTTGTGTGGATGATATCCTGGAGAGAACGCCTGACTTTTGCTAATGCTGTCTCAGTGCACAGCCTAGTGAAAATTACTTTTCATGTAGTAACTCATTTAATGTCCACAATAGTCTTGGCATGAGTATTTGTTAGGTCCACATTTCTGCTGAGAAAACTGGGAGTCAGAACTTTCAAGCAACTCACTCAAGATCACAGTATTACTAAGTATAATAAGAATTCCATAACTCTGTGATTTTCTGTAGTTTGCTCTAGGAAGTATCAGTTTCTAGCAGGCATTCTCAGTACCCAGATCTGTCATTTAAGTATGCTATGTTTTTTCTGACTGAATATTGGTTGACACAATTAGGAAACCCTCCACAAGAAACCAAAGTCTCCATTCAGGCATGTAGGCAATTGGCAGTTCTCCCTACTCTGCCAGCCCACACAACCTTGTGGCGAGCAAAAGCAAGTCTGCTGGTTCCCCACAGAGGCTGGGAATCAAGTCAGTATCCTCAGTCATCATGTTGCATTAGTACCTGTCATTTACATACAGTAAGAGGCTCATAACTTCCTTATGAATAAATGAATGAACAAGCAAAACATTTGCCCATGAAATCCACAAAATTGTAGAATCAAATAAAAGTTTGAAGCTCATTCAAACATCTGCAATATTCCCACCAAGTGGCTATCTAAACTCCTGTTGGACACTTCCTTGGAATACACATGTCCATGTCCCAGGGAGACTTTGGAACTTAGCATTCCAAAGGAGCCACTGGTCAAGTGAGACCCTTGAAAATGAAAACTTAAGAAACTAAGAATAAGAAGAACTCTTTTTTTTTTCAACCTGATGGATTATCAACTTATAGGTTCTTGTTCCTCCAAAAATTTTGTTAAACTTGGAAAACCTTTACTAAGTGAGATAAGTAAAACACAGAAACAGTTCTTGTGTGAGTCCACTCATTAAGAACGATCAATTAGGCAAATTCAGAGAGAAAGCTGGTTGCCAGGACTGACAGGAGTAAGAGCAGTCTGTGACTGCTTCCAGTTTCAGACAATGAAAAGGTTCCTCAGATGAGTTGGTGGTAACTGTTGCACAAGTGTGATTGTATTTCATGCCATCGCACTGAAAACAAAAATGGTTAAGATAGCTCATTTTATGTTAAATGCATTTTGCCACCAAAAAAGTCGGTTCAAGGGGAGTACATATAAAACATGATGAAGTATTGCTTCCTTCATAAAGTTCAGATACGCAATGAAAGTTTATATAAATGAGAATCAGGTCAAGGAGAATGAGGAGTTTTAAGACTGAAGTCAAGGAAAGCAACCGCCTTTTCTGAAATTTACAGCATTCTCTGCATCAGTTGCATATGCTTTATATTGTCCCCTTTTTAACCGGATAGAGCTAGAAAGGTTACCTGGAGCAGGATTATAGGAATTTAGTTGTTTATTTGATTATTTGTTTATTTTTATGGTGCTAGGATATAAATATGCTACCCAAGAGCACTACAACCAAGCCACCTCCCCTGCCCTCAGTCTATAGGAGTTTAAAAAGCCTTGAAAAGTTTGAGGATGGAGTTTCCATCATGGGACCCAGGGTACCACATGGTGCATTTGTGCCTGGTAGACAAACTGCAACCCACAGAGCAGATCCCAGCCTTTCCTGGCTAGACAGTAGGTTTTCATTTGTTCCCTCTATGTCTGTACCTCTCTCTCTCTCTCTGTCTCTCTCTCTGTCTTTCTCTCTCTGAGTTTTACAAGAAGTCAGTATTTATAGCTACTTAGGACCTTCATTTCTGAATATAGAGAGCATGCACGTTACTTCTCTCTCAGGTGCAGATTACACTATCGCAGTGGCTGGGGGCCAGCAGCAGGGGTGTGTGCACTCTTCATTAGGCCAGATTTACTGTCCGGTTTCCTTAAGTGGTTCAACATGCCTCTGTGACGTGCTTTCCAACCTGCATTGGTTCCAGCGGGCAAAGCATGCAGTCGGCTTCCTTGTTTGCAGAGCTAATTTTCCCTAATTGCTTCCAAGGAGGACTGGAGGCAGGAGGGCTCCTTCTCAGAGCCCCTGGTCTGTTCATCAGCCTCATCAAGCATTAAAAGAAGCTCTGTGCTCAAAGCTTGTTTTGCTGTATTTGGGTAGGAAGTTCTGATCACACTTTCTAATGTTTAAAAATCTTTGATGGGCTTTTTTACCCTTAAAGATTAAAATTGCCTACTTTTTAACAGAGTTCTTTAAAGACTTTGTTTTTGCTCATTTTAAATACAATTCAATGTATGTATGTATGTGTGTGTGTGTGTATATATATAATATATATATATATATATATGAATTCATACTCACTGGAAAGGAAGTATATGAATTATTTTTAAATGGAAAGACGGAAAATGAAGATTAAAAAAGAAATTCAAAATTGTCTTCCAACCTTTTAATCTAAGAAGATCACTACTAAAATTTTGGTACATGCCTACTATTTTATTTTTTAATATAAATAGAGAAAATACAAGTTTTACATTTTACTTATTTCTGCTTCACACAATTTACCAAAAACCCCACAATTTTGATACCTAAATAAAATTTTACTACCCAGGTATAATGGTTTATTATGTATATATGTGGGTTTAATCCTAAATAATGTATCAAAAACATGATAGACTGACCTCTGTCCTTATTTTTGATATTGTAGGATTGATTCCTAGAAGAAATCCTGAGCTAACAAGTATATGAATTTTTATGGTTATAGGTTCGTAATTCCAAATTGGTATACCCATTATCCAACAAGGCTTTCTTATTAACATTTAGTATTATCCTCTTGCACAATATAATACGTGAAAATTTTTAGAATTTGTTGTAATTTTCATTGCTTTGTTGACTGACAATGTTGAAGATATTTAACCTTTTTTCTTTTTCATTCATTCATTGTTTCTAAATATTGTTAGCAGACAAATATTTCCAAATCTTTCTGCTGAGCTTAGACCATTATGTTTCTGAAAGATATATGAACTAGGTAACGTTATTCTAAGTTGTCACCTGGGACAAGTTATAGTTCCAGTTCATTAAGGTAAAGGACAAGGAATTTGTTCATTTGTTTGAAGGAGAAAATGGGTAGGAGGTATCCCCAAACTAGAATGTAATGCAGACAAGACATACAGTAAAGTGCATTAGAGACCCAGCCCTCTAAGCATTGAAGAATTGTCTTCTAGGCCTTAGAAGTTTGAAACAGTTTTGAAAGAAGCAACAGCTGTGCCATTTTAAGGAGTGGAGAAGTATAAAGACTTTTTTTTTTACCTATTGATTTTCTCCAGGGCCTGACCCTAATGATACATTTGTGTCACTGTAATCTTTATGCCCAGAAAGGTGTTGACTTTCTAGTCGCCTGGCATTTCATTGTACATTTTGGGGAAGCCTAAGCCCATGTGAGTATAATCAGGCCTTGTTGGTGACGTGTCTACCAGGCATTTCCAAGTCTATCTTGGATAAGTTCCCATCATAGAGTGTCTATGTGCATATCTTGTCTTCTTTACGGAAGAGAGGGGCTCTGCAAAATAGCTTTCCATCTGTGACATAGAGTATGGGATGCTTGAGAGTTTCAATTTGACATGAAGATACTGGTTCTGGGCATCTCTGAGCTACTTTATGTAAACAAAGATTTTCTCTTGAGCAAACTTTAGTTAAATTCCTCTGAGTCATCTTGTTAACTAAAGTCTGACCTGGAGCTTCTGCGCCCATCCTTACTAAGTTGAATATTATTAAAAATCCTGCTAAGTCAGGTTAGAGACAATCTTCCTACTCTTCATATCTGATCAAACTTCTTATCCCCCGTCTTTGATATGTAAGCCTTTGCTCTTCTATTCACTGAAATCTATGCTTTGATGTCTCCTGTTAATAATTTTCTAACCACTCACTCCTTCACTCTGTTCAGTGACTCTAAATCCTCTCTTTCCCTTGTGTTCAATTTTGAGGCAGATCTCTTTCCCCTATTTCAACATCTGTATTGCAATAGTCCTAAATAAAGTCTTCTTTACCATTTTAAGAATAGCTTGAATGTCTGTCATGTATGCTGATCTTCCTAGCTCTTTTGGGAGTAAAAGTGAATTGTTTCACAACTAGCATGCTATAGAATACACTTGAGTTTGGATGTGAACAACAGTTTCCAAGATGGACTTGGAAAGTTTGGGCTGGTTTTGAACTCACTATGTAGACCAGCCTGGCCGTACACTCATGGCCATCCCCCTGCTTCGACCTCCCAAGTGTTGGGATTACAGGTGTGCACCATCACACCCAGCATTGCTGTACAGCTTTGTTTCATATGAGTTCTTGTAAGTTTTTGATGTGGATCTATATGTCTCACTCTAAGTGAGACAATATTTTATTATTACCATTTGTCTTCTCATAAAAAGAGTTTTGCCAGTGAGCAGGAAAGTGTCCAGGTTATTGCTATAGTTGTCAGCAGGAGGAAACGTGGTCAGTGGCTTCTGAACAATGCTGGCTACTCTTTAAGATCAATGAAGTAAATAAAAGGCAATTCAGTTGAGCATAAACATAGGCAGAGGAGCTCTCCACTGAATGCTGTGTTCTCTGGGAAGAGATTTAAGTACTGCACTGATGAAGGAATGGATTTTGTTGTAAGTAGAGTACTACCCCATGCTTCTTGGGGATACTGTTTTGGCTCATTGATAAATTTTAAAGATACTTTTGCAGGTCATGTATAGACAGATAAATATGGATAAACAAAATACCTCTTCCTATCTTGATATTTACATAAATCTGATGTAAATGCTATCTTGATATTTACATCAATCTGATGAGTTTTATCAGTTTAGTGTTGCTGAACACATGCTGTTCCATATGTGCCAATTCCCCAAGATTAATATAGTCAGTAATTCATCAAAATATGTGTCAATTTTTTTTAAAAAAAGCACTCCAAAACCAGGTGGCTTGAATCATGAACATTCCTTATTGCTTACCAACCCGTGGGTCAGCAGGGCAGTTCTGCTGTTGTGGGCCAGACTGGACTGATGTAGGATGAGCTCTCTTGAATGATATTGGTTGACTTCCATCTGGGGCTGAGGAAGAGGACCTCATTCATGTATTTAGCTATGGGCTGCCTGTCGGTTGCAGCTACAGGGATGTCTGCTCTCTGTGCCTGGTACCATCTGGCATATTGTAAGGGGTTTGTTCACATGGTGGCCAAGAACTGAGAAAAAGGCTGAAATGAACACACAGAACTGCTTCTGCCAGAGTCAGACACAAGGCCCCATTTCCAAATGAAGGAAAATGGACTGCACTCCTTGATGGAACAGATTATGTTAGAAGGAGGAGCAATACAGTAAGGGATACAATTGGAGACATTTTTCCAATTACTGTGCCATAGGCTTAGGAGGCTTTTAGGATTTACCTTCCACTCCAATGAGTTTCCATCACCATGGTTTAAGGATCATTTCTTAAAGATCACACATCCTTCATATATCCATTGTCCTCCAATGGGGCTGAAATTTCATTGCACTGTCATTTCTTTCCAGGTGCTCTTGGCCTTCATCTTAGATTCACATTAGCTTAAAGTTGCACCACTGGATTTATCTGTTAGACATTCACTGGTTCCTGGTTCTATCTACCTGGACCTGTATGTACCTGTACATAGAACTTGAAACAAGGCAGCCAATGGCATAAAGAAGAAAAGTTGCGTCAGTCATGTGCCTTTTTTTGTCAAAGAATGCACTGGATTGTACTACCACCACAGTTGGTTCTTTTTCAATTCTGATATTGGTACATGCTTTTTGGTACTGTTTAGTATCTTTGCTTTTAATGGCTTTTCTCTTTGGGGGATTATTTGAGTAGGTACAGATACTATACTCATTTATCAGGTCCAAGATCTGACAACCTAGGAAGAAAACAACCTGCTTGAAATTAGTTACATTCTCACTCTATTTCTAGTGCATATTTATAGTATCCATATTTGTGGTATATATTTTCCAGTTGGATTTTACTAATCTACCAGTGATTAAAAACAAGACTTTAAAAAATGTGTTACTACTTCCAGTCATTGTGGATAACACTGAATGGTTGATTTCAAACAGTTATTTTGCTTACACCCAGTGAAAAGATTTTTTTAAACATTTAAAAGATTAAAAGATATGGATAGCACTTTTAACCACAAACTGCCATTTGGAGAAAATTATTAATTCTATTAATAATAAGAGTGTTAACAATTTTATAACATAGTGGCCAGCAATTTCCATGAAAATGATTCTATTACAATGACTGTTTTAGCTCTCAATTGCTTCAGTATTACTTGGAAGCACTTGTTGAGAAAGTTAAAAATTCCATGACTGAGACAAATAGTATACCTAGGAAGCATAAAATTTAACTGAAGGTGTTGTACCTTCAAATTTTCATGTTTTGTTTTTCTTTTTTATAATTTGGAAAGCCAGCTTTCTATATACAATGAATAATGCAACTTTCATGGCAACCATGAGAAATGCCTCATTCCTTCGTACTCAGAAGCCCAATGTGGTTAAGTCTTTCTACTTCCACTTCATTTTCAGGTTTCAATTTCAGTCTTCAGTGGTCAGTAGTTTGGCATATTGTCACCCACGTTGAGCCACTGCATAGTGCAAATATCAAGGTTCGAGGATCTTTACTTCCTCTTGAATTATCCATGTAAGAAGGGGAAGGATAAGAATGCTTTTCAAGAATGCTTGGCTGGCTTGACAATGCTGGGAAGAAAACCTAGCAACAACCTGAACACTTATTAGCAAGAAGAACTTATGACTTTGTTGTTCTCCTTTTAGTTCTTATGTTTTTCCAACAAATGTCTACAGTAAAAGGGCAAGAGCACTCTCCATGCTGAGTTGAGGTATGTCACAGTGATTCTTGCTGTTTAACCACAACTCAGATTTTCGCTAGCAGGACTTGACTATGTACCCAGAGTACCTGCACTTGCTGGAGGGCTCTGTGGAAGACGGGATTAGTCAGAGGCTGCTTTGATTCTAAACACTTGATAGTGTGTGACTGAGGCTGCAGAAGCAAAATCATGAATTCACTTAAAAGTTTAAGTTCAGCTTATAAACCACTGTTTAAATGTGTCTGGCAAGCTTTAAGAATCATTCTTAAGGGAACTTTGATTCTTTCATGCCATTTTCAAATGTAATTAAACATTTTGAGCACTTGGAGCTTACTTATGAATATATTTGCTTTTAAGGATTTTAACTTGTTTAACTTAACAAATGACATAAGTCATCAGGTAAGTACTTATAAACATGAAGAGATTATTAAGATCTCTAAATATCCTAAATTCATACATAAACTTAGTGAAACTTCACCTTGAAAATACAAGTCTAAACCACTTACTCAATTTCAACCTTTAAATTGGAATCAAAATTTTAATGAAATGTTACATTTATTGGCCAAAATAGCTTAAAAGTAGAATTATAGAATATATCAGCTATACAGGATCTTTAATGCAACATTACTTCAAATTATGGTGACTTTGTTTCTCAAAGGTGACTTTTCTTAATTCTAAATATTATCAGAGTTAAAAGATACTGATCCACAAGTGGTCAATGACACCACTCCACAACTGATGGGAGTGATCCTACCTTGTAATTGTTGGGCTTCACCGCTCAGACTGCTGAGATGTTTTTGAGACTCAGAAGCACTCTTTTCTGAAATGGTAGTAGGTTCTAACGAATGACCCTAATTGCCAACTGGTCCTTCTGTTGCAGGGCTTACCATTTTGTCCAAATAAAGGGGTGTTGGAAAACATATCCTTTATACTGAAGCTTTTCATGCCTCATGCTAGCTCACAAAAATCTAAAACCTACATGTCAGTACTACATCAGCAGAGAAGATTTCATTCATGTGCTTACTGCAGACTTTCATTGTGTCTTTTTTTAAAAAAATAATCTTCCTATTTACCTTACTCTTATGGATGTTCTATTGAGATCTATTTAAGTTATGAATTTCCTGAGATTTTTCCTGGATTTATGGTGACAATGTGAAAGGGGATTTATATCAGGGTTCTCCAGAGAACAGAACCACTAAGAAAAAGTTATTTACAAAGTACGTTGAGTTGAAGAGAGTGTTACTAATCAACATTCAGAAACAATGATATAAAGAAACATGAAAAGCCAAGAAAGAGACCTTTTGTCAAATCCCTGGACTGTGTAAACATTACATTACGTGTGTGGCTAAAGATGAGTAAATTAAGGGCCTTCCGGGAAGAGGTTTTAGTAATATGTTATAGCATTCATAGGATACTGATAGAAAATGATTCTGAGAAAAGTTAACACATGTTCATGACTTTAACAACATCACTAGATGCTAGGAAGAGGCATTTTATTTATTTTTTTTTTTTGCGGCACTGGGGATCGAACTCAGGACCCTGCGCTTGCTAGGCAAGCGCTTATTCCACTGAGCTATATCCCCAGCCCGGAAGAGGCATTTTAGTCAACTATTTTATGAATATTCTGAACTAGTAACTGAGATTTTTAAACTGCTCTGGGTGGTCATATTAGTCAGGTTGCAAGCAGTTTTCAGTCTTATTTAATTAGAAGCCTAGAGTGTGGATATAATTTATATAAGGAAATAAACATTGTGTGACTAATTTCTTTCTCTAAATCCTACAATTCCAATTACTTCAGCACTCATTTTACCTATTCCTGTTGTATAATAACTTTTTGAAGACATCTAGGTTGCAGCCCTGTGTAGAATCAGGTATATTTGTGCTTGGTCTTGCTCCTTGGTCTCCCGTAGAAACATTTGCGGTGACTACCACTTGCACACGTCATTATCCACTCGTAAGTAGTTGTTCAATCCGAAAATGGCAAGTTCTACTCTGTTGCATAATGTCTGTTCACTTTACTCTTAGCTTTACTCGACCAAATCCAATTATTATCAGAAGAGGCTCTGGGTAAATTTGCATCATTTGCAAATGATTGCTTTCTTTGTAGGTCCTTAACCCCATGTTATTCTCATAGCAGCCTCGTATTCTGACAATAAATGGTGTTGTCTTGTATTCACTGCTCAGACCAAATGCCTGAAGAGAACAATTGAGAGGAGAAGAGATTCATTTTAGCTCGTGGCTGCAGAGGCTCCAGTCCATGGTTGGCGGATTCCATCACTCTGGGCCCGTGTGGGGCAGAACATAATGATGGAAGTGCGTGGTGGAGCAAAACTCATCTCGTGGGAATGGGGAAGCAGACAGAGAGGAAGAGCCTGAGAGACAAAGGCCAGGGACAAGATATAATCCCTGAAGTCGGGTCCCCGTGACCCGTTCTGTGCCACTAAGCCCTACCTCTGAAATTTCCATTACTTTCCAATAGTACCATCAAACTTATGATCTTGTCAATAGACTAATCCACTAATAAAATCATCCAATCACCTTCTGAAAGCTTTGCCCCTGAACACATGATACCTTTTGGGGATGATTTAGATCTAAGCCACAATAATATAATTTTTATTTTTTGGAAACTGTGCTTGTTTGCAAAATAATAATAGGAACTGAAGCTATTTATGTTCAAAGTCATATACTGCCTCACAATGTATCTCAAATACTAGAAAAGTAACCACTCCCAACTAAGTTAACTATTCTTTCAGTAACGGTTGACTTACAATTTTCTATTTGCTGTTGCTGCCGTTAAGCATTTTAATTCCCAGTTGTATTGAAAACATTTAAAATGTGACTTTACCTTGACCTTGGTCTTGGTAAAAATAGTCAATATTATTAGTTAAGGACAGTCCAGTTCCTTAGCTAAGAAAAAGTTTCCAGCAGAGATGGTTAAACTTTGATGAGCCTTCAAATCATTTAGTAATTTTTCAAAATTATGCAATGATTTTGTTTAAAAAATGAATATTTCCAGAATAAAATATTTCAGAATAAAGAAAAACCTTTTCAAGGATTTCAATTGTCACATTCCAGAAAATGTGGGCTCCTAGGAGCAGAAGCGCACTAACGACTGCACAGTGGAGCTGACGGTAGGGTGACGGGATAAACTGCTTTAAATAGTTTCTTTCACTTGATCTTAGTGCAGGGATTTGGCAGCGAGTCTCGTATTACTCCAAAGTCCTCTTTGCTAATGGAAAAAACACTATTCTACAGTGGGATTTTACCCTCTCATATAATCTTTATGACGTAATTCATTTAAATAGTCACTCTTTGCACAGTTTGATGGAAGCCCTGCATTGAGGAAGCATTCTGGTGCTTCTGTTCATGGGAAAATTAAATAACTAGAAAGAAATAAGCTTGATTTCCCCCTATATAAATAATCCCCTAAACAATTTCCACTGTCATGAGTATATATACATTGACATTAGCAGTAACAATTTTATGATTGGCAAGATATATGAAGCAGATTCTCTGTAGGTTACTGTCATATTAAGAACCTCCTGGTGAAAAAGTGCAAATTTCCTGGATGAGGGGTACAGCCATTGAAGGTTTATAAGCAGGATTATAATACATCAAAACTATGTGTATCTATTTCCAGATGTGTTTACTTGTATATAAATTTCTGTTATGATATAAAAGTAACAAAGAAAAAAGAGTAAGGGAGGAATGTGCAGAATATTCTTAATTCACTTTTGGGCTACTCAATTATATGTATATATATTTATTTATATATATTTAATAGATAATGTTATAAAGTACACAGGGAAAAATAAAATCTTGAAACTTAACTTTGAAATGTCTGTTTCTAGAGTCATCCTGTATTTATCTCAAAAACATAATTATCAAGTTAGTATTCACTTTTATGCTGCTCTTTTCTGTATTTATTCAAGATTTAATTTAAAAATTTCTAGATTGGCCTTTAAAATCCCAAGAAAACCAAGGTAAATTCAAAAGGATCTGTTGAGCAACCTACTGCAAGAGTCTGGCAGTAAATCTGGCCCTTTCAGATATGAACAGCATCACAAATGGAATTTGCATATTGATATTTCTTTCATTTTTAAATCATTAAGATGGAGTAATAGTGTGAGGATAGTTTCTCTAAGCAGAGGGCAGATGTGGCATCTAGAGATAACATATAATCAATTATCAGCATACTGCAAGCCAATGAATTTATTAATACAAAATTTTTACTAGAAGAAATGTTGTTAAAAATCAGTTATCAAAGTTCAGACCCCAGGAATAGGCAGTCACAGGGTGTCAGGATGAAAAGGAAGTATGTGGCTGACTACCAGATGGTTCGCCCTTCAGTGGCTGCTTTCCTGGGACCCTTCCCAGGGTTTTCGAGTATGAAGGTGCCTTCTCTCAGGAAGGAATTTTTGCCTAGGGCTATTTATCTTGGTTACATATAGCACAGTATAAAGTGGTATTAAAGTTGGGTCTTGACCTTGTGGTGGCTGCTAGTCTCTTTGCTGTGTTCTATAGCTAGAAAGATCCTCCAAGGCTACAACAAATCACATCTCATTTGATAGCACAGGTAGTAGAAGAAACTATGCAAATCCAACACAACATAATGTAAAATCAACCCAAAAGTCATGGCTGCAAAAGGATTTAAAGGACAAGGCCTAGCAGAACCATAGAATTGTCACCATTTAGGGTCAATGAGATGACATTATTATTTTGCAATGGAAAATCATCCATTCCACAGGCAGTCATATGCAATGTAATTAAAAGAATGCTTTGCCAACTATACTACGGTAAGAGAACTAATTCATGGTTTGTTTAAATGATTAAGACCCTTAATTTATCTGTAAGAGCATGATTTAAGTAAAATATTTTAAAATATGCAGTGCATATGCAATAGCATTAAAGTATTAAATAGCCTCTTAATGAGCTGAAGAAGCTATTAAGAATTATTAAGTAGACTTATTGACTAATTTGTGTTTCCATGTGTAGTTATTTCTTCAATTATTACTCATTTGTTGATTTACATAGTGCTTTCCTGTAAAATTATTTGGGCATTAAATGAGTCTAGGAAATATTATCAATTTGGAAGATCTGTTAAGCAAATAATTTTTAACTTAAAATTGAAACAATACTGGATGACATTGTGGCAGAATTGACTAGAGATTGAGGGAGTTTGTATATTGCTCTTAATGTCTCCTTTTTTGGACCAAAATGGGAAACACTTTCATCTTCTAGGCCACATTTATGTGATCTTTATTTTTCTTGTGTTTTAATTCAGTTAATTAGTCCAATTTGATATATATAATGATCACATTTATGATAGGGAATTTGTGCCTGTATGTAATATATTTTGATTCTTTTTTCCCCATTCAACTCACCTCCCTTCAACTCCTCTTCCCTGCCTTATTTACAACATGTTTGTTCACAGTTCATTCTTCTTTTGTCTTTTTCCTTTTCCCTTTCTGCCTTTCCCCCTCCCCACTTCCTAAATACCCTTCACATTTGAAAATTTTCTTCCTTTTTCACATCGTACATTTTGGTCTTTATTTACACTTAAATTTTCTCACACCAGAAAGACAATGTGATATTTACAGGTGTGTTCAATTTATTTCACTTAAGAGTTTGATGTAAAGGTGATCCATTTAGCTATAAATGTCTCAAGTTTATCCATCTTTATGGTTGAGTAGTACTCTGTGGCATAAAAAAAAAAGTCACCTTCTTTATGCATCCATTTGTTAGCATTTGGGCTATTTCCAAGATGCAGCTATTAAAAACTATGCTACTCTAAACATGGCTGTGTATATATTGCAGTGGTATGATGCTTTTAATTTTTTGGAAAGATACCAAGAAGGAGAATAGCGGGTTCAAATGGAACCTCTAGCCCTAGGTTTTTGAAGAATCTCCACACTGATTTCCATAGTGGTTGTACCAGATAACACTCCCACTAACAGTAGAAGAGATTTGCTTTTTTCCCACAAACCTGCAAACATTTGTTTTGGGTGATTTCTTGATAGTAGCCTTCTTTCTGGGATGACATGAAATTTCAGTGTTGTTTTAATTTGTAGTTTTCCAATGATCAGTAATGCTGAAAATTTTTACATATATTTATTTGTTCTTTATATTTCTTCATCTAAAAATTGTTTGTTTATCTAAGATGTCCATTTTTGGATTGGTCTTTAAATTTGGAAGGTTGGATTTTTTTTCCAATTTTTTTATATATTCCGTATATTAGTCCTTTGTCTGAGGAACAGCTGGAAAAAATTTTTATGACTCTGTGGGTTGTCTTTTCACTCTGTTGGTGATTTTTTTGCTGTGCAAAAGATTTTTAATAAAATGAGATCCCCAGTTGATGATTCCTTGTAATATTTCCCCTGCAATTGGGGTTTTGTTTATAAAATCTTTGCCTATACCCATGTCTTCAGGAACTCTGCCTTTCTCTCTTGTAGAAGATTTGGTGTTTCTGTATTAATATTTAGAGATATGATCAATTTTGAATTTACTTTAGTGCATGTGAGAGACATGGGTATAGTTTTAGGTTTTGGTATGTGGAAATCCAGTTTTTCTAGCACCATTGCTTAAAGAGATAATCTTTCTTTCAATGAATGTGTTTGGATCCTTGTTCAAAGATAAGGTGGTGAAGTGTGTTTGGAGTTGTTTCTGCATCTTCTAATGTGTTCCATTGGTCCACCAGGCTGGTTGTTTGTTTGTTTCCCAGTACCTTGCTGTTTTTATCACAGTAGCTCTGCAGTATAATTTCAAGTCAGAGATTATGATGCTCCCTGCCTTGCCTTTGTTGCCTAGAATTGCTTTTGCTGTCCTAGGTCTCTTCTGGTTCCAAACGAAGTTTAGGAATGTTTTCTCTAGTTCTGTGAGATATGCTATTGGTATTTTGATTGGGATTACATTAAATCTGTGTAGCAATTTTGAGAATATGTCCATTTTCACTATTTGGTTCTTCCTTTGCAAGAGCAAGGAATATCTTTTGATTTTCTGATATCTTCTTCAAACTCCCTTTTCAGAGTACTGTAGTTTTCAATGTAAAGATCTTTTATTTCCTTTGTTAGACCTATTCCTAAGTATTTTTTTCTGGTGCTATTGTGAAAGATGTTGTTTCCCTAATTTCTCTCTCAGTGAGTTTGTATTTGTATACAGGAATGCTATTGATTTTTGAGTGTTGACTTTGTATACAGCGATTGAATTTGATTATGAAATCTAGAAGTCTTTTGGTAGAGATGTTGGGGTCTTCTATGTAGAGTATCAAGTCATCTGCAAATAATGATAATTTAACTTTTCTTATCCTATCTTTATTCCTTTTATTTGTTTCTCTTATCTAGTGGCTGTGGCTAATGTTTCCAAAACTATATTGAATAAAGGTGGTGATAGTGGACATCCTTATCTTGTTCCTGATTTTAGATTGAAAACTTTCAGTTTTCGACCATTTAGTATGATGTTGGCTGTTCATTGGTCATAGATTTTTTTTCACATTTAGATAAAGACCTTCTATTCAATTGTTTCTGTAGGATATTTTAAAATCATAAACAGGTGTTGGGCTTTGTTTGATAATTTTTCTGTGTCTAGTGAAAAGATCTTGTGATTTTTGTCCTTGGAGCTGTTGATGCGTTGTATTTCATGTATTAATTTTAGTATCTAGAACCATCCCTACATCCGTAGGATCAATCTTACTTGGTGATAGTATATAATATTCTTGATGATTGGCTGTATTTTGTTTTTCAGTATTTTACTGAGGATTTGTGTTCATTAGGGAGGCTGGCCTATAGTTCTCTTTTTTGGCTGGATCTTTCTCTGGTTTGGGTATCAGAGTTATATTTACTCCCAGGAGTGACATTAAAGGAATATTGATTTCCTTTCAGTTTCATTAAAGAGTTTGAGGAGGCGGGGCATTAGATCTCTAAATTTCTTGTGGAATTCAGCAGAGAAACCATGAGGACCTGAGCTTTTAATTACATCTTCAGTTTCACTGACTGATACTGGGTTATTTGAAATTGTTATATCATCCAGATTCAGCTTTAGTCATCCATGTGTATCCAGAAATCTGTCAATTTCTTCTGTATTTTCCATCTTATTAGAATACAGGTTCTGGAAGTAGTTATTAATGATCTTCTTGATTCCTGCAGGATCTTTTGTGATTTTACCCTTTTCATTCCTAATTGCATGGATTCATGTCTTTTCTTTTTTGTTAAAGTTGGCTAAGGATTTATTTTATTTAGTTTTGAAATGAACCAACCCTTCAATTCATTAATTCTTTGTATTTTTTCTTAGTCTCTGTTGCAATAATTTTTGTTTCGATCTTGATAATTTCCTCCCTCATACAAACTTTCACTTGCTCTTCTTTTCCTAGAAGTTTGAGATTCAACATCAAGTTATTTATTCCTGATGTCAGAGGTCATCTTGATAAATTTTTCTCTTAGGACTGCTTTCATTGCATCCCATAAGTTCTGGTATGCTGTATCTGTTTTATCATTTAATTGTAGAATTCTTTAATTTCATCTGTGATCTTTAGTTGTTCAGGAGGGTGTTATTCAATTTCCATGTGTTTATATAGTTTTGTGGTCTCTTTTCTATTGATTTGAAATTTCATTGCACTATGGTCTCATAATATTCCTGAGAAAATTTCAGTTGTATTTACTTAAGCATGTTCTATGAACTAACATATGGTTTATTTTGGAGAACATCCTGTTTGCAGCTGAGAAGAATGTATATTTTCATATTGTGGGGTGAAATACTCTGTAGACCTCTACTGAGTCCATTTGTTCAAAGGTTTGGTTCAGTTCTGATATTACTTTTGTTTTTGTTTAGTTTATCTGCCTATTTGTGACAGTGGAGTATTATGGTTTCCCTATTACAACTGTGTTAGTCCTTATTTGATTTTTAAATGTCTATTAATATTTATTTTACACAGTTGGATTCAACCATATTTGGTGCATATATATTTATGAATGTTATCTCTTCCTCTTGGAATTTTTCCTTAGCAAGCATGTAGTGATCTTTTTTGTCTCTCTTGCTCAATCTTGGCTTGAAGTTCACTTTATCTGCAAATAGAATAGCTACCCCTGCTTTCTTCTGGGTTCCTCTTACATGGAACATTGTTCTCCATTTTTGAATTTCAGTCTATGAATTATTTTGGAGTTAAGTGTTTTTTCTAATATGGAGCATATTCTTGGATCTTGTTTCTTGATCCATTCTGTCACTCTTTTGATTGGTGAATTGAGACCATTTACATTGATGGTTTTAACTGATACATCTTTGTCATTTTATTTGCCTATTGTTGATTCCCTGTCTTTCCCTTCTATTTAATTGATTGTCTTGCCTGATAATTCTTTCTATTGGTGTTCTTGGAATTGCCATCTACTTTACCTCTTCTAAAATATCCTTCAAAACATTTTGAAGAGCTGGTTTGATGGTCATAGATTCCTTCAGCTGTTCTTCATCATGGAAGTATTTTATTTCTCCATTGATTTTTAAAGATAGTTTTGTGGCATGCATCAATCAAGGTAGGATTTTGTTTTCCTTCAGGATTTGAAATACTTCACTCCAAGATCTCCTTGACTTAAGGATTTGTGTTGCAAAGTCTACTGTGATTCTAGTGGACTTTCCTTTTTAGGTGACTTGTTTCTTTTCTCTAACAGCTTTTAATATTCTGTTCTTGTGCTGAATTTCTGGAGTCTTGATTATTATATGCCTCAGGGTTGATTTATTTTGATCACAACTAATTTGAGTTCTATATACCTCACTTACTGTATGTCAAATTGTTTTACCTTGCTTGGGAGTTTTCTGTAATTATTTCTGTGAACAGGTTTTTTTTATATTATTTGCACTATCTCCTGCTTTTTCACTGACTCTGATCAATCTTATGCTCCTCCTTGCATAATCTTGCAGCTGGTGGATCAATTTTCATGGTCCCTTGCTATTTTTAAGAATTTCTTTTTTGTGTAATTGCTAATCTCAATCCTGTCTTCTAGATCTGATATTCTGTCTCCACCTTTGTTCATTTGATTGTGTATACTTTCAATGAAACTTTTAACCTCCTAGATAACTGTTAGAATCTGTTTCATGGATTCCATCTTTCCTATGTTGGGCATTCACGGTTTCCATCATTTTCTTAAGTGCTTCCATTTTTTTAATCCAAGTCTGCTCTAGATTCACTGAGGAAGGTCTTCCTTTTGATCTATGCTTTTACCTGAAAGATTATTTATGATCTGATTTTTTCTATAGGCTCATTTGTCTATTTTTTTCTGTTGCAGCTATCATTTCAGAAAATTCAGGTGAAGGGCCTCTGATTTCCTCTACCTTGTTGCCCCCTGGGCTTGTCCTGAATGGGCTGGAGGTCTGGGGTTGCATTTTCCTTCTTTGTCTTGTCATATTCTATTTTTAAATTTTAATTTGTTTTCTATATGGATACCTGTAAACTCCCTATGTTAAGTTGCTTTATCACTAGTATCAAGGCTTCTTAGCAAATGTCTATTCCTAAGAGATGTCTTCTATGAGTACCTGGGGATTGACCTTTGTGTCTGTCCCAATATCTTACCTCCCTAATTCATTAAGGCTGAGAAGTTACCATCTATTTGGCTTAGCACCCAGTCCTTTGGTACTGAACTATGGTGATGATTATGACCCCAGACAATCACAGTGTTTTCATACAGTGTAGAACACCTGATTATAATAGATGTGACATATTGCTAAAGTAGTACATTAACAATAACATCAACTAGGCTCTAGCAACTGACAAACTGTGGTAAGTATTAATTTGGTACCTTTAACCATAGGAGAAAGATATAATGTTTTACTTGACAAAATCCAATGTAAACCAACTGTGAGTTGAAAGTTTCCCCTTAGTAGATTTTACCCTGGTGAGGTGGAGGGTTGGGGGAAAATAGATAAATGAAGAACAATATGATAGAAGCAAGGCTGGAGGACAAAAGATGGTCACCCAAGCTTTGGGAAACTGAAGAGGTCACAAGAGAAAGAAGGAAGAAGAAAGCAAAAGAATATTGAAGCAAACCAGAAATACTAGAAACATGTTCACTCACTTGGAAACATCAAAACATCAGGAAAGATAGTTGAGGAGAGAAAAAAAAAAAAACAAACAAACAATAAAATTAAAAAACTAAACAACTGAAAATAAGAAAACCAAAAACAAAAGAAATAAACAATGACAAGAACAAATAATAAAATTTTTCTGATGCCCTTAGTTCTGTGGTACAGTCCAAATCAGAGCTTAGATCTGTGCTGCATAATCCTGCTAAGTCTGTAGCAGGATTAGTACTGGGTATTGGGCTGATCTTGGACCCCAGGTATTGGGACTGAGGCCACTCTTCAGGCAGCAGCCTTTTGTATGTCCCTTAGTGGCCTGTCCATGTATGCTTATCCTGTTTGTCTCTGAGTAGCTGTCCCAGTCACACTCAGAGATGTCACACTCAGAGATGGTCTGAGCTGCTCCCAATCCAATATACAGTTGGCCGCTCTCAGACCTTGCACAGCTTTCTCTGTTCAACTCCACTACATCTCTCTCTGCCCCGATCTCTCCTCTCTTATGCCATTGGGAAGGAGGGAGTACTGACTTCCCAGTTGTTGCCCTGCTGTGGCTTACGGGATGGTGCTGGTCCACTCACTACCTGGCCCACCTTTACTGCTATACCTAATCTTGTTGTCACTAGAGGTTTCAGTTAGCTGCTATGGTACACACACACACACCCCAAAACTGATGGCCCACTGGGGAGGGGGCAGCTTACTGGTCACTCACCCTAAAGTGTGGTGGCAAAATTCACTGCCAGGCTGCAATGTCCTCTGTTTGGGGGAAGGCAAAGAAAGACAGGGGCCTTAGATCCCAAATTTATCCTGTGTGGTTTGGGTTTGCCATGCTGTTACAGTCCATCAGTGTTTCAAGAACTTTCCAGAACTGAGGTTCCTTCTCCACACACAAGCAGAAGTCACACAGGCAGCCCTGTGTTATTAAGCCATTTTATAAAGTCTTATCCCTATGTTTTGCTCTACAAATCCCTTATTTCAGATTGAGTTTTGTCATTAGGATGTATAGTTTTCACTTTCTTCCATTTACCCATGTTTTTAGATTATTTTCTCTAAATAACTCCAGTGTGGCTCCTCCTCTATTCACCACGTTTAATCTATATGATCTTTAAAATGGAAATAATACCATTTTAACTGTATGGCAAAGGTTAAGAAATTTGTATATACCAGAGTTATTACTACCAAGCCCTTAATATTTTAACAAGAAGAGATATATTGATCACAGAGTAATTATATTTCCATAAAAATTAGCCACCCATGTAAATGATTGGCAGTGAGTTCTTGCAGTGTGTTTTGTATGAAGTGATCCTTACAGCCACTATTTCTCTAACAATTACAAAACAAATGTTTGTTTTCTCCAAGAACATAAATCCCAGGTCGTTTTGGAACACTGATGATGCTTTTGATCCCCATGGACCGATAAAGTGCAGGTAGGGTTTTAGGCCTGATTTGTTTGAATGCCAACCAAATTTTGCAAAGACACACACTCTAGTAATTAAGCTCCCAAACTGTCTTATAATACGCCCAGTTTTTGAAGTTGGAGTGGTGGGACAATTACCGGACAGTAGATGATACTGTAGAGACATGTGCTGTAGAGACACGTAAGAAAAAAAGGAATAGTTTTGCTCCCTAAGCCAGCAGTTAGACAGTGAGGGAAGGACAGAGTTCAGACTGAATCATTCTGAATGGAGGTGGAATAAATAATTGATCAAAAGGAGCACCAGCTAGTTTAGGGAGAATCCAACACAGGCGTAGACTAAGCCAGTTCCCCAGTCCGCACTCATTGCCTCTCCACCAGTGGATTTCAGTCAGAAGCGTTGTTTGCCAGAATACTCTGAGATAGGACTGGCTCTGGGGAGCTACTGAGAAAGCTGAATAAAGACCTTGCTAAGGAATTGAACCCTCTAAGATTGTTACTTCTGTATGCAATAAAGTTACATAAGAAAGATGATGCATACAATTGATTACAATCATTAATAAGAAAAACCTGATTCTCCTAGGATTAATATACACAAATCATATCTTCATAGTTATTGTATCTCCTCAAGAGAAATAGAACTAAATGTGGTTTTCTGCTGCAACTGGCTCCATCAGAGAAATAAGCTAGTCTCTAAACTATCACCCAAATTTAGAGTGCTCTGTCCTTCAACACCCCTCACGACATTCTTACACTGTAGAGTAAGGACCTTATTCAGCAGGGCAAGTAAATAATGCAAGGAAATACTAACCTGGCGGACATATGAAAAATACAGTGATGGGGGACAAACACTAAACATTATTTCAATAGAAGCAGAATGATGGCTGCCGTGGAAGATTACAGAATGCCATTAAGTTTTCAGAAATAACTGTTGTACTTTTCTGAAAATAATAATTTTTTATAGCTTTAGATGTGAAGAGCTGAAGCAACACACACTGGAGACATATATCAGGCATTAGACGTAAGTTCCTTGAGGAAAATAATTTACTAGTTATTTTGGAGACTGACAGCTACTTTTTATTACTTCTGAGTCACAAGAAAATTGCACATTTACCCATTCTGCTTTAATTTACACTGATAGAAAACGTGCTCTGATGAAGCTATTTATACAAAAGATAAACCTGCAGAAAGTGACAGTTTCTGTAAACCATATACACATTGTTCCTGGTCAGAAAATAATACACAAAGTGACACACTTGTTCCTACTTCACTTTTGAAGAAAACATTACAATGCATAATACAGGTCGAGCATCCCTAATCTGCACGTCAGCTAATAGCATCAACAGTTCCAGGTGTGTTACCCATGTCCAGTAACTTTGAAGAGGATTATAGGTAATTTATTACCAAATTTTTTAAAAATTTAGAAAAATATAGTGACATATTAAACACAGATAAAGCTTTAAAAATATTTAAAGTATTTCAAGGATTATGTCTCTTACATTATCTTAATGTTCATACTTATGGAGAATTTCTGGTTTGATGACCAAAACTGTAGGTCATTTTGTAATTTAGAAATACTTTGAGCACAGTTCTAACATTGAACATTTTGTAGGTTCAAAAATACGAAACTGGAATATTGGTCGATAAATAAAAAAGTTCTTCAAAAAATACAATTTTAATTATTTTTAGAATAATCATTTACTTTCAGAAGTAACCTACTTACTCCAGTGAAGAGTTTCCAACTAAGAGGACTAGAAGAAATAATGGAGGGGCAGGATTTCCCTGGGTCTCCGCCAGTCCTGGGTGATTTCCCTAGAGTTCCCGGGCCCTGTTTCTCATCCAGCCCTGGTTTGCCATTGTGCACTTCCTGCTGCCTGTTTTTTACAAAATGGGAATGATGGGGTGATCACCTCATTACCTTTGTCCAGGACTAGTTGTTTTGTTGTTATAGTTCTTGCTATTACGGTTTTGTGTTGTTGTGGTGGTGGTGGTTGTTGTTTGAGATGGGGTCTCACTGTGTTGCCCATGCTAACCTTGAAATCCTGCAATCCTCCTGCCCCAGCCTCCTGAGTAGTGGGATGGCCGGCAGTCCTAGCTTGGACTAGCATTTTAGCCATTGTCGTTGATGTTTCTCTACATAGCAGACCACGGTTATCTTAAATCAGCTTTTTGTAGTTAATATAGAAGGCCCCTTTCAAAACTACTCCTCTCAAAGCTACACCTTCCAAAACTACATATGTTCAGGTTTGTACACTAGCAAGTTGTGTTGAGTAAACAAAAATGTACTTGATAGTTGAAAAGGTTAAGAAATCTTTGGTTCTAATTATAGCCCTGTTGGCTGTGTGATGCTTGCCAATTATTTTACTTCTCTGAGCCTCTTTTCTTTCCATTGTAAAATACAAAAAATAATAGTTACTTAATAGTAAATTTTGGGACAAAGACCTGGGATCATTATGTAGCCAACATCTCATAATACAATGCCTATATCTAATATATATCAATAAAAGAGCCTTCACTCCTCTCAGGAAATTTGATAATAGGAAAATTCTACTTCATTATTTAATTTCCAATTCTTTTTAAAGATACGTATAATGAGTAAAAAGAGTCTGCATTTATAAATACCTGTTGCCAATGGGAATCACTTGAGATAAATCACTTCTATAGTGGAAAACGTGCATTTAGTTGGCAAAAAAGAAGATCAGGGCATTTTATTTCTGCTTCAACCCTTGGATTAAAACCTCCTTAAGAAATAGAAAATAATTAACAACCTGTTGCAAAGGGAATGAATTTAGTTACTTGTTAGCATTCAAATAGGCACTGAGTAAACTAGCAGGTAACTTACACCTAAACTCTCTTCTTGGGTCTGGCCCTAGGACTGCAAGCAGCTGAGCATCCACTGTCCTGCCCAGGAGGCCCCCTTGAAATTAGCCAGCTCTGGCTTTGTGTGGAGCCCAGATAACAGAGAACTGGCAAATGACACTGTGGTTTATTAAATAGTTATGATTACAAGTATGTTATAATGCTTCCCCCCACCTTTCCATTGCATTTTGAATTGTTGTTTGCCTGTGAAGCCCTCGTCTATTTTAATATTGAGGTAACTGGTAGAAAAAGAGTATTTTTCATGTGCTGAGTAAAGGAAGGTTGAGGTTGTTGCAGATTCTGAGACCTTATTAATTTTCTGAGGGATGTTCTTGTAGGACCAAATATTAATCAATTAATTTAAAAGTGCTAAAGAAAAGAAGATCCTGATTGAATGACCAAACTCTGATTTGTGATCTAGGGATTTATCAGTTCCACAGGATTTAAAATTAATTAAAATTTTCTCCTTTATCTATTTTTTGTAAGATGCAGCTTTTGGAGTCATAGAAAAAACATTATTCTTTTGAGGGTGTTGACTAAATCATGATGCTGCTCGGGACATATTTTTTGTTTCTTCTAAAATATCTTCAACTACCATTGTGTAATCAGCTTCCCCTTATGGAATCAATTGATAAATCATGGGTGAAAGGAAATCACTCCATGGAAACAGTGGCTAAAGGAGACCTCTTTATCCTAGAGAGGAAAACCAGGGAGCCAGCTAATTCTAGCTAATGTGAGAAAAGCCGTTCCTTGATTTAAATCAAAAGACAAGTTGTAGTCAATTAGGAATGGGAAGGGGCTGGCTCACCTGGAAATGTGAGGCCTCAGGCACTTTCTGGAATGCGTACAGTCAGAAAGTGTGGGTTAGTCAGCCAGAGGAAAGCATGAGGACACGCCCCTCCCACACACTCTTCCTTTGTGGTTCTGAAAGCCCTGTCTTTCAGCACTACAGTTTGAAATCTGTTGATGCTAAATAAAAAATAGCTGTAGTAAAAGGTGTGAAAAACTTTAGACTTGCAGTGACTGGAGTTGGCCGTGCCATCTCCTTCTGCATGATGGTCACCATCTCCCCTTTGTGTCATGGTTTTCCTGCTTGCCAAGTAAGGATGAAAGACCAGGTGACTGGTAAGGCACACGGGAGGAAACTTGAGGGAAGCTGAGCGCACACACCGTGTGGCGTATAGCTGATGGCAAAAGCCCATGTCCTGCAGCACTGTCCCTTGTGTGGCGGTGGCCCCCTCACGCCTTCTCCTACCTCTGGGAAGCTGTCTCTGTGTAGCGGCCTGGTCCCTTTGACACTTATCTCTTCACATTAGAAACTACTAGCCCCAATTATGTGACCTTTCTGACTCTTATCATAAGCCCTCCCAGCCCCACAGCTTCCCACAGATAGATGAGGGTTATCAGGGCTGCTCAGCTGGCCGAGCCTGACGATGCTAGGCGAGGTTGCTTCTGTAATCTGTTCTGGAAGACAGGAGCCACGCTCCATTTTCAACCACCCACTCCGCCCCTCTCTCGGCTTTCTGTTTCCCTGCTTTTAACTCTGGGTGAGACTTTTTTTTTTCCAACGGGCACTTCTAAAGAGGAAAGCTGATGGTCCCTATTTTGTTGTCCTTATTCTCTGCTACAGGACACATTGATACATTACAATTCCTTCCTTTGCAAGACTAACTTACTTGTGGAAGAGATGCTTTGTAGGATTCCTTCGACTTGCATCAGCCATCTTCTTTACTGTGGCATCCATAGAAATTGCTAATATTGCTGAATGATCCTCCTTCATGTGTCTGTATTTACTGATTGTTTTCTCCAAAACATGTTCCGTCATAGACACTATCTCATCCTCTCCTCTGCCAGATATCGATTATTCATGCGTTCGCTGATCCAACCACCTCACCTGTACTCACTGTTACGTCTTTGCAGCTCCCCTTTGCCTTCACACGAGCATGTCTTCTTATTCTCATAATTCAATGCTTTAACTGGGTGTTTTATCTAAAGCCAACAAAAGCATTAAAGCATTGCCTTGGGCTTGATGCTTCTCTCCCGCCCGACTCTTCCTTCTCCAGCTACACAAGCACTGTGACTTTTGTCTATGACCTTCCCCTGTTGCTGCCACCACAAATATGTGGCTTTGGCCACTGCAAACGAAGTGTACAGATATAAGCATTCTACAATATAAAAAGGGAAGAAAATGGAACTCCTTGGTGCCATGGAGGAGGCACCCTGGAGGAGAATGATGTAAGGAAGCAGAAGCCCACATCGTGCAACGTCACAGCCTCCTGCTCTAATGCGCCAGACTGGAGTTTCTTTCCCTAGGCCCTGTGTCACCTCCCCATTACACCTCCCCAAAGGCAGCAGCGATGTGTGTGATTGCTAAACCCTGAGTCTCACAATTTTCCATTTCTGATGACTGTCTTCTTGGTTGTCCATGTGTAGGCTGCAATTCATCACTTTCAAGAAACATATTTGCCAACATTTGAAAGCTGATCAGCGTGGCAGAGTCTCCCCAGGGGAGACACTGTTGGGGCGTTTTTTTCCCCAGAGAAGTAACATAGAGTGGCTGAGTTTTGGAATACATCATCAGCTCATTTCACGTCTTTGTTCCAACTATAGTGACACTATTTGCAGCTTGAAAATCCCCACTTGGGTGACCCTCTTTGGTAAAAATGCAATTTTTATACATGTGACCAAAAGGAAAAAAATGCGAAGTCCACCCTAGCTCTGTCTGAACAAGCACAGAGAGAGGCGTGTTGGATTTTTAGACAAGTATTTTCCCCTGGTTGTGCTCAATGAACTTGATTCACTGCAGGGCTTTTTCCCACATACGCAGCAGAGGTGGGCGCTTCAGGAGCAGCCACTGCCCCACTCTCTGCACATCGCTGCCATGAGTCATCATTTTCATGAATGAAAAGAATAGAAGGAAGGGGCAGAGGACCAGGAGGCTGTTGCTAATGTGCTCCAACAAGGCAAACATTTTGTGAATAATTTTAGAGAATATATGACAAGTTGACTTTTGGGTTTTGTTGTTTCAGATGGAATGCACACACAAAAGGAACTTGTTTCAACAGAAGTTTTATCTGATATTCTATTCATACAGCCATTCTTTCTCAAATGTTTGGCAGCTTTTCTAGGGTAAGGAAAAGGCAGCGTTGAATCACGTTGCTTTCAAGCTTTCTATCAGTGCAGGCATGAAAATACAGCAAAAACTCTGGTCAGTGTGTATGCTCACCTCATTTATGAGGAAATGTGGGCTTTCTCTGATCCTTGACATAGACCCACTGTCCAAATAAATAAATAACAAGGCAACACAGCTGCTAGGTAACTTGCCACAGACATGCTGCAATTTTCGATGCTGTCTGGTGACTTCAGTTTTATACAATCCACTCAGTGAGTGCTCAAAGTAATTCCAGAATACAAAATAATGTGGTAACAGAAAACTAAATAAAATATTGTCTATTTTTGGTTTTAGCTACCAGCTGTCTTTTTCTTCTTTAAATCCTTTACCCTCAGATGGAAGTCCAGGCTTCTCGGGTCAGTGTATAAGGTTGTCCCTGACATTCGTCCTCTTGAACTCTCAATTCTGTGCCTCGGCCAGCGCTACACTTCCCTTGTCTTTCCCCACTGCATGTTTCCACCTTTCTTAGTTTGTGCCAGCCCCTCAGTAAGAGCAAAATGGGCCACGTAACTAATTCTGGCCATCAGGATGTAGCCCAGACATATCCTCCTCTCTTCGTGGTTTTATCTTAACCTCTGCTGGGTTAAGTATCACTTCTCAGTGCTCCTGCCTCACACTGTCTGTACCTGCACTAGCCACCTCCTCGGTCCTGTTTGCCAGACTCGAAGTCTTCACAGGCAGAGACAATACTGTTCATTCACTCATTCAGCAGAGTTGTATCAGAGTTCTTTGATATTCCAGGCACTGCTCTAGGGACTGGGGATAGATAAAGTGGTAAATAAGAGAGAATTATCTGTTCTCCAGGAGCATGAGTTTTGGCAGTGGAGAGATAAAATGGGAAATGCATAAACTAGCAAAGTATTAACTGTGAAGAAACTAAAACTATGTTGATAGGTAAGAGACTGCCTGCTGATTTGAGTAAGGTTTCCCGAAAGAGGTGGCCTGGAGCTGAGACTTCCAATGTGAGAAGGAGCCAGCCAAGACCTGGGGATGGAGTGTGGGAGTGGGGGAAACGCAGCAGCAGGTCCCGGAAGAAGATTTTAAGTGGGGAATTAGAAACCTGTACGTGTCTCCGTGGGTTCTGGAACAGCATGTCCCCACATAAGTCAGGGCTGGGTCACGCGGGTCCTGAGGAACATGGCGAAGTGGGGATGTTTGTCTCTGTGGTGTGGCTGATGCTGGGGCAGTTCTACACTGTGAGTTATAGTATGCGATTTCCATTTTTCAGAATGCACTGGGGCTGTGTGTAGCAAACGGATTTTCCTGTGTCTACTAAGACCCCAGATAATGTCTGTTTCTATTTCATGGTCAGGACACCCAAAGTCAGGCTGACCCTGCACAGAGGGAAAGTCCCTTTGCCAAGGTTTTCTCAGTGAAAAGAAAACTCAAAGTCACTTCAATCCAGCACACAGTGCTGCATTGCTAGAACTCTCTAAGTCTGTCCCCAGGACTAGAAGATGCCCTGAAGTTAACTTTTTTAAAAATCTCTTTTCTCAGTTTCAGAGACAATCTCTATTGTTATAGCTTGTACTGAATTAAACATCCTCAAATATGTTGGGGAATTAATTGCCCTTCTGCAGATTTTCAAGGTCCAGCAATAGTAAACAATAGGAAGAAAAGTCTGGGATATCTTCTCAAGTGACTTTAAATGTGACTTTCTACAGCATGATGGGAGCAAAAATTAAGGCTTCTATTGGCTCTTTCTTCTGAGGTCTCTCACCTTGGGAGTTGTCAACTAGGCATACTCACAGTATGGGCATTAAAAAGGAAACTCTCCATTGTTGAATTTCTATCATCTTATTTAATGAAGTTCTGCATTGTTTCTAATTTTTTTTTAACTTGTTGATGTCTTTAATTGTTGGATCAATCTTGTATTATTACATCTGGTAATCTGAGCAGCTTCCTTGCAGATAACAATTTGTAATATAACAACCATTGTTAATTCCTATCATTTTGTTTTGAAATCCTGTATCTTTTTTTTGTATTGTTTCATTTTTATCTTCACTGTTGTTACTTCATTATTGTTTTTTTCTTGAAAAAGAAAAAAACTCAAGAAACAGAGCAAGAATGTCACCTGGAAGATGAAGTCTGTGTAGCCTGCTTTGTGTCACTGACATGAGGCAGCCCTGTGGTCCCCCTTAGCAGAAAAGAATGCCACGTGCCATGCTCTTTTAGGAAATTCTCATACCTACCTGGTGCTCTACCATGGTAGAGTGATTGACAATTGTGCATTTGCTTCAAATATTCATCAAAATCTTGGGAATTCAAACTTTTTTCTTTTTTGTATTATTCTATTTTATTAAAATATATTAACATGACTTGATATTTATTCAAATGGCTTGAAGCCACACACCCTTGCATGTCTAGGTAGAATTTAGGTGCTTTGTCAATAATGAGCCCTGGAAAAAGCCAAATTGTCTTCATCTGTCAAAAAGATCATTTTAAATTTATACTCACAGTAGGCATGGCCATTTGCTATAAAGTGAAACTAACAATAGTCATAGTAAAGTGTGCCTGAAGTACTTATCTGAAAATCTGCTCTGAAATGCTGTGCTGTGTCCCAGGGCTTAGTTTAAAATGTGCTTGTTCTTTGTAAACAGAGTTGCTCTCTCTCCCACTGCCTCTTCCTCTCCCTCTCCCTCCCTCTCCCTCTCTCTCCTCTCCCTCTCTCTCCATCTCCCTCTCCCTCTCTATCTCTCTCTCTCACTTTGTCACAAGATTGATATCAATTGTTACATTTCACATAAAATGCCAAAGTTTTATGTTTTTCCTGGGTAAGCAGCCACAACTTTTTGTCTTACGCCCAAGTGTTGGGCAGGTAGATTTAGCTGCTCTTGGTCAGCTTTTTATTCCAACATTTGTAGAGCGCCTCATTTGATCAGTGGTGTGTGAGCCAGCTCTCATCACTATGGGAAAATACCTGAGAAGAGCAAATTAATGAGGAAGGACTTTCAGGCCATAGTGACGTGATCTGTTTTTTGCTGGGCCTGTAGGAGGGAGGAGCATCTGGCCGAGAAAGTGCAGCATAAGAGGCTGCTAACTCAGGGCAGCCATGAGACAGCAAGAGTGAGAGATCAGTGGAGGTGTGTCTCTCCCTCTAGATTTTTCTCCATCTGGGCCCTGTCCTATGGGACGATGTCACTCATGCTCAGGGTGCGTCTCCCCTCTTAATTCTCTGACCTGCATGCCAGTCATCTCTGCAAACACCCGCGCAGACACAGACACACCCTCAAACACCGTGAAGTGTGTTTTTCTAATTTCCTAGGTGTTTTTCAATTCAATCAAGTTGACACTCAAGATAAACCTTCACAAATGGCAAGGGGCAAATTAGAACACTTAAAGATTAGTAAATCCTAACCTGTTTGGCTTCATTTATGCAACACAGTCTCATGTTTAGTTTTGACTTTATGTTAAGTAGATTAGCTTTTAAGTAAACAAAATCCTTTTTCAAGGAAGCATATGAGAATGGCTCTTTGATAGGAACCCTGGAGCGGGAAGCAAGAGGTCTGGCTTTGCGTTTCAGCTGTGCTCACAAAAGTTGTGCTAAACTTGCAGACCTTTGCCCCTAAAATGGAAACATGAACTTCAAAGTCTCCTTTATGCTAGAAAAGTGTACCCTTATTAGCACCTTATGGATGTGGTATTTTTCCACATAATCTACGAAATGATTGGCCTGCTGTGAGAATGTAGATAGAAGTGCAGTTAATGTCCTGGCTGGCTTCAGCAATAACCTCTGTTCAGGAACACAGAGGTAAACAGCTCCTCCACATAACCCCTCCTTCCACATGCTTCCCTTTGGTAAAGGGTTATTCATTTTGTTGGTCTTTTCAAGCAAACAGATTCATTAGTCCCTTGTTTACAGAAATGCCAGAAATGTGACAGTAAAGGGAGTCTGTCTTTTCCTTACGTGCTAGAGGATGACTATATCTCTTCATGAGGCATAGCTCCCAAGGGCATTCTCGTCTGTGATGTGAGCCAACATCTATTGCCACCTCAGCCCCTTCCATAATCACTGGGGTCCATGCTGCCACCATACCTGGTGCTCCACCACCCTGCTCTGCCTCTGAGCCTCTGAGCTGCGCTCCTCTCTGTGGGGAATGCCACTTCCCACCCAAGTGCATTAATTCTCACTCTGTTCTGGTCTCACGTTAGATGTCAGCTCCTCTGGGAAGTTCTGTGGGGTCTTTCTCCTTTAGATGCTCCTCTACGCTGTCATCCTGCTTCACCCTCCCAAGACTTGACAGGATAGGTCTTCAGAAATGCCTGTTTTCTAGTCAGCGTCCCCTCCTAGAACTTAAATGAATAGACCTTCTTTGATGCCTTACCACTAAGTCCCTTTTATTGAACAATAAGTTCCTGGCACCCAAAAAGTTCCTGACACATATTTGTGAAATGAGGTGTAATTCTACATAAGGTTTTCTATTCATCTCTACAAATTAAGTGAACCCTATGCCAATAGTGATGGCTAGAAGATTGGTAGGAGCTTGATACAAACATCAAAGGGCAGCAAGCGTGTACAAAGAAGTGAAAATGCACTTGTCATTGACCCAAGTGCTTGTTTATGTTACATCATCTACATCCTTCCTAAGCATCTTTCTATGCCCTGTATTTTGCTAGGCAGGATGATAGATATATATTTGTAGTATTTTTCCAAATAAGAAGTGATTGACCTACTGTGAATACATATATAATTTTTTTCTGAATCTTGAGGATAGGGATAGAGTTTATTGGCAGAGTGTTTGTCTAGCAGGCACAAGGCCCTAATTTGAATTCACGGAACACTAGTATGCACACACACACACACACACACACACACACACACACACACAGAAGAGGGGAGAATTATAAACCTTATCTTCATATCTGTATGCAATACACTTTATCTTGATTATGAAGGATATAAATTTCTTTCATATAATCGACAATAGCTATTCTGTCTGAAGTGAGATGGACTCTAAAAGTATTTTTACTTGTGATTCTCTACTGGCTAAAGTCATTGAACATGTTTTCATATACTTCTTGACCAGTGGTACTTCTTTTGAGATATTTCTAACAGTTCACTGGCTCAGTTATTAGGCTATTTGTTTTGGAGCATTATTTTTTGAATTCTTCATATATTCTAGACAATCATCAATCAGAAGAGTAGATAACAAAGACTATTTCCCATTCTGTAGGTTGTCCCTTCATTCTTTTAGTTGATTCCTTGTTGTGCAGAAGCTTTTAAGTTTTATGCAATTCCACTTGTTGATTCTTGACTATTATTTCTTGTGCTATTGGATTTCTACTCACTAAGAATATCAAATCTAGGTCTTTGATCCATTTCCATTCTATGCTAGCACAGAGTGAGAGATACAGATCTAGTTTCAATATTCTGCATGTAGATACCCGGTATTCCAAGCACCATTTGCAATGAGGCTATCTTTTATCCAAGTGCTTTTATTCTCTTTGTCAAAAACAAATACCTACAGGCACATGGGTTTGTTTTTGGTGGCTTCTATTTTCTGCTGGCCCAACTATTTTTATTCAAGAAACATGTTGTTTTTGATAATATAGCTTTGTAGTGTAACTTGAAATCCGGTATTGTGATTCCTCCAGCATCATGCTTTTTGCTCAGGATTGATTTGTATTTTCTAGGCCTTTTCTGATTCCATACAAATTTTAGGGACTTTTTTCTAGATATGTGAATGTGGTGGATTGACAACTGGTGGTCAATTTGTAATACACAGCTAAACTGAGTAAGCATGGTCCTGGGTGTGGGAGGCCCAACTGAGGATTGTTGCCAGCAGCATAAGAGGCAGAAGAAGAAGTCAAAGGTTATTGGGAGCTGAGAGAAGCTGTTGGATGCTATTAGAAGCTGTAAGGAGATGTTGGTTCTCTTAGAGGAGCTTGTCCTCCTGGCTTTCCTGACAAACTTGGCTGTTCCTGTTGTCCAAGGTGCTTGGGACCTTATCACTGAGAATGGCTTTGGTTCACTTTGGGGGAGCTCTGGTCCTCACTGTGAGCATCGCTTCCTGGCTTCAGAAGGGAAGATGGAACACTGCTCAGTATCCTGGGGAAGCTGGTCATTTTGGTTTTCCTGAGAACTCAGCTGTCCTGATCACTGCAAGAGCTTGGGATCCCATTGTTCCTGAGGATACTTGTGGAGCTCTGGTTCTTACTTTGTGTGTCACTTCCTGTCTCCAGTGCAGATCACTCAGCCTACTAGCACAGATCCTTCATCCCACTGGCACAGAGTTTCTAGATTCCATCACTGACCTTTGGGCCTTCCCAGCGCAGATTTGTGAAACAGGCCTGCATGAGACATAGGGTCATGGGTTCTAGGCCTCCAGTTGGATTTGTGGGAGGCATTGTTATGGGCTTGAAGTCTTCTGCTGGACTCATGCAGGACACTTCCATGGGATTCACTCGCTTAGCTGGATTCTTTGGTCTTTAGTGTGTGAAAAGATTTACTGAATTCTCTTGTATATGATTTTTGGTTGACTATTATAAATAATCTTAGAAAATGTGTGTCCTATATTATATTGTTTCTCCATGCAACAAAGCCCAAACCATAGCAGTGAAGAATGTTGTCGGTATTTTAATAGTGATTACATTGAATCTGTAGGTTGCTTTCAGTAATATGGCCATTTTCACGACAGTAGTTCTGCCAATCCAAGAACAAGGGAAGTCTTTTGATTTTCTAATGTATGTTCATATTCTTTCCCCAGTGTTCTGTACTTTTTATTGTAGAGGTATTTCATTTCTTTGGATAGGTTGATTCCTAGCTATTTAATGTTTTTGCAGCAATCATGAATGGATCTGCTTTCCTGATTTCTTTCTCAATAGGCTTATTATTGGTGTACAAGAGTGCTATAATTTTTTGTGTTGATTTTGTATTCTGCCATTTTGCTGTATTTGCTTATAATATCTAAAAGACTTCTGACAGAGTGATAGAGTTTTTGTGCCTTGTTTGTAAAGAATCATGATATACAAACGGGGATAAGTTGACTTCTTCCTTTTCTGTTTGTGTCTATTTATCTCTCTTGCCAGATTGCTGTGGCTAATGTTTCAGATACTATACTGAAGAGAAGGAGTGGAAGTAGATACCCTTATATCCTTCCTGATTTTTGAAGAAATTCTTCCAGTTTTTCCTCCACTCAGAATAATGTTGGCTGTAGATTTCTCATATATAGCTTTTATCACTTTTGCAATAAGATATGTCTATACCTATTTTCATCAGGATTTTATCATTAAGGGCTATTGGATTGTGCTGAAGGTATTTTCTGCATTTATTGGGATGATTAAATGATTTTTACACTTGACCTCATTTATGTGATATAATATGATTAATGATGTTCATATGGTGAATTTTCATCCCTGAGATGCTTCTGACTTGGTCTTTATGGGTAGTTTAACGTGCTTTACATTCTGTTTGCAAGTGTCTTATTGAGGATTTTTAAAAATCTATGTTTGCCAAGGATGTGAGCTACAGTTTTCTTTTCCTTTCTTTTTACTGTCTTGGAGTCCATACATAGTTTGGTATCAGGGTACTGCTGGCTTCATAGAATGAATTTAGATGCAATCTTTCTCTTTATATTGCACGAAAATATCTGAGGATCATTGGTGTTAGTTCTCTGAAGGTATGGTGAAATTTAGCAGTAAGCCCATTGATTCCTAAGCATTTATGGTTGCTAGAGATTTATCACTGTATCAGTATGATTATTTGTTATTAGTCTATTTGGGTTTTTTATATCTTCTAGGTTCTGTTTTGGTAGGTCATGTATGTTTCAGAATTTATCCATTTTTTCCATATTTACCAATTTATTGGAATATATGTCTTTCAAGTAAATTCCTAATCTCATGGGTTTTAGAGCTATCTCTGATAATTTTGTCATTTTTATTTCTAATTTTATTAATGTGATCCTTATCTCTCTTTAGGTAAGTTTGACTGTTTATAATTTTTTTCATCCTTCCAAAGAAACAATTCTTTGGTGTGTAGAGCCTCTGCATTGTTTTATTTGGTCTCAGTTTCATTAATTTTTGCTGTAGCCTTTATTATTTCTTTCCTTCTACTGGTTTTAGGTTTGGCTTCTTCTTGTTTTTCTAAGGCCTTGAAATGCATTTTTAGGTTTCTTAGTTGGGATTTGTCTATATTTCTAATGCAGGAACTCATAGCTATAAACTTTCCTCTTAAAAGTGTTTTCATTATGCACAATAGATTCTCAGATTTTTTTTAATTAAAAAAAATTTTTTTTGGTACCAGGAATCAAACTCAGGACCTTACGCTTGCCAGTCAGGCACTTGTGCCACTGAGCTATATCCCCAGCCCTAGATTCTGAGATCTTGTATTTCCATTATGGCTTGATTCTAGGAATTTTTAAAATTTATACCCTACCTTTTTCTGTGACGCACTGATCATTCAAGAGTATATTATTCAATCTTCATGTCTTTGTATAATTTTTGTGGTTTCTTTTGTCATTGATCTCTAATCTTATTCTACTGTGATCTGACAGGATGCATGAAATTATTTTAATTCTATGTATTTATTCAGACTTGCATTATAGCCTAACATATGTTTGAAGAAAGTTCCATAGACTGTTGAAAAGAATGTGTATTCTGTTGTTAAACAATCTGTATATGTCTAAGTCCATTTGGTCTATAGTATAGTTTGATTCTGATATTTCTTTATCGATTTTTTTCATCTGGTTGACTATTTCTTAGAGTATTAAAATCCCCCACTATGATTGTATTAGAGTCTACCTTCTTCTTTTTTTTTAGTCCCAGGAATTGAACTCAGGACTTTGTGCTTGCCAGGGAGGCACTCATGTCAAGTAGTATTTGTTGTATAAAATTGGTTGCAGGAACAGGTGGTTCATATACATTTGCAAAAAATGTATGTAATGCTTCATGAATTTGCTTGCCATCCCTGCCCAAGAGCCATGCTAATCTTTATACCATTTCAATTTCATTATATGTGCTGCTACAAAAACACGTCTTTTTAAAAACACATTAGGAACATCACAGGAATTAATGGAATAATCTCAGCTAGCTGTGCCTGAAGGGACTGTGCGGGCCCTCAATGGAAAAAGTACTGTGGGAAAGACATCTCTAGAAATCTCTATAATATGCCTGAGAATTTATTTTTCTGTTTCACAAATTAATGGATTGGTATATCTTATGCAAAGTAGGCCTTTGGCTAATTTAGAGAAAACGTACATTTGTTTTTTTGTCCAAAGTAGTAAACTCTGTCTGAAATAAAATACTAACTTAGACATCATTTTATAATGATGCATATTTTCCCTCCACTGTTGAGCAGACTTCTCTGGGCATGATGAGTCCTCCTTGTACAGAAAAACATAAACCTGTTTTCTCAGTTGGCAAAAAGCAGATACCCAAAGTGGAAAGAGAACATCTTGCTTTTGAGGCCTCCCTGCTTAGAAGTCTATGGGAAATAAATCAGATTTCCCAGGGTTTTTATTTAATTGTTAAGGACACCCTGGCTGAGGAAACAAGACCTTCAGAAGAAAGTGCATATGGATAGCTAGAGAGCTGCATTTTTTTTCAATGTGTTCTTTTGGGAATTCAATCAGAACATGCGTACAATTTAAATAAAGCTGAGCATGAAGAATATTCCCATGCTCTGCCGAAGTTTTCTGCTGAAGATATTAGAGGCTTTGCATCCTAATAGCTGTACCCTCTTCTCCTGGGGTCCTTGATTGAGATTTAGTGCAGAGACCTCACAACGTTTACTCCTATTATCCAATAATTCCTAATATTACCTCAAATGATGGGAGTTAGAAATCATGAAATCAGAGAAGCTGCACAGAGAAAAAACACACAAGTAAATCAGAGCAAACGCAAGGAAGAAAGAAGATAAAATCTCTTGCCACGGGCTTTAGGAGGGAGTGCTGCTGAGTCCACACGTGGAGGAACTGTTGCCTGTCGCTGCTTCGCTGGGTAAAGAGACACCCTTATGCTCCAATGCTCAGTCCTTGCAGAGCTTGCTTTTCCCTGAAGCAGTAGAGGGTGCTATGATGACAGAATTGAAAAGATGCAAAGTTTCTATCCCGGTCAGGATAGAATCAATCTCCATCAATCTCTCTCTCTGTCTCAAACACAAACACACACACACACACACACACACACACACACACACACACACACGCATGCACTCATGCACGCAAGCACGTACACAAGCCACCTGTTCTTCCCAAAAGAACTAGGAAGAAGGGGAAAGGGCCTTGTTAAAAGACATTGTTCAAATATTAAAAATCCTAAGAGAGCACAGGAAATCAAATTCTTCTAAGATTTAGTATTTTGAGGAATTTGGCAAAGCCAAGGATATGGAAAAGTTTAAGAAATTATAAGAGTATATTTAAGTTTAAGATTGAGATTTTAATCTGTCTGAGAGCAGAGGGTAAAATTTTGAGCATAGTAATTCCTTCAATTAGAGAAGACTTTTGCAGAATGAAGTAACTACTACAATTTCATTACTTTTTTTCTTGGCTATTTGAATAGATTATATATTTGATGACAGTTTAAATGTTACTCATAAAGATTTGAAATGGGGCGCTGGGGATATAGCTCAGTGGAATAAGCGCCTGCCTAGCTAAGTGCAGGGTCCTGAGTTTGATCCCCAGTACCGCCAAAAAAAAAAAAAAGATTTGAAATGTACTTGACAAGACTACCCCATGTTTCTTTAGAATCCTACAGTTTAAAGCAGTTAAGCCCTGAACCACTAAGTACAATTGGAATGTTTTCACTCAAGGACACAACAACGGCCCTAAGAATTTAAGTGATTTCTCCAAATCTACCAACCTGTTAATGTTAATGCTAGAACTAGAAGCCTGTACCCTCACTCGTGGCCTAAAGCTTTCTGTGTTTTTCTGTCCCGCTTTGAGTTTGAACATTTTATATGCTTTTAGTATATGGTTCTAACACATGCCTTTATAGGGCACTTCAGTTTTCAAAGCAGTTTATCTGCATTATCTCATACTTGCATACCAAAATGTCCTTTGAAAATGTATTATTTATTGATTTGCTCAGAGAAGACTTGCCCAGTTTTATGATGGACTAAGGCGAAGAGAGAAGTTAAATGTCTTTTAGCAGTTCTGTTTACAGCTCTGTATCCATTTACACCAAGTCAGTTCCCTTCCTTTCAGTCCGCTTTTCCTGCCTGTAAACGCCCTTCTTCGGTGACTGATTTCACTATTTTGTGTGAACAGTGTAGTGAAGTTCAACTGACTCAGACTAAGGGACCTTGGCCAGATTAACGGGATTGGATAACACCTTCCTCATTTGAGCCCTGGAAAGAGTGATGGTGCAGTGAACAAAGCGTTGGCACCATGGACGCTCCACAGAACGGTGAAAAGTTCAGTAACCTAGAGAAGTCCTGGCCGGAGAGCCGCAGAGCGCCCACGTTACCTGATGTGGCGTGGCACCTATTACGACGGGATCGGGTCTTCACACCCCTCTTAGCACACATTCTTCAATGCAGTTAAATGCAAAGACAATGTAGGGGCAGCTCTTTGCCGACTTTGATGGGAACTGGGCCAATCACATTAAAGGTTATGTTACACAGACACTATTATTAATTCCTAGCCTGCTTTCCTAGATGAGTAAAGGTAAGAAAATGCTCATTTTAAGTTTGGACAATAGGACTAAACATGGAAGCCATTCTTGAGATACAGGAAGTATCTGGACCAGGAAGCCTCAGCAGGACCTTGGAATCTGCCTCCCAGAGAAGCAGATGTTGAGAGAGTGAACCTTCAAGAATCAGGCAGGAAAGTGTGCTTAGTATGCAAGAAGTATTATAAACATGGACTGCTTCTGAATAGGAAGGCTAACAGGAAGAGAGCACCTATCAAATACCGGGCAAGCTGATAAAGGGTGTGATCTCGTGCACTGTTTATCACTCCAGGTAATACCAATGTAGGTGGTTTGTGTTAATGTTATTTTTATTTTTTAATAAAGGGAGTACCACTGTATTTAGCATGTAGCAAATTATGGAAATTATTATACTGAGAAATGACATAAGCCAATAACATAAATAAGCTTAAGGTATTTAAATTATGTGTCACCTGTGGATTAATAAAAGAAATTTGGAGTAATTTTGACATTATCTCTACATTTTTACTATATTTGGACTTATAGAGATCTTATGTACATAATATGCACATATATATAAATATTAAAACAATATTAACATAAGATATTGACCTCTCCGGGGTGCCCATGAGTATACCTTCCAACTGTAGAACACAATACCTGCCCACAGCCCCTGGGGTTTTGTGTAAAGGAGCATGATTCCAGCCCTGCCACTAAAAAGTTGTATAACTGTGAGCAAGTTATTTTAAACTGCTGATCATGTTTCCGTTGTTCATAAGATAAATAATACTAATCACCATCTCACACTATTATCATTTTTAAATTTAAAATATATATCACTGAAGCTAGCAAATGATTACCACATGTAGAGACCCCATGGCTCTTTGTCACTTCCCTCTGTGTTTAAAACAAATAAGCTAGTATCATTTTAGTATAATTGTTATTTAATTTTGCTATCTTTTGAATGTATTTCTAGACTTGCCTTATTAATTTCTTATTTTGATCACTGTACGGTTACTTTTTGAATATTTTCATACAGAAATAGATTGCTTGCTCAACATTGTCATGTTACCATTACATGTCTCCAGCACACATGTATGGTCTTGTTTTCAAATTTATTCAGTACTTTGGTTGATTTTCGATGCTATCAGCAGCACTGGCTTAATGGCAGTTCACATTGGTCATATAATTCTAAATGCATTGTGGCAAGCAATTTCCTTCCTAAAAGTTTTACTGCTCTTTTTTTTTCCCCCTTTACCCTTTTTGTGATGTGGAAAGGAATCATTCAGGTGATATTTTTCTTGGGAACTTGGTTCTTCCTAGGAATGTCCTGTTACTATGATCTAAGTGCTGTGGCACTTCTTAAGTTACTAGTACATGATAATACCCGTCAGGAAAACTGCAAGCTCCACAAGATCTAGTGTGAATTAAATGATGCTATGTTGCTTGATGGCTGGAAGTCAATGTACTGATCAATTTCAAAATTAACTCATGCATAAATGAGCAAAATAATGGGAAGGAAAACTTTCCTATTATTTGGTTTTTCCCTAAATTTGGCAATATTATTTTTAGTGTACTTGTAATGATATTTCACAGAAATCAAAAGTAATTCCATATTACAAGAGGGAAGTGTGCCTAATGTCCTTATGTATCTTTCTAAAAATTAGTTAATCCTTAGTTCTTACTGACAACTTTTTATCCTTGTATGGTTATAAATATTAAAATCATGTTTATTACTAGTGAAAAAATCAGACAACAGTGTTTTTTGTTGGTTTTGTTTTGTTTTTCCCCTTCTCTTCTCTACCACATCCTCTGATAATGTTTTCATGGGCTGGAAATACTGTAAGGTATAAATATTTAGTTCAATTTATTTTAAATGAAACTGATAGCTTCAGTAGTGATCTCATAACCTCAAAGCACTTTACACACTGAGTAATCATTAAGATGCTTAATATAGTAAATAACAATGCTTAAAACCCTCACAAATAAATCCATATTCAAAACATATTCTACCACAAAGTAGCTTTGCTTTTGATGTATCTTTTAAAATCATAGATTTCTTGATGGAGGTATTGAGTTTGCTGCTTAGTATTGCTTTTCGTTCGCTTGCTTGCTTTTTCCCCTGTGATGCAGCTAGGCCTCACTTGCCAAGAAGACCTCTCTCCTTTAGTTATTTTAGCATGTAGGGCAGCAAGAAGCTTTCATGATGAGTTCTGATCTAGGCAGAGGTCTTCATTTGATTCCTTACATGATAAGTGAGCAACTAGTTTATTTCCACCTTTAAAATAAGAAAGATGACATTTACTTATTGAGGTTTAATGAGTATAGCATGCAAATCATTATTATAAAATAATAAACTACAAATACAAACCAAGTACTCTCCAGTCTCCTGTGAAGCTGAACCAGGAAGATTACAAGTTTGAGCCCAGCCTAGGCAATTCAGTGACTAAGTGAGATCCTGCCTCAAAATAACAACATACAAAAGGTCTGGAGATGCAGCTCAGTGTGAAGGCATTGTGTTCCATCCCCACTGTAACAGTCCAATCATCAGTGCCGATAGTATGTATAATTTGGTTTCCTTTATTTAAGTATGTCTATAGTCCCTTAGTTTGAAGCAGTATTTTTAAATAGTAATCATGGATAGGCATATTTTACAAATTATATTAGTATAGAATAATTGCAAATTAAAAAGTATTTAGAAAAGCAATGTCAATAGTCACCATTACCTTCATCCATTCATTCCTCACAGAGGTCTTAAGACTCACTACTTTAAGTTAGTTCCTGCCAATACCTGGCCTCAGGCCTGAGCGTTATGACCTCAGCTCTTCTCCAGTGGGCTTCTCATCATCCTGTCATTCCTGGCCAATCTGTGATGTTGATGTTGCACCCAACACTGGGGCAGCGCAGGCAAAGGAGAATATCCTGGAGGGGAATCTTTCTTTAGTAAACTCAATTTTGGTTGCAGAGGACTGGAAAAAGAATCAACGGGGGCCCCCACTTCCTGTTTTCAAAGAGTGCGTTTCTCTTCCATGATTCAGACATCAGTTCTCAGTTTTCTTTTTTATATTTATAAGTGACACAGTGGGTGAAGTGCTTTGTAAGAATTTATACTGTCCTAAGACACGGACAGTACTAGTGGCTCTCACCACTTCTGTATCTAAACAGAACTAAAAATCTGGAGACTAGAAATCCCAAAAAGAGGACCATAGCTAGCACTGCCTCAGCATGGTCCTTTGCACAGTCATTTAGCTTAATACCCTGTCGTGAGAATAAGGTCATTATGAAATATTTTTGGTTTTGCCAAATGCTTTTTTAAAAGCCACATAAAATAGTATGTGAGGTCACCTCAGATCCTATGTAAAGTAGTTCTCTCCTCCCTTCACTGATTCATTCCATTCCACACCCCACCCTACCGTCCCACTAACTCATCAAAGGTAAATTTTCCTTTCTAAAATCATGTACTTGAAATTCCCATTTTAGTCATGTGTATTTCGGTTTTCTTTGATTTTCCTTTTTTTTCCCCAGGTTTCCTGTTGATACTAACATAAATCTCAAGGGCTACCCTTTGCTTCTTTTGGAAAAAAAATAAAGACAAGAGACTAATTTAGAGCACACAGGGTGGAAAATCTGACTTAGGAAAAGGTAACCGCAGCATACAGCAGCACAGACACAAGGCTTGTCCATCTCTCTGTCTGCCATCAGCCCCCTCCCTGGTAGCGCTGCCCTGTGAAACAGAAGCCAGCATCCATCCCTCAGGGAGTTGAGAATTGTGAGCTCTGATGATAACATTTGAGTCATAGGCTATCAATGTTAACACTCCTCTGCCTTGAGGGCATACAAAGCATTTTTTCCCTGAGTTGTTGGAATTTGATTCATTTCCTTTTTCTCCTCTTTGGCTCTTCAATGTAGAATTCTCAATTTATCTGTAAGAGGGATTCTAAATGTGGTCCAATCCTGAGGAATCTTACTGTTGCAACTATAGGCTCAGATGATTTGCAGACAATAGCTTACAAAGATGTTTTAGAAGGAACCTATAGGACCTGGCTTTGAAAGACCAAGTGTGAAATCTAAACATAAGGTCTATCTCAGAATAATGGTACTGTGATTTCAGTTATTGCTGATCCCAAAACTGTTTCCATGGTGAATCTTCACCCCATATCTTCTCCATCTGCCTTTCCTAGCAATGGTGTGAAGGCATAGCTAACCGCAATGTAAAGTGACTAAGCAAGTAAACATGACAGGTTGAGTTCATGGAAACAGTCCTTCACTAGGGCTTTGTCAGAGTCCTTAAAAGGATTTTCCAATCTAAACTACCCTTGCTATTATTCACCCAAGTCTTTAACATCATCAGGCATATTAGATGTGAATCCAGAACATGTTTGCCTTTTATAGCTTGTTGTCTATGTCTCTGTGGCTTATGTCTGGGAATACATGGATCACCTGCTCTCTGACAGTCTTGACCACAGAGGTGGCTCTTCTGCGCTGTAGAGTGGTGGGTTTCCAATGCTACAACAGGCAGGGAGATGCTGGCTGCTGATTTGCTCCTTCAATCCCTTGAAGCTATGCTATTGGTAAGAGAATCTGGAGTTTAGGGAGAAAAGCGTCTTGTTTTTCCTTGCTTCAGATACTGAGAATTCAGCTTTCTGATTTGGAAGCCTGGGTTGGGCTGTAGGTGAGCAGCAAAAGGACTGGGTGGAGCCTCCTCAGTAATATGGGAAGAATCTTTGAAATAAGCTGGGATGCAGATCTGGGATCCTGGAAACCAAACGCTTCTTCCCAGCCTGGAACTTTGATGGGAGCGTAGATTTTTATCTGTGGCTGCAGAATAAATATGACTTGGAGGATCCTCCATCGGAATGCAATAAGACAGAAAAAGAAAATTAAATATGTGAAAAATTATCCATAAATACTTCTCAATTATTTCAGAAATTCTCCCGTGGGCAATAATTTTTCTAGTCATTACTTATCAAAATCTTTAGAATATTATCTCACTGTTAGCTATATTACTATAGCAGCTCAATGTGAAGACCCTCGATTCACTACTAAAAGTCAGTCTTTGGAGCTCTAAGCCTTTCTGAAAACTGTATAACTCTCCCTGTGTCTCACTGATCTCAACTGTGAAGTGAAGTATAATATTATTTGTGCCATTAGTTATCGTGTTTAAATTAGGTTATAATATGTAATATGCCTTGGCTGCTTTGGAACCAGGCATTGTTCTAAGTGCTTTATTGTTGTCATCGTCCACGTCATCATCCCTGTCACGTGATGTCGTTACGTTATAAAGAGTGTTAGGCAGCTTTAGTGCATCTGGAAATCTGGCATCAGAAAGGCTCTCCAATCTGAAACTTTGGATTTTGGAGCAGTCAAATCCTGATTTTTTTTTTTTTTTTTTTTTTGCTAATGGATGTTCAACTAATAAAGTCTGTCCAAATATTCCAAAACATTTTAAAAATCCTGAAATCTACAACATTTTCTACCCCTAGCATTTTAGGCAAGTACTACACAACCTATATTTGCGTTGACACATGTCCTTTTTCATAGAAAATATACTCAAATAGAACCACTGATTTCTGAAAACAGATATTTTAAAGCATGTTATAAACATAGAGGAAGATAAAAATTATGCTTTTATAGTTCCTCAGAGATAAATGTTACTCCTATCTCCAAACTTTTGTTTTAGGCACTATAATGAATTCTATCAATAAGCCAAAGATTTTTTTTAAATGTTTGAGCAGTAACTTTGATCATAGACAGTTTTGGCAAGGAGACAAGGACTTGAATTCTCAATGATGCTAAAATGTGCTGAGATTTTGCTTTCAATAACTATAACCTCATCAAAGAGGTCTTCGATATTCTACTAGTCAATGGAGTAGTATAATCAGTCAGAAAGAAGTCCTACAATTGGACCAGAATGTCTCTCACTGTAGTGTTTCAGATGACTGCTCCTCCTAAGAGCAAGTGTGGTGCTGGCACAGAGATGAAAGACAGAAGAGGTTCCTCCCAAGTTTCTACTTTGAACTTTAGTCAGAACAGAAAGGAAGCAAAGAAAAGGAGAACCAATGGTGTGATCCAAGTTTCTTTCCATATGCTAGCAATATTGATGTGTATGATGTAATTATGCTCAGATGCTATAGTGACAGGGAAACAAGGATTTATAACTTGTACAACTTGATTTTTTCTTTTTAGTAGAACCATGAAAAAGCAATCAATCCCATTGCTTTAGCACCTTGGATGTTGGGGTGCTTCTACTATGGAAAGGTGGAGTCACTCTATGCTCGTTTTTGCTTAGACCATGCTCTGGTTTAGATATATTTTATCTCCCATTTCAAGTGCCGGAGATTTAGTCCCCGGTGTAGTGGTGTTGAGGTATTGGAACCTTCATGGTATGGGACCTAATGGAAAATGATTTGGACACAGGAGCTCCACTGGTATGCGCAAATTAATTGGGGTACATCAGGTCTGGTAGGAATGGATTAATTCCTGCGAAAGCAGGTTATATAAAAAGAGCCAGCCTGGGCTCTTGCCTCCTGTCTCACTATTGACCTCTCTTTGCCTGTTGCGTGTGGCTCCCCCCATGATGCCCTTAGCATGAAGCCCTCACTAGAGCCAAGCAGATACCTGTGCCATGACCAGAACCATGAGCTACATAAATCTTTCTTTACAAAGTTCTCGGAGTCTGGTATTTTGTTACATCAGCACAAAACAGAGTGAGATGGACAGTATCCTAAAAATTTATTTTACTGTTTCAATGTTGGACAATATGTTTTAGAGGAGACTCTGTTGTATTGCAATCTGAAAGAATGACTAGGTAACTGCAGATCTGAAGATCACTATATATGAGCTCTAGCTGAATCTTCTGAGGAAGTTTAACTTGGATAAAGTAGTAGAGAACAACAGATGTTCTACAGTGAGTGAAGAGTCTCATTATTCTTTGTTATGCTATGAGGCAAAGCAAGTGGAATCTGAAACACAGATTTTAGGTCATCATATTGAAACAGTTGTAAGATCATAGGAATGGAGCAGGCAGACTTACAAAGTAATGAGCACTTTTTCATGGATGGGAAGTAGACCAAGGGCAGTTGTCGGTCAACAGCGGTGAAGCAGGGTTTCCATACTATACTGTCTGGGAATTGAAGTGGGGGAGAACACCACCAGCTCTTAGTATGATGACAAACCTAAGTACAGGATGGAAACCAACGTGGTACTGTGATTTTGTAAAATCTATTACCCCTCTTCTATTCTTTAACATGAAAAAGATGAAACCATCGTGGTCCTTCCTAAACGCAGAATGACCTGGAGAAGTCAGGAAGACTACTCCATAGAGACAGACTATCTCAAATTGAGACTGCATCTTCTGGGGACACTGTTGTCACAGCAGGGAGAGTGGGACAAATAGTATGGGCTTCCCATTGCCTCGCAGACATGTTGTGAGTGAACACAACGGAGTGTTCTAAGGGCTTTGAATAAGTGCTGTGGTTCATGTGTCATTGTACATGCTTTCCAAAGGCAATTATTTTATCAGCATGTCACTCAGAATCAGTAGGCTGTCCTCACATATCATTTGGGGAAGGTAGCATAGTACAAATGTGTTATCTATTGTTAAACATCAAAAAAATAGTAATATTTCATGTAATAAAGTCCTTGGTTTTATGCCCAAATTCAAATTCTATTCCCTCCCCACCTAGAGAGAGGGAACATCATTTAAACTAAGGTCCAAACTCCTTTACTTTCTGTATTTTCAAATATCTGTGTGGCATCAAGCCAGGACATTTAAAATTATATAAGGTTATTAAATTTTAAATTCATCTTGTAGAAAGCCTCTTTCCCCCGGGGAGCACGGACAGCAAAAGCAGGGCAATCACAAGAGCTGACTGAACAAAAATGACTGGTACTTCTTAACATAATAAGACTTCTTGGAGGACTGTCAGCAGGGATTTAGACTGGGTCCCACATGGGGCTCCGGAGCAGAGTCCAGATTGGCTCTGCCTACTGCACTGAGTATATTCATGGGCCAAGCCAGCGATGGGAAACGCACAGGTAATCATCTCAGAAATATGAATGCCCCTTTCCTGCTGGGCTTTGCACTTACCTTTCTGTAGCTGTGCCTTGAGTGTGAGTGCAAAACCACTCTTCTACTGTAAGGTAGAAGGAAGTCAATTCTGACCTGGTAAAAACTATGCAATCTATCAACTATTTTCCTCGGACTTGATAACTATGGCTTCAAAATGATTTTACAATAGAGCATAAAACTCAAAGGACAATTAGATTCCAAAATATGGGCTATGTCCAGATAATGTTCTATGTGATACTGGTCCTAGGACTGCATATATATCAGCGTCCATGCAGAAAAGAAATAAAGCTTAAAATGTTTTCAAAGGCATGATGAAACTAAGGCATTCAAAGTAACATAAGAAAAAAGTTGATGAATGAGTCATTGAGAGGTCACTGCAGTAAAAGACCAGGTCTAGGTTGGTGGCTCTCAGCACTGGGCTGCTACTGCTGCTGCTATAATTTGGTAATTATCTGGGGCTGGGGATATAGCTCAGTGGAATAAGCGCTTGCCTAGCAAGAGCAGGGTCCTGAGTTCGATCCCCAGTACCGCAAAAAAAAAAAAAAAAAAAAAAAAAATTGGTAATTATCTGTTGGGAATTATAGTTTAGAGAGCATAGATTTGCTTGGATCAACTTCCCCTTCTATCATCTGTCTTACCAGTAATATATTAGAAGGAAAAAAGAACTGTCAGAGATAAATAGTTGTAAAGTCACAAAAGTATATCAGGCCTTATTTGGAGATAAAATATATGATGTAGAGCAAAACTACACCCATTAAGATTTGTTTTCTAGGTCTTTGCTGTTAGGACCCATAATACTTGGTTGTTTACAGAAATACTTGATTGAATCAGGAGTCAAAATTTTGTTATTTTGAGTTTTTTCTTTTCTCTTTAAAGTGAAAAACAAAATTTATATGTATGTACAAAGATAGCTAGGGTAGGTGTATTGCTGGTGTCTGTGGTTTATTGAAAGAAACAGTCAATGCTTAAAATTTTCTCTTTTCTTGACCAATTTTGCCTGCTTGTATCTGGTAATCAGAAGGATTGATCTGGAAACAACAATATGCAGTATAAAAACCATTGTTGAATTCCTAACATCTTGTATGATGAAGCTCTAAATCATTTCCAATGTTCTTTTTTTTATTACTTGTTACCATCTTTGATTGTTTGATCAACCTTACATTTTTACATCTGGTTGACTGAGCAAGTTTGTTGAGACAACAGTATGTAATGCAGCAACCATTATTAATTCCTATCACTTTGTTCTGAGGTCATGTATCATTTTTGTTGTTTTCGTGTTGTCTTGATTTTGTCTTTATTGCTGTTTTGTTGGTTATTTTATCTTTAAAATAAAAAAATTGTTTCCAAATGTATCTCTTAGCAGCGGCATTACTAAGTTGAAAAAGCCATTCACTTTTCAGGAACTGAAGTTTCTTTGATATAAAATGATTCAGTGCATCTGGAGATGCCTTTTGAACACAGTCATTAGGAAAAGCTCACAGATAGAGCTCTAAATTCGCTGGGGAGGGCAAAGGCTGAAAGAGTGCGGAGGGAGACAGAGGTGGTCAGACAGAGGTGGTCAGCTAGATAAAGTTGCGAAGGAGTCCTCCGCAGATTCTACCAGCTCCAGAACTGAGACGACCCTCAGAGTTATCTTGAACCAAAGGGCAGTCCATCTGTATTCCTTTGCATGTCACTCTGACACTCAAGAGCTGCATTTCAGGAAGAGGTGTGGCTTTGGGCAAGAAGATTCTTTTCAGCTGAAAGTAGTTCCTAAGGAAGGGGTAAGCTATGAGTTGTCCAGGGGAAGCACTTTCAGCAGTTTGGTAAATAAGTTCCTCGCATGTACTCTACCACAACAGTCACCACATCATTTTTGATGTGAAATTATGTCATGTTGAAGAAATGTACAGTTGCTGAAATTAGAGTATTTTTGTGTTTAGCTACCCATAAAATTTGTGCATTTTTTTGTTAGACTCTTTCTCCATCTAGAGTTCTAGAAATCCTTTCCTGCTGTTTCCTGTCCTCTAGAAATACAGTTTTAATTAATCTCCCTTTCTAGACCAATGAGCTCCTTGTGACCATTTTCTTTGCCTTTTTGAGGCATAGTTTTAAAATCTAAAAGTGTAATCATTATTAACGTCTCCTTGAATTAGTTTCATGCTCTAGTTTTCTGACTCATAACTGTTTCCATCTTTCACTTCTTCAATATAAAAGTTTCTTCTTACCTCATTTCTCTCCACTGCACATCTTCCTGTCAATCGATTGCCAATAACTTGTCCCTTTAAAATTTAATATTCATAAGCTCATGTTCTTACAAAGAAGAGATTATTGTCTAATCTGTATTCAAAACCATATGTCCTGGGGCTCTTTGCATCCCAATGCAAACCAACGCTGCTGTAACTGAAGGAAGCTGAGCAATGAGCCAGTGCCTCGCTCAGGAGGCAGGTAGACAGACAGGTATGTGAGCAGGTGATTATTAAGGATGATCGCCAGAGACTAGCGCATGATGCAAACCTTGTAGCATGATGACCTAGCCTCAGATATCTGACTTAGGAGTTTGGATGTATGTCTCCGCTGTTCTAAAAGATTATACGTCCTCCATTAGTCTCACGTTATCTGCTTCAACAAATGACTCTAAAGCAGAACCGAACCCAGGAAAGTAGGAAAAAGATGAAGTACAGTTTTAAATCATTCATAGAAAAGGAAGCATGATAGTTACACAGATCCGTAATGGGGCCAGTCTGCATATTCACATTTCCTTCTTTAGATATAAATAACTTACCATCTTTCACTCTAAAAGTACAACAAATAAATACAAAAACACCACTCTTTCTCTCAGGCATTTATGTGTCCTCCTGTTTTCCTGGGGCAACTCTTTTCCCATTTTTTCTTTGCCTGAGTCCGAGTTGAACACTGAAAGAGATTGCTATGATCCAGGGTAATTCTAATCTGAGAGGACTGTCTTATCCCTTGACAACTGAAGATCTAGCCAATCACTTCTCAGTGTGCTTCCATGATCTTCCCTGGAGATTTTTATCATGGCATTCAGATATTATATATTACAATGATTTGTTTCATGTAATAAGCACCTGTATGATTTTATGCATGATTTACAAGTGATTATTTCTCTGAGCATCACAACACTATGAAGGTAGTTGCTATTATGTGGCCAACTTGTAGGTAAGGAATTAAAATCATAGAGAATTGAATAATTATCTTTGGTGTCATACATAGTAAAAGCAGGTAGGATTCAACTCTAGAGAGTTTAGATCCAAAACAAATGCAGTTGATTACTCTGCCGCATAACCTCTCTCTCATTTGCTGGCTTGTCTGTACTGTTCACAACATTTTAGGGTAAAATAGTTTTCTTATATAAATAATACAGGACCATTGTAAAAATTAAATCAATGTCTAAAATATACAGAAGAAAGAAAGGCTACCTAGAATCTCATCAGCCTAAAACAACCATCGTTACAATTTTGGTTTTTATCCTTGCACCTACCTTCCCTGTTTTAAACTGCTTACCCAGCCCTACTCATATAATTAAATTGGGCCATATTATTTCTTTTTTTAGACTCATGGACATTATTTGGCCTCCTCTCATCTATTTGTCTATTTACAGGTTGAATATCTTTGTCTTCGTTTGTATACATGTTTATCTCTGAGTCTCATGTCTCTTATTTCAGAGTCTCATATTCATGGAAATCATTTATGTTTCAAAAATATGATCATAGGAAATATAATGCTATGGAGGTTGATTATTCTTATTTGAAATTACACCAAGTTACCCGGCAAAGCTCTCTTTCATTCTTGTCGCCAGCCAGGTGACATTCATTCCACCATGCAGATGAACCGTAACGCACTCAGTTATTTCCTTGTGGCATTAACCAGGCCTCTTGGCCTGGGCTATTGCAAGTAATGCAGGGGATGTCTTTAATCCCTACATTTCTTGATCTTACCATAAGCATAGCAAAATCCTCTGAATAAATACTTCCTGGGTTTAGAAAAATAGCAGTCAGATTTTAGAAGGAATAGTTCTTCCTTAATGTATGATTTTGAGTAATCTTGAGTGATTTCTGAATGACTCATGTTTCAGAGAATAATTAAAATGTATAAGAAGAACTCACTATTTAAAAGACTTGTGTAATAAATGTTTTAAGCAATCACCTCTCATTTTTCATTAACAAAAAATCATTTTTCCATATAGAATGTTTGCTCAAGGAAGCACACCTTGGAACATTATTGAATTTCTGTTTCTTGTACTATTTCTAGACATTTTTGCTTTTGATCTAGTCCCTACTTTCCTAGCTTCTTCTTACACACTGTGTACAAAATATACTTTCTGCCTGTACCAGGCTATGTCCAGTTGTGAAAAAAAATAGTTTCTTCTAGACTCACAGCTTTGTATATGTCAACTCTAAGCTTGGAATAGTACTTCTGTCTCTGTGGTTCCACTTTTCTGCTCATCTCCTCCTGTGCTGAAGCACCATTTCTGGGGCAAACCTTTCTCAAATCTCCATTCGGACTACCTCCTGTGCAGTGACTAACTTGCGTCCCTTTGATCACATACATCTCATCCTATACACCTATTAAGTACTTAAATCTTTTTTTTAAACTCATCTCTATCAGTTGAAATACAGTGATTCCTTTTTAATTGGGAGTTTGTCTTTTTATGTTTCTAACCAACAATCTTCTTAGTGTGTGGCATAGGTAAGGTACTGAAAAATACTTGTTGAATGAATAACAATAGAAAAAATAAAAGTGTCCTGGATTGGAATCATGAAAACTACTCAGTTATCTCTAATACGAAAAAGCTCAGTGGAATCCTAGAAAAAATAATCTGAGAGCTCTGAGACTTTCCAGAGGGCACTTCCACGGAAAAGGAGGAACAAAGACTGATCAGAAGTTGAGTAAATATCCTCTGAGGCCCCTGATTATCCCGACATTGACAAAAGAAAGGCTCACCAAGATCTGTCACTATTACTATAAGGAAGTCCTGGCTCAGATGATTCATAGTTAAATATTTGCATCACCTCTGGCTAAGAAAAATAAAAGCTGTAACATTCCACAGCCTTAAACCATGTAGGTCTAGAGACTTTGCCAGTTATTTCTCTTTAGAAATTGGTAAGGGAGGAGGCCCTGTCTCATAAAAGCGAGACATGTAAAATGGAAAGGAAGTAGAATAGCTAGCTATCGGATTGGAATTCAGAAGGCATGTCGAGGCCAACAACGTAATTGTTAAAATTGATTATTAATGTTTTGATACTTTGATAGATCTGTTTTCTGTTCTCCAACAGAAACAAGCAAAATGAAGTATGGTGAGTGTTATGAAAAATAAGAGGAAAATACAGATAAGTTCTTTCTCCAGATCTGTGCAAGAGGCTGAGTATACAAGACTTCAGACACAATGGTTAGGACCTTTAGTTGGGCTCCAAGTCAGCACCACTGTATTCGGTGGGTGATTTAGTGTATTTTTCTCACAACAGCCCTGAAAATTCAATGTTATTATTTCTCTTTCACAGATAAGAAAATGAAGGCTAAGAACGAGTAATCATCAGTAGTTGGTATGTTGGGAGGGTGGGGGCTGGGGGCTGTGCGTTGAGAACAATTCCAGCAATACTCTGCAGACACCACCGCCTCTAGGCAGATGAATCTATGTTCTCAGAGCTTTATTCCTGTGATTTAAAACAAAGAAGGTTTTCTGCACTGTTAATGAGAACCTTCCCCCAGAAATTTTAGAATCTATATATAATCAAAATTCCATTAGGATAAATAAATCATGTCTTTCCCAAAAAGCAGTATGTTAGGGGGTACCACTTTTCTGTTTTTCTCCCATGGTTGGGTGTGCAAAGCCCCTGGGATTTGAGTGGCGGTTCTTTAGCCTAAAGTCCACTATTAACATGGCCAGCTTTTCCTCCATAGGACAGAAGGGTATAGTTACTTGTATTCTATTTTCAGAGTGTAGTGCTTGAGTTCCAAAAGGCCACCAAAAAAATCCTTTCAAATGTTGTCACACTGGAAGTCTCCCCAGAACTTATTAATCACGAAGACTGAGAGAGTAGGAAAGAAGATTTCAGTGCCTGCCATGTGACAGTCCTCCTGCCTGTTTATTCTGGGCTCAGGTTCTGTTAGATGCACTGATGGAGTGCAACTTCATAGACCTGGCTCTGTTACTAACTGGTTTTGGATGTTGGTTACAACATTAGCACTCAACATTTGAAATAAATGTTGTCCAAGGGAAGTGATCTTCTGTTGAGAGGACCATGGGCCTCACACAGCCAGGTTATGTCTCAGAGTATCTGACGCAGAATCTACCAAGCCAAGAAGACAAGGGCAGTGCTAACTACCCTCCCCTCACCCAACATATACAGGAATACACATCTACACACACAAGGCCAAGCTAGAGCCAAAGGAGCCCACCGCTAGCTCTAAGGGGGTTCGTACCAAGGTTTGCCCGTGGAAGCTGCACAGTAGGTGAGGATCACAAGAAGAAATGGGACAGCCCACCTTCAGGAGAGGCTTCCTTAGCCAGAGTACTTGCTTCCATGGATTCAAGATAGAACGTCTTTCATTTTTCTTACCTTCTGTTATCTACCTCCTCTCTTCTTAATCACACATGTGCTGAGGAGCCCTCATACTAGGCATTTGCACCTGCACTGGGGAGAGTGCAATGGGCAAGAACACAGGACCTCACTCTGGTGTTCTAGTGCCGGGCAGATAATGAGGAGGATGCTTTAAAGCCCTGATCAGTGAGACAGAACAAAGCAGCACCAGGGGAGAGAGAGACTAACTCAGAGTTCTCTAATGAGGTTTAGACTTTCAGGTAGCTGGGAGAACGAGAAGAGGGGAGACCAGGTAAAGGGAATAAAAAAGAAAAACTTCCTGAGGCAAGAATGAATTTTTTTTTTTAATTAATTTTTAAAAAAGTCTGTGTGGCTCAAGGACAGGGAACAAAGGGGAGAGCAAGCACAGCCTGCCAAAGTACGAAGGTCAAATTATGTAGGTGCCTGCAGGCCAGGAAGAATTGAGATCTCATTCTAATTACAATGGGAAGCCATTTGAGGAAATCAAGCACGGGCCTTACCCGATTGGAAAGAACTTCTGCAAGAGCTTAAGGCCCCTGGGTGAGAAAGCACCACTGTGAGTCTGTGGTCCAGTTCAGGTAAGGTATTGCTGGTGGCTGTAGTAAAACGTGGCAGGTAGTTCGATCGTGAATCCATTTTAGCAGGAGAAGCCACTACGCTTAGGTGGAACTCAGGCTTAACTTCCCACGCCTGTGAAGCTGCCGTGCCACACTGACTTAACTTCCCTTTAATCTACAAGTGATTACTTCTGTCCCTCGCAGGAATCAGATTTGGGTTGAAAGGACAGTGTGTTTCTGATAAAACAACGGGACTTGTTGTAAATACAACAAAACCAATCAAACAGAAACCCAAGCAAATTGATACAGTAAAGAAAGAGAAACCTGAGAGATTAGAAAAGCACATCACTGTTCGAGTAGTACGAGGCCCACACCTTCCTATCCCTGCAATCTGAGTTCACTTTCTTGTGTCAGTATCAGAGCTGGAAAGATGAATAGATGGGACAGAAGCTACCTAGCCCATTTATCATCTCAGAAATGAGACTTAGTAAAGGAGACGGGGATGCTTTGTTTGGACTCACAGATCTAGATATGGATGTCACAGAATTTAGTCTTGTGTACAGGTTCTTAGGTACTGGGGACCCCGGCAGTAGCTCCAGTCTCCTGCCAGGTCTTATTGGTGCATGGCAGAAAGAGTAAGAGACGAAAGAGCAGTGCAGAAGGGGTCTGGGATGACCAGCTGTTCACAGGAAACCAAAGGCCAAGAGCCTTGGTATCTACTGATCACACTTGCATCGGGGAAAATGGCTGCTGGAGGTGCTGGACCGCTGGTGAGGCAAGCCGGCCTTGTAACAGAGGGAGCCAGCATTCTTTGGAAAGGGATAGAACAGCCAGATTTAAGTTATGGTAGCCTGTCTTGTAGCCTACTCTGGGAGGGAATTTTCCTCTAGAGTCATGCAGACCTCAGAGGAGACGTTAGCTCATATCTTAGTCCCACGGTATCACCGCTTGTCTAATCTCAGCTCAACCATGGCCTTTAGGGATGAACAGTGCTAGTCCTGACACCAGCTGCCTGCTTTCGGGAGGACACGTATGCAGCCTCGGCCAGACTAATTAAGCTGGAAGCCAGTGGAGGCAAGCGGCCTCTATACTGCTCACAAGTGGCCCTCTCCGCTCACAAGTAAGCACAATCACACTTGAGTCTGGGAGTGGGCAATGTGGTGGTCCTCCACACTCAGGATTAAGTTATTTTATTGCATTTAAACATATAGTAGACTTACAATACACAGTGCCTAAACTGCCCATTGCTGCCTGAAGGTATCAGATCTGATTTTAGGACAAACATAACCCATATTTAGAATTTCTCCTGCCTATTCTGTGCCTTTAGTATGCTTTCCCATGGAATGAAGTTTGTCTCCCACAGAAGAAAGGAGAGGAGAATAAGGTGGAGACAAGGGGGTGGAGAAGGTCAGGCAGGGCTGCACGTGAGAAAATACCTTTGCCTTGGACTCAGTTGTGCTGTGGGTTTTACCTTCTGGGTTGAAACGCGTGGACCTTAATCATCTGTTTTATTCACTTTGATGGAAAACGTGGAGAAATGCAGAAGCTTGTGTCCCTTCCCCTGTGTATAACTTTCAATTCTTTATTTTATTTATTTTGAGTTTCTCTGCAATCTTATCTTGGTGCACACCAGGCAATAACATGACATTTTACAAATACAAAGTGTGTTTGATAAATACTAAGCATTCATGCTCATCGTGAGGGTTATTCTTTCAAACATTTTGTAGGTAGGAGAGAATGGTGGGAAAACAAATGGGTGACTTTTCCAGGATTCTCTTCTTGGACAACTTGGACTCTCTTTTCAAATCTGGTCTTGACTTTATATGACAGTGGAGCAATTTCATCCTTAATGACCTCTAAACTTTTCAGTAAGAGAGAAAAAGGTTGATATTTTAAGGAACATTTTTACATCCTTAAATACAGAGGGATATTTTATAAGTATAGAGCTGCAATCAACAACTGGGATCTCATCCTACTGAGAAGTTTCTACACATCTAAAGAAATTGCCAGCAGGGTAAAAAGAAAACCCACAAACTGGGAAAAAATTTAGGCCAACTGTCCCTCGGACAGAGGTCTTCTATCTAGAACATATAAAGAATGAAAAAACATCAGCCCCTCCAAATTCAAAGACACAATCCAAAAATGGGCAGCTGAGATGAACACACACCTCTCAGTTAAAGAGATACAAATGGCAAATAATACATGAGAAAATGTTCAACATCATTAGTCATTTGAGAAATGCAAAATAAAACAACATTAAGATTTCACCTCACCCCAGTATGAATGGCTATCATTAAGAAATCAACCAATAACAGATGCTGGTGAAGTTGTGGAGAAATAGGAACTCTTCTCCCATGCTGGTGGGAATGCAGACTGTTGAAACCACTGTGAAAATCAGTTTGGAGATTCCTTAGCAAACTAGGTCTGGAGGTCCCATTCAACCCAGCCATTCCCCTGCTGGGTATTTTCCCAGAAGATCTGAAAACATCATATCTCTGTGATATATGTGCACCCATGTTTATAGCAGCACAATTTGTAATTGCTAAATTGTGGAAGCAACCCAAACATCCATCCACAGAGGAATGGATAAAAAAATTGTGATACTTCTATATAATGGAATATTATTCAGCTATTAAGAAAGATAAACTCAAGGCTTTTACAGATAAATGGTCACAACTAGAGACCACACTCATAAGTGAAATAAACAAGACCTCCATGTGTAAGCAACCTATTGTTTCACTAGTGTGAGAACCTGAACATGAATAAAAATTAGAAGGTAGGACAGACATTGTGAACTAAAAGAAACATGCTCAAAACTAAAGAGCAACTGAGGTGAGTGAAAAGAGAAAGGAAATGAAGGGAAATTATGTATGTGTGTATATACAGGAGAGCTAACACAGTTGAACTACTGACTTCTATCTCTTTACTAAAAGGAACAGTCAATGATTAATTATTTGATCAGTCTTGCACATCTCTATTTGTTCTCCTGAGAAACCACTCTGAAGATATCAATATGTAATACAACCATTGATAATTTCCTGCTACTTTGTCTGTAACTCTGTATTGCTTGTATTGTTCTTATGCTATTTTGTAAATGGATCTATGTCTGCTAATATGTTTTCCTTCTTTTATTTTTAAAATAAATTTTAAAAAGTATATAGCTGCTTTCCATCTTAATTATATCTTTGTCAGCTGGCAACAATTATACTTGGTAAGTCGAAACAAACCTAGACGTTTACTCCACACTCAGGGGTATGTCCCTACTTAAGCTTATTAACCATGCAAGTATTAAGAATCTCACATCAGTTATTTCATCTGACTTCAGGTCAGCAATGAGGTCTTGAAAACTCAATCCTGTCAAACAACTTTAAGAGGAGGTCAGAGTTTAAACCTGCCCTAGGAGGGAGAAACGAGATGAAGAATAAACATATGACTTATAAAGTACATGAAAAAATCAAATCCACTGCCAGTCTAAGTCACTGGCACAGAGAGGCATCTGCCAGCCGTCATTGGACAGAGGCGAAGTGTTTCTGGATAGAAGCTGTCTTTTTCATGTACAGTTATTTCCATGTGCTCTGGTTTTCTCCCTATGAGCAATCTATACAGATTAGCAAGTTTGAAAGCAAAAGCATGGTTGAGTGTGCATCCTTGATCCTTATTGCTAGTAAAGAGAACAGAGATCATTCAAGCAATATTTTACTAGTGATCAGAAACATTGTCTAATTCATTTTCTCTTTCTACCTCCATAGACCCTACCTTTTTCTGGCATCTTGAGGTAGGTTTAAAGATAACAAAATAAGCATCTTTGTCGATGAACTATATAAATATAGTTGTATGAAAATAAAAGATTATGAAACGGTATAGACAAACATACACAGGTCTTCATGTGATGTGGAAGGATGGTACTAGCCCTGGTCTTATGAAGAGCTCCCCAAGCAGGCATGCAGACAGCCGAGTTACTCCTGGTGCCTGGGGTTCCATTTAAATGTGCTAAACGTGGGTGATAACAGTTATAATGACTGACTTTTGTTACAGACTTATGTTGAAGACACTGTGGCAAAAATTTATATGCATTACCTAATTTAATCTTCATGACCAATTTATGAAATGGAAATTCCCAGACAAAGAAAATGACATTTACTAATTTGCCTGTAGCCATGGAGGGTAAGGAATTGGAAAGACAATTCCAACCCAGGCAGACTGACTGCAAGCTCATCTTCCCGTCTTCCCCTGGTTGTTGGAGGCTGGCTGAGGCGCACATGATAAGCCTGGGAATGCAAATGTACCACTGATGAGAAAGATTTTGATCATCATTTCTATTGTCATGGATTAGAACCTCAAGAATCTCATCTAAAATTTTATGTTGTGCAGTCAGAGAGCAGTGAATTTTAGAGGTCAGATAGAATTTATTTCAAAAAACTTGACTTTCCTTTTTTTCCTCTGCTGAGAGAGAAGCTAGGGTTAGTTCTAGGAATTCTGTCCTAGAATAAGATATATAAGAGACAGAAAATAAGAAAATATGGTACTGCTGCACAATCCCAATAAGTTAATTGGCATTTAAAAAGACATCAAGACCATATTATTTTGCAGTGTAGCAAATTTAAAGTAATACACGTACATGCATGCATATTTCCAAGTCCACTTTATGTGCTGTCTCAGGCTGTCACCTACTTATGCACGGTAATGACAGGGGCGATTCTAGCCTAACTTAAGCATCTTAAAACTAAAAAGCAGTGATGATGTAAGGAGTTGCCAAGTCCTGGGGGGCTGGGATCCTCTTTCTCTGACTCATCCCCTTATAGCTGTCTTTATAGATGCTTGATCCTGACTACATCACTTTGATAACTTTGATTTTGGTGTTGCTAGTGTGCCATCTCATTTGTACTAAGACGTACTTCCTTCTGGCTCAGGAAGGCTTGAGGAAGTAATAGAATTATTGAAAGGAACTTGTATACACCATATAAGTTGACAAAATGTGCCAACCAACAAGCTCAGTATTCAGAATATATATATGTCTCTACCAAAAATATGAGATACTCGAGAGAGAATTTTGAGGTAATTTACAGAATAAAAATTTGAGCTTTGATTCTAACTCAGTTTCTTAGATCTGACACCCTGTACTGTTTTCTACTGTGGTAGAAATCAGTAAATGGTAGCCAATGAGCCAAATCTGACTTGTTGCTTGGCATTGTAAATAAAGTTTTATTAGAATGCAGTCATGTTCACTCATGTATTTCCTGTCTATTGGTGCCTTTGTCCTACAAGGGTCAAGCTCAGTAGTTCAAACAGAGTGTATATGGCCTACAAAGACTCATGTATTGACTGCTTGGATCTTTGTGGAAAAAGTTTGCTGAACTCTGGAAAATAACAAAACATGATCGATTTCAGCTGAAATTATGTAGTTCAATGAGTCTACATTTTTACCTGTAAAGAAGAATCCAATGGATTATAGGTCTGTTGACTAACACTTTAAGCCCACAACCCTCTGTACTCATGTATTCCATTACAGGAGGCTGGAAGAAATATGAAAAGTAGACATACCTCTTACAATAAGTCATATTTATAGTGGTTCTATTCCACTTTGCATTTCTAGAACATCATCTCTTTATAGAAATCAAAAAATAATGTCTAAATGCTCATTTAGCAAACAGATGGAAAACAAACATCTTTTAGCTGAGAGGAGACAGGAGTTAGACAAAGTAAGACGCCGGTCTGCTTGTAGGTAAAGCTACCTCATGCCATCTATTGGGTCTACCTAGGCGTAAAAAGACATAGGAAAGAGGCCGTAGGCCCTCTAAGTCTCTGTCATGGTCTCTCTCTTATTGCTGAGATATGATCCTCACCATCTGCACCTTAGAGGAGAAGAGATTTATTTTGGTTCAAGGTTCCAGAATTTTCAGCCCATGCTTGGCCGGCTCAAACACAGAAATTGAAGAAAGGTACTCACATGATGGTGGCCTGGAATCAGTGAGAAAGGGAGGAACCAAGGAGACAGAGGTACATTGTTCCAGGTCAAGCCTAGTGACCCACCTCCAACCAGATCTCACCTCCTAACAGCAAATTGGCTTCAGCAACCCATAGTCCAATCTGCTTCCAAAAGCCCAGCCTATGAATGCATGAGGATTTGGGGGAACCTTCTAGTTCTAAAGCATAACAGTCTTCACAGTCCTGTTTCTGAGCCCCATTAGAGGTTCTCCCTCTTCTGTGGTCTGTGAGGTGTAAGACTGAAAGAAGAATGCATGAGTGATACCTTTGCTTCTGCTGGGTTGCCCAGGCCACAGACAGAGGCAGGGTGAGTTCCCGGACCTCATTTTTAAGTTTTCTGTGTCTCAGATGATGATAGAAATGCTATAATCCCAACTTTTAAACAAAACAGATAACATTGTTAGGAAATAAGTAAAGGAATAATAGGGACATATTAAAGGGAATTTGGTCCTTTCCAAAGTACAAATACAGAACCATTTATGATTAGATCAATGAACGATTAAAGATATTTTTGAAGAAATGCCATTTTACTCATAGTAACCCATGTAATTCCAACTAAACTAATTTATGTTATGCAACAGAAAAGAGTTACTTGAGTAAATTTTTAAGAGAGTAATGGTATTTAATACTAAAAATCCTTAAAAGCAATAAATCCTATGTAAAGTTGTGTGAGCACTGCTTTGCATTATTTAATACCATGTCTTTTCTCACAATTCCTCCCTTGGTTTTTCTATTAATGATGTCAAAGATTGTTTCCACTAAATCCAGCTTCAAGACATCCGAGTTCATGTGCTATCACATCTTTGCAAATCAGGTATCCAGAAACTGGCACCCTATGGCACAGTCAAAACTCTGTAATTTAAGTGAAAGCCACTTCAAAGAGTTAAAAACCACTTCAGAACATTGCAGTATAAAACTCACACACTACTGTATATAATTATAATAATCATGATATCTGGTTTCTCAGAATATAATAGAATTAATATTAGATATTATTATTCATTAGATATGAAATAAAAATAAATGATCAGAAGATCCAAGCCATGCTGACCTCCCAGGCTCTGGTCTAAGAATTTTGCAATTTTACTTTTAGACAACCCCATTAGGTTGTGTTTTCCCTTTACAGGAGGAAGCCGCTATGCAGAAAGTTGAAGTGACAGATTAAACTTGTACATCAAAATAGAGACAGAGCCAGAGGTCACAAGCAGCCTATATGCTCAGTGCCAGTGTTACACCACCTTCCTAGAAAACACCCCCCTCACCTTTTCCCATATTCTTGGTAATGAGTTTAAGTGGTTAATATTCATAATGATGACCGAGACATTCAGCTTCTGTGGGCTGTGTCATATTTAGGAATATAGGTACATATTGATTTCCTTTAAATATGGCTATATATATATATATATATATATATATATATATATGTTTTCTAGAAAACTCCATACATCACCTCATTCTCTAATAATGCAGACTGTAAAAGATATTACCAAGGCGCCCCTCAAGCTGATGGGCTCCTATTCAAACCAGAAGCATTTCAGCTGTACAACACAGACTTGGATGATTAATGAATATTAATTGATAGTGATGAAATCTTTAAGAATAAGAAAAGAAGTTGTCCCTGGAAAGCATTTCTAGAATCTTCAATTTTGAGGTTGCGAATGCATATGACAGTTTTACAGAGCCAAAACAACGTCTTCTGAGGAGCAAAAGTTCGATCAAGCATTTCATCTGCTTTATTCTAAAAGGACCAGTAGCACAGAACTTTAAACTATTTTGACAGCTTATTTTGGCTGTCTGTAAGTATGCTCTCCAAATAAAAGCTTGAAAATGGCTCAAGTAAGAACATACAATTTTATTAGTTTCATTGTTCATTGTCAGTTTTCATTATATATATATATATATATGTATATATATATATATATATATTTTTTTTTTTTTTTGTCTTTTTAAGAAGAGTCTCTCTATGCAACTCAGGCTGGCTTTGAGCTCACTTTGTAGTCCAAATTGGCCTTGAACTCACAACAATCCCCTGCCTCAGCCTCCAGCACTGGGATTACAGGCGTGTGCCACCACACCCAGCTTCATTTTATATATTTAATGCAATTTGTTAAACGATCCTTATGGTTACTAATGCTTGCTAGGAAATAATATAGTATTGAATGTTCTAGTGATATGTGAAGTTCACAGTCATGATTAGTCAGTATTTTTACATCTTCAAGTGTAGATGCCGAATATGAAGTCTTATTGCAACCAGCAAAGGTTTGGCCTCATAATTCAACTTTAAATAGCACCCCAGTTTCATTATGTACTTGCTAGTAGCTTTCCCTGCTATGAACTTCAAAAACTTTTATTGTCCATTTGCTCATCACACACACACAGCCTCAATGACCTCACAGGAAGATTCTTAAGAGCTATAACCTTGTCCATTTATGTCAGCCAGAAGTAAAAGGGGAGCTGGTAGTGGTGAATCTGTTTTTATTACTTGATGCTTGATCATAATGAATCAGAGGCTTTTATGAGAAACTTATCATCCCTGAAAGATCGGATTGCCAAAGATGTAGACTTTTACTCAATTAGAAAACTTGTTTATACCATAGTTTTGTATATATAGGGCACTGTTTGTTGAAAAGCCTAGCAATCTTTTGTCAGAAGTCATACCTTTCTGAGTTTAGTAGTATAATGCCATCAGATTCTATAAAAAAAGTTCAGTCATGGTCATAAGGAGTCCATTAAAGGAAATTCACATTATATGAAATTGTGACTTGAAAATTTCTCATTCATTCCCTAACTTCCTTTTGGTGGTGACATTTATATTTATTGTGAAGCCTAGTAATTCTTTTAACATGAGATAGCTTAGAATTAAACTTTGACTACCCATCAGAATTACTAATGGAATGTAAATATATGTCAGATCTCCTCCTTAGATTATAGAAAGTGAGATTTATTCAGATGGTGTTACTTTAATTTTCACTATGCCTGCCTGGATTCTCAGCAATGGCAAATGTTTTGTTAATGTGCCTCCCTCATATCGGAGCAACCCAGTTGTATGAACTTTGAAATTATATTAGGAAAAAGCCACTTCTTGGCTTTCTACAAAGTGCTACAAATTTCAACTGGCAATCCAAAACATGAAAAAGATTAAGCTTATCATTGGACATTAATAGACATTTGCATTTATTATACAATTAAAATTATATACTGGTTTGCTCCAAAAGTGTTAAGACCACTTATCTAGATGAAAGAGCTCTCTGAAATACTATATCTGCTAAAGGCTTGCCAAAGAAGGCCTTTCCTGCTTGGTTTTATACACAAGGATTTAGCTCACAACACAGTTAATATTCTAGTAGCCATGAAATTGACTGACCAGGCCTGAACGTGGAGGCCCACGCTGTTTCCTCCACTGACACAGAACTTGACTCTGCTTGAACCTGTCAGACCTTGACTCTGCTACATTCACGATGATGATGATCCACAGCGATCCACACCCCAATGACCCTGAAAAGGGTAATGGATGATAAATGTAGAGACTGTCCATTGAATTTCAGGTGCATTTACATCCGCGTGTTTTCTTTGCTCTGAGATGGTGCCCACGCTTTATTCTTTGAGGGAGTAGTGAACACAGGCTTATCGTCTTTCTGTTGGCTGGAAGCCTCTGTGGAAGAAAATCTTGACTCTCAAAATCTAAAACCTGATCCATGGGGGACTCTATCTTATTGAACTTCAGTCTGAGTACTTCCTCTTCGAATGCGTGCCCCACAGTCTTCCTGTTTCCCACTATGTCAGAGCCCCAAGAACATGAAGAAAATGCAAACTTCCAGGGCTGGCAAAGCAAGGAGATTTTTTGACTGGCCTTAATGTTCCCACATGAATGAGAGACAGGCGAGATCCTAAAAGGACCCTACAGCCCAGGGCTTTCTCAAGCAAGTTCAGGAGCCTAACTATTTCATAGTTTCACTATAGCACAATGTATGTTTTCATTCTGGAATTAGGATTAAATAAAACATAACATATTGAGTGGTAAACTCAAAAGTACAGAAATATGTACTGTGAAAACCTAAAACCTTTATCTTATTTCTTCCTTTCATTTCTGTTGTTCTAAAGAAAGCACTGCCAACATTTGTTGTGTATCCAGAAATGCTTTGGATAGACACACGAGGCTTAAATATGTATATCCATGGCTGTCTCTAAATGGCCAGCTTCACAGAGCCCTTTAAGAGAAATAGAACAGGCCTCTAAGAGTCATATCTCCCTGAAAACAAATAGTAAATGTACCTTCTTAGAAAAATGTTCTATAACTAGCTCATTCTGTTCTCCATTTACATAACGTAATCCCATGAGGACCGTTTCCGCTCTGTTGTAGTCCAGCACTTAGAACTCTCCTCAAAGGCCCATGTGTTACAGGTTTGGCCTCAGTAGAATTCCTGGGGAGCAGGGCCTGATGGGAGGCCTTTAGGTACCTGGGGACCCGCCCTTCGAAAGGCGTGCTGTGATTCCAGTGTCCTTACTGTCTTTGCTTCCTCTCCACGGGGTGATCAAGCAGCTTAACCAGCCACTTGTGCCAGGTGTGCTACCAGGTGTGGAAGCTGCAGGCCTCTCAGTCATGGGCTAGAGTGCTTGCAGTTATGAGCTAAAATAACCTTTTTCCTTACAAGGTAATTATCTCAGGGATTTTGTTATAGTGGCAGAAAGTGAAGATACCTATTAAATAAGTGAATGTATAACATAGTGTGTGTGCTTATCTGTCTTCCTGGAGCTCCTGATGTTGATGGTCTGTAAGTTCATTAAAGACAAGAATCCGGAAATGTCTTGACTATGCTCTCAGATACCGAATAGCTTCAATATATGTTAATATGAGTTTAGGGTCAACTTAACAGTACCTCATACAACAAATTAATTAGGCACGTGGGATTCCTAAGCTCTCTCTACTAATACCTCCCATGCCAATGAAATTGTGGCAAATTCATGCAAAGGAAATCCCCTCCAGTTCAACCTTATTGTTGCTTGTCCTTGTACTTTAAAGACCTGAAGATCTCTAGGTATGCATTTCCAGATTTTTAATGAACAAGAAATGTTTATAACATTCTTCATTAAGTACGTTGAAAAAGATTAGATGAAAACATATCTGCAAGATTTCATGCTGTGGGTGATGAGGGAGATGAGAAAAATTAGTGGATCTAAAATGGTCATGACTACAAAGTTGTTTTTAAAATGTTCTCAAAGACAACAAAATCATGAAACACAGTGTGCATGAATGTAGGAATGCCTTTTCATGGGCACTCTCAATATAAGAATTCAGCATTTTAGGGTATACCTAAGCTTCATGTATGTTTGTATGTTCATTCCCTTGTCACCCTTTAGGCAAATTGTTTGGCACCAAGATGTCATAGGGTAACTGTATTAGAACACTGTGACTCTGTGACTCAGTCTCTCACTTCCTGAGAGTTAGTTGAGCGGTCTACTACAAACACTTTCCTTTATTTACCCCTGCACAGCTAATCTGAACTTGAAAAACCAATTCCTTTCTCTTATGTATTTATACATCTTCTTTAAACTCCTGTTTTCTTCATCCATCTATTTCCTGGTTACCCCAGGAAAATATGTTCTCCCCCCACTTTGTGATCTATTCCAACTTCTCTCTCTTCTAGTGACCATAAGATAAGATTTGCCATTAACAAATGCTTGGATGTTCCAAGAAATATTTTTAAGTGGCAATAAGAAACCAATGCCACATTTTTCAATCAGATTAGAGAACTTTTCACATTGTAGAAGATGATTTTTCCCTTTTAAAATATGTTTTATACTTTATAAATTACCTAACATTTCAGGGCACTGTGTTTATATTCAGAAAACATAAAGAGATGCCTCGCAGATTAGAAAATAGCTTACCCTCAAAGGGGTATTTGAGTACCACACACCTTGTGTAAAGGTTAGCTACGATCATTTTCTCGTGTCTCCTTGAAAATATTTTGGAAACTTCACAGAATACTTCTAGATGAGTGTCAGAAGCTAGAGCCAGGAGGAGAAGGTATTTACAAATATTTAAGAATGAGACATCCTAGATTTTCCCATCTGACATGTGTGAGGCAATTGTCTGAGTAAAATCTGAATAAAGTGTTCTTTGTAGGCGAACAGGCAGCATAGGGAGACAGTAAAACAACAGATGTGTAATCCTGCAGGTGTGAGCCTGCCAGTCTCACAGAGAGTGATCATCCCTGACTACTTAACTCAACCATGACGGGCTCCTGGGTCAGCAGATCTAATGAGACTGCTGCCCCATGCTGGCTGTCCTCATTGGTCACTTCCTTCCTGATTTTTGGCCTTCTCTTGAAGACTACTCACAGTCACAGAGTGGCAGCTGACCAGATGCATGTTTGCCTTTAAGATGGATGCAATGGGTGGATACCTCCCTCCCTTTTTTGCAGTAATATGTTGGAATGACAGACCTTCTTCCTCCATGGTTTAGAGGAAATAGGATCAAGCATTTCAGCAAAGAGGAAAGTGGGGAGTTACTTTCCCGGATCTCTGCCCTTGGCCTGGGAGAGACCAACTTGTAGAGGACTGCAAAATGTGAGTGGTCCCTGAATACCAGTGTACCTTCTTTCTCAAGCTTGCAGGGTGGTTGCAAAACACACAGAAAGTAAACACTGCTACAAACACACAGGATAACAAATTTTAAGAAAGCAACAGAGTAGGTGTTTTACTTGAACTTAAGTTATTAGATCCAAACATTTCTAGTCTTTCAAAGCTCCAAAGTGCTGAAGACTTCTGTTTTCTGGTATCGTGAATTGAATACAAATCTCTTTATATTTATAATTTCTGTTGGGAAAAGTGGGAAAGAATTCTTCATTTCTCACACAAACAAATGATAACTTACCTTGTAAAGATTTATCTCGTAAATGAAACCCATAAAGTTTCATTTCTGATTAGGAAGACAGAAAGATAGATGGACATGTGCTTTGATGAAATTAGTGAATTTGTGAGATTTCTCTAATAGTACAGGTCCTGGAACATAGTACATACTAAGAAATATGATTAGGACATAGGATGCATATGTACATATGTATGTATTTGAGACAGGGACTTGCTATGTAGTTCTGACTGGTCTTGAACTCACTGTGTCACTTAGGCTGGCCTTGAACTCACAGTGATTTTCCTGCTTCAGCCTCCTGAGTACTGAGATTACAGGTTTGTACCACCACACCCAGCAAAATATAGAGTTCTAATCCCAGATAGAGAAGTATTTATTCTTTCTAGGACACTGTTTCCTTGTTTGTAAAATAAGAATTATTAATAAGGTTTCTATATCATATACTATCTACACAATAAAATTACCAAGATAGTACTAAATTACAACCCATGGTAGGGCCCCTTTGGTGTAGCTGTGTCTGAATTCTTTGAGGACTGTCACTACTCTTTCGGTCCAGATCAACACAGTGTTCCACCCCCAACTCAGTGCCTTGCCTGTAGCAGGTGCTCAGTAAATATTTATTTTATCCATGTTGTTTGTGTTCAAAGAAAATGTTTAACTTTTCACTGTATCTGTTCCTGCCTCCCTTTCTTGATCCCCTGCCCACTGTCAATGTCCCGAGGTCCTCTGGGATGTTTCAAGTCATCTAAACATTGTTTTTTTTCTGATACTGGGAAATGGAATTCAGGGTTGTTTTAGAGAAAATGTTTAACATGAATTGATGCACTGCAGGTTGGACCCCCTTGCCTCTTCACAATGCATATATATAATCCTTTTCTTCTCCTTTTCCTAGCTTTGTAATGCTGCTCTAGTTCAAAGTCTGGTCACTTCTCCAGGAACATGGGGAGTCCATGTAACTAGGAGTTCATGAAACCCAGCAGGGCTTGTGAAACTATAGGGGAGTTTCAAGGGGTTCATTAACTATGATACTGCATGAAATGTAAGTGCTTTTTACAAAAAGAGGATTGATAGTTTTTTTATCATACTCTTTAAGGGTACTTTTACCTATAGATGTTTCAGATCAGCTCTATTAAATGAGTAAATGTAGTCATGTAGAAAATCCTGCACTCTCCCCTTAATGATTTCTTCAGTCTCTTCGAAGTCTTTTATAAGATAACGAAGATGCCCTGTTTACTTGCAAGGCCAGTGTAAGTGTGTGCTGTACCCCTCTCTATGTGCAGGGATGCACGCGTGACACGTCCAGGCCTGGAAGCCAGGCTTGTTTCCACCCGCCACACCCTCTGTATCTCCATGTGCTTTCTGTTGTGCCCTCCTGACGGAGAGCTCATAAGTCATCCTCTTATAAAAGATGACTTGTGAAAAATTGATAGTTTTACTACAGCAAACTTGGCATATGTGTTGTATGTCAAAGGTAGTGATCTTGCCACCGTAGAGGCCCGTTTTGGAAAACAGTGAAAAATAAGGAGAGATATAGTAACAGCATAAATGCAGCTAAATGTTGGGGGTCACTCTTGGGACTACTGGGAACACACTACAGAAATGGAGAATGTGTTTTAGCCCTTTGGGCTTTGTTTTCTCATGGGCCCATGAAGATATTGGGCCAGGATTATCTGGAATCTTCCAGCTTCTGTTCCTAAAATGTGATTTTGATTGTCTGGATTAGTCAAGCTCAGGTAAGTTTATAGCCTTAAAAACTTGAAGTTTTCTCACTTAACAAGCAAAGGTTTGAAATTAAACCAATACAAATATTAGAAAAGAGTCATTTTAATGGACAGGGATATTGAGCACATTTCCTTAAGAAAAACTAAATTCTGATCTTTAGTGCCTGCCTGGCAAGCACAGGGTCCTGAGTCTGATGCCCAGTACTGCAAAAAAAAAAAAAAAAAAAGATAATGAGTTTCTTTAAAGTATATAAATTTTGGAGAAAAACAAATGAGAATAAGCTTTTACCTCCTCCCCCAGGCAATAAGAATAAATGGAAATTGCATTAGTATCTGAAAAACTAAGCAAAATTACAAAGACTAAAATAATGATATAAAAAGTAAATAAAATAGATTCAAAGTCCAAAGTAAGTTATTAACAGTTGTTATAAGCATAAAAGTATACTAATTTTATAGCTAATGTAAAATAATAAAAATTGAAATCCACATTATATCAAAAATTACTAAATGAAAGTATTTTTAATTTTTGAAATAATTATATAATAAATTTGTCATTATAAAACTATAACAGTTTGTTATAATGTTATTTTGTAACTGTAACAATTATGATAATTAAACAATAATTTTAGTAGTATAACTAATAAAAAGACAACAAACAGCTCAGTAAGTAGGTTAGAGGTTTGAATGACACACTTCATCAAAAATACAAGCAGCCAAAAAGCATATAAAAATATAATGAAAAGCACGTGTGATTAAAGAAGTGCAAATTAAAGCCAAGTCAGCTGAGATTCTTCTGAATCCTTATTAGAATTCTAAAGCTCAAAAAAGACTGTAACAAGTGTTGGCAGGAATAGAGAGGAACTGAAAGTCTCATGCACATTGCCAGCACTGTACAGTGATCAAGCTACATAAGATCATGAACCATCATCCTAAACTTCGAGGAGCTTCAAGTCTAGCTGAGAAAACAAGCCCCCAGGAAAGAGACAGTAAAGTAAGGTATCAAATGGGTGAAAGCAGATGACGACACAGAGCTGCCTCTTAGAGACCCCCTCCCCCAACGAGTATAATAAATGTTTTCCTGCCAGATCGTCTTTACCGTAAAGCCCGGCAGAGGCTGTAAGGATGTGGGCCTGTTCTGGTTAGCGCTGAGTACCCTTTGAAGTGCTACACAGCAAGTCAGAAGATAAAACTAAGCACCAGATTAGATTACGCTTGATCTCTGAGATCCTTTCCTCGGCTGTGGTGGGATTTGATGGTGGTGGCCAGTGTGGAATTGGAAGCTCTTTGAGCGTGGTGCTGCAGGCAGTTCTCTTCCTCTTTCTCTCTGCCTCCTCTGTGGGTCTTAGTTGTCTTCATTTCATCACAGGGCAGAGTGTTTTCTAAAACAGAGAATAAAACAACCACAGGAGCACACACTTTCAGTACCAAAGGCAAATTTTCAAAAAGATACAGTAGAAGCGTTTTAAATCGCAAGTAGAAATCATTAGTGAAAACAGCTGAAATCTTATGGATGAAATCAACACACAAATATGTATTCTTGCAGTCTGCGATGATCTCATGGGAATGTTTAAATGCTGGTATTGATGGCCATGGTTTCAAACCATGATGTGGCCTCTCAGCTTCATGAAGCTAACTTAGCAGGAAAGGAACATTGTCCTGACCTTGATGTTGTTCAGGGCAGGAACTGAGCTCCTGCCCAGACCTCTGCACATGCTCTTACGGAACCACAGCACAGAAATTTTATTGCTCTGTGTCCTTGACCAAAGCATTAGTTACAACTCATCAGAAGAGAAGAAATCGGTATAGAAGAAATAAATTATTTATAAAAATTCAAATCCTCAGGAAGTATAATCCTAAACTGTTAACACCAAAATGGATTTAAAACCATGTAAAAAAGCAACACAGAAGGTAAAGTTAGCTAAAAATCGAACATTAACATTATAAAACAGTAATCACTTGGTTCAAGAATGTATATATCTTCTTGCATTTGCTTTTGTCTTTACCATAAATAGACATAACTTAACATATGTTTGAAGATTCATTTCCCTTTTACCGAGGTCACTCAACAAAAGCTTTTTTTCCCCAGCATGTCCTGCTTTTATAAACCAAGATCTAATTTGACACGATTATGTAATCTTCTGGCCATTTGCGTCCTTCCTCCTTCTTTCTACAAACCAGAAGATGTCTTTCTAGAGTCTGCATGAAATTCACTTAATAGAAACAATACTTTTCTTACAGTTAATTCATCTATTTACTAAATTGTTACTAAGGACTAGTTTGAAGCCTCTGTGTCAAGCATTAGGAGAGATTAAACAGATACATTCCCTTCTGGAACTTCCAACCTGGTGAGGGATTCTGGCAATTAAGCAGATGTATTGTAAAAGGTGCTGTGATGAGTTCACTGGGAGTTATAGTAGATAATTAGTTGCCTACGCCAGTATGACATTTTTCCAGTTTTCGTTAGGAGCAGAACCTTTATACTGTACCCAGTGAAAGGCCTTTATCTCCCAGCTTTCTCTGCAGCTAAGTGTAACTGCTATGTGACTAAATTTTGTCCAGTAAGGTACAGTTAGGAATGTTTAGTGAGATTTCCAGGAGGGCACCTTAAAGAGAGATGACTAAGTCACAAGAAAGGACTTTTGAAACTTTCTTCTCTCTCTAGAATTCTGAAGCAGTGGCTACAGCTGAAGTAACAATTCTGTACTATGAGGTGATCTTAAGAGTACTAGATAGAATTCTGATAATTTCATGGAACCACCTCATCAACCTCAGCATGCCTTTTGCTGAATACTTTCACATGAGAGACTGAACTTTGTGCTACTATAGTTGGATCTAAGGGGCACTGAAGACCAAAATAATGTCAATGAACAGAATCACATGTTTAAAAAACAGTGGGACTAGCAGTCTGTCTTAGTGTGGGGGAAGTCACAGAGCCTGTGCGTGTTCCTGAGACTTAAGGGATAAGTGGGTGAGGAAGGTAGTGGAAAATGTCTAAAAAAGAAGGAATGTCATGTGAAGATCGGAATGTGAAAGCAATTACCTACAAAATGCTAAGAGAGGTTTGGCGGAACCGGAGTCCAGAGCATTGAGATGAACATGGTAGGAGACAAGGCTGAGGAATCTTCAGGGTGCTCCATTTCCCAGAGCCATGTGTGCCGCCTTAGAGATATTAATAAATAGCTGCAAAACCAAAGTCTAGAGTTACTGTTTCATGATATAGCAACATATAGATGGTCTGTAGAGTGTGAGGAGGTATAAGGTCCCCCAGGGAGAGTGTTTAAGGTATTTAAAGAGCAGCAAGGACAAAACTGTGAGACCCAACAATTAAAGAAGAGAGCTTCCTATCTCCTGCATAAAAAACCCCTGGAGAGTATCAGCATAATTCAATGTTACAAATTCTAAGAAATCACTGGCGTAGAAGGCAGATGTGAAATGGGGCTTGCTTTGTTATGTTTCTAGATAGCTAAAAGAAGGAACTACATTGATGTAAGATTTCGAGAAGGGTGACTGACCCTCTTTGCAGTTTGCCCTCTTAGGCTTGTGGGTGGACAATTATTGAGATAATATTTATAAACAGGATGAGTCTACGTAAGCCCCTTAGATCTTCAGTTTCATTATTTGTAAAATAATAATACTTACCTTCAGAGTTGTTTGAAGTGTAAGTAGAGATGGAAAAGGATTTATAACTGGGTAAGAAAAAACATAATATAGTGACCTGTGATTAATTCAACTTTTATTTTGGTTGAATCTCAGAAAATTATCACATACACAAATCAGTCTTCATTTGTCAGCTTATTGGGAGTTTATGGTTGTGTTGTGTTGTGTTGTGTTGTGTGTGTGTGTGTTTGTGTGTGTGTGATATGTACATAAAATATTCAGTTTTTAAGAATGTTTATATTTCTATGCATATAGTATAATTGTGGAATTACAGATAAGGCTAGAAGAACAAAACATTTCTTTTTTTTTTTAATTTTTTTTAAATTTTATTTTAAAGACAAAAGAATGGAGACATATGAACCAGAAAAGCCATAAACAATACAGAAAATACAAAGTTATACAGAATATAGTAGGGAATTAGAACTGGATGTTGTATTACCTAGTTATCTTCACATTAGTTAACACAAAAACATTAAAGGAAATACCAAATTATAGATAAGATAGTAGGGAATTTGCACTGG